>BCIL01000020.1:14358-214516 GCA_001599955.1 Cystobasidium pallidum
TCCTCTTCAAAAAAAGTAGTGACCTTTTCCGGCAGGCCAAAAAACACGTGACCGGGGACACAAAAGGGGTCGATTCAAGCTGACCTGCACCATACCTGGAGCGCGTAGCACTTTACCTCCACTTCACTCGATCACGACGCGTCTACTTTTCCCAAACCACGCGTCTCCATAAAATAAGGCGAGCCGTTCCTGAGGCTTTGCACGTGTGCCACTTTCGAGAAGTCAACTCCAAGATCCCGTCAGAGAGGGTGCGATTGGGTTCTGGCACAGACAGTGCTCTCGTCATACGCAATGTTAGTGGTGAGGTACCGAGCGCCAAGCTGACTGTATTCTGTAGCGTCTGCAGTCATCTGGTTCTGATGGTTTGGTATCTACCGATAAATTGTCGGCGCTAGCGAATGGTAGACTGGCCGAAGATTTGTACAGAACGAAGTCCCTCATCACACACCAGAGATTAATCCCCACTTATCCTTAGCTGTATCGTATATGGTTGACTGACCTTGGCTAATTCATTACGCATTGAAAGTGAAGACTTCCCAAGTCACAAAGAAAGAGGGTGATGATCGTGAACTTTCTTGATTGATTATTTAGGGGGTGAAGAACCCCCAGATTATGATGTTGAAAAAGCTGTGACGAAGGACCTGAGCTTCTTATTACCCCGCGGAGAGGCTTTCCGGGAAGGGGGTTGTGATAGCCACCCCCACAACGATTTGGCTGTAAGAGTGCGGGGTTCTAGTTTCGTAGAAAGCTGTTCCGACGGGAACAGGTTCCTGCACGTTGAACGGGCATAAAGCCGCATGATAGGTCAACATCTTATGAAAATGAAGGTCTTCACCTTACATCACAGCACTATCGGCGGGGAAATGCCCGCAATCATACAGAGCTGAACGGAAATTTCCGTGTGCTAGCAGATTCACACCCTACCGTACCAGACGGAAATTTGCTGCAAAATCGTCAGGCTATCGGACAGCTTTCCAACGTGGGTTCACGGGCCGCATGAAACTAATGATCTCAGTACTAACCCTGGGAAAATCGACCCTTGGAAAGTGCTGTCAGAAATTTGCCTTCAATATAACATCATGTAGATGGCTGGAAGCCTTTTGTTTCGTGTCGGCTATCAAAGCACATGCTGCGATAATAATAAGAGAGAACAGACTAGCGACGTTATTTCGCCGACTTTGATCCAACTGTGCCTCGCATACGGTCAGTCGTCTGTGAAGATGTTGTGGACAAGGCTTCCTCAGCAGTAGTGCATTATAGTCGTTGTCCCCAAGAACCACCTATACGTCTGTCTGCCTTTGGGGCTTTGTTCAACGAGCAATCGTGAGATAATCAAAGTTCGCCTGCCGTACCCTATCGGCAACCTTAGTTGCGAGCAGGATATACTTGGGACAAACTCGACGGCTTCGACACTTGCTATCCGAGTAACAACATCTGCTATTGAGCCATAACACCGTCCAACAGTCTCTTATCGGGCACCTTTCAAGAGCCCTCGGGGTTTTACCAATTCCGATTTGAAGGAGGTGTGAAGGAGGCGCATTTAGCCAGGCAATAAAAATAGGTGGCGACGGCGGCAATCAGATCAACCCAATCCAGCCCTGAATTCAGGTCCATAGATCAATCCAGCCTCGTGCAGGAACGGGAAGCTGGACAAGCGGAGCCACGACGGATTCCTCGTCTGTCCCGTTCCACCTGCTCACTGCAGACCTGACACCCGGTCACGATAGCACAGTCCGTTCCTCCCAACTCCGCGCCTGCACATTTGCGCTTTGAGAGTCGAGCGACCCAGAACGAGGGCGACGAGCCTTCAACAGGGTGTGTTGAGGAAAGGAAGAGTGGGAGAGCTTTCACAGGCCCACAGCATCTGCACTCCGCCAGCCACAGACTGCCATCCGGGTAGGTCATCTGTCGAGTTCTCTATGGCCGTGACCGGCTGATCTCACCTACAATGCTGTTCCTCGCAGATAGCGGCCCAGCATAACGGACAGGCACTGTCTGTCTGGCAGGCGCGAATCGTACACCGACACACTCTCTACACAACACGGCATCGACGCCAGCCAGGTGATCCCATTCTTCACTACTGGGATTACATCCGCACTGCCAGTCCCCGTCGGTCCGCACGCTCTCTGTTTCAGCGGACAGACCTTGAGTCGCAGCTCGCACACCTGGACAATAAGGAAAGGAAGCAATTTCGGCCTTTTTGGCCTCAAGTGTGACAAGCAAGCGAGCAGTGGCAGAAGCGTATCTGTACATCCTCTTCCTTGTTCCGCTCCCCGACTGGATCCTGTCCAGCTTCGGCCATCGTACCCATCATGACGATCCCAGCAGCTGCTGCGCCCAGGAAGCACAGGCAGACCAGGATACCTGAACACCTCCAGGCAGTCAAGAAGGGTTCTTCGTCGCCATCTGCTTCGTCCTCATCCTCTGCTGCTTCGTCGTCATCTGCACTCAAGTCGTCGCTTGTAAAAGCACTTCGTACAGCAAATGCGCCCAAGAAAAGTGAGCGCCCGCCGGCGACAATTGCAGCGAGCCATCAGAGCAATGCAGCAGCAGCCTCGAGTATGATGGACACTGGCACCCATACGCACTCGCCACGGTAAGCTCTCCTGCATCCTCAGATTTTAACCGAATTCCCACGTTCGCTTTTTCCCATTCTTCCACCCTCTCGCACCCGAATGTCCTCACTATATCGATCATCTTCCGTTCTCTCGTCTCGCTTCTGCCGGATTCGTGCATATACATCCCGCCATGACTGACACTGCTGTTATATACCATGCTCTCAGCTCTTCGCTCTCTCACCCTCCTCAAGAACAGCAATATCAACAGCAACAGGCACTAGTACCGAGCAACATGCCCGTCGCCACTCCGTCTTTCCGCACTTCGACAACTTCCCCTCATTCTGCTTCAACCACTCCTACAAAGCAAAGCTCCAACACTCAAGCGTCTCTGCAAGCCATCAATGGTGCTTCTTGCTCAACTGCTACGGCTAGGCTGCCATATGCGCCTGCCCATGACAGACCAAATGATATGTCGGCCTCAATGAACGCAAGTACACCGAATTCTAGCCTCTACTCCGTGCCTTCCCAGCAGCAAAGACAAACAGCAGTGTCCAGACCATCTACGTCGCAGTCGACAATGGCACAGGATAGTACGCTCCTGGCCCGTTCATGCAGCAGCGCTTCAAGCATGGCATACAGCCAGCCAGATTTCACCTTCTCAGTTGCTCCCTCCCCTCAATCCCTCAGTCTTTCTTCATCTGCATGTACGCAGCCCTCTTTCGATGCTCTTTCTTCCTCCTTTTCGTCTGCGTACGGACATGCTCAGATGCCAGTGTGGTCCTCTCCGCCCAACCATAGCAATCCTCAAGTTAATGTCGTCCAATCACCATCTACCATGCACACCTCGAGCTCGGACGCAAGCCTGTTCTCATTGCAATCACAGCAACAGCCATCGGCTTCCCTCGCGGCCTTCAACAAGCCCACAACAACCCGCGTGAAGCGATCTCTAACCTCCATGTCGAACATGTCAGGCGCTTCCTCTACCTCTTCTGCAGCGGCTGCAGCATCGGCTACGTCACTGCCTTTGTCGTCTTCACTGTCCACTTCAGCAGCCCCTCGTAGCGGATTGTCGCCAAGATCGCCAGGGGCTTCCTTTCCGGCCTCACTCATTCTTTCGGTCAGCACCGATGGAAAGGCTCGCTTAACTAGTCCTCAAAGTCCGAAGAAGCCCGCATTCACCAAATCCAATCCGCCGAAAGCCCTCGTTGCGTGAGTTGTTCTTTGTATCTACACTATGTTCCCCATCTCGCGAAGTAGACATTGACTGACGTAATTGTTCGAATTCTCTCCGAATAGTGCTGCGATGTTGCGCTCTAGCACTACAAACAATGCGGTCAAGACTCCTCTCAGACCCTCAATGATGCGGTCCAATACCACAGACCCCCGCTTGTCGTCATCAAGAGGTTATTCTTCCGTCCAGAAGCGGGAGGTGTCCGAGGTAAATGGGGTCGGACGTGTAGTCGGACTAGGCAAGATGTTTGACCTGCAAGAAGATCAGAAAAATAGTATGTCGATGTCCGTAAACAGTAATGTTGCCGCACTGCCGCAGTCCCTCAACCTTGATATCGAGATGGACCTGGCGGCCGGGATGGGCCTACCTGGATACCCCAGTTCGTACACACAGGTCTCCTACCCCTATGCTGCCCACACGCCTGCTGGAGCTATCTTCACTCCACCTCAATCTGGAGATATGGGCAAACAAGTTTTGCCAAGTGCCAGCAGCCAGAGCGGAAGAGCATTCTACCCTGAAAAGGAACGTTTCCAGTCCTCCTGGAAGTTTCCCTCTGGTATTGGAGGTTTGAATCTGCATGCCTCAGGACACCCTATTGCACCCGGTTCGACTCCAGCCAGTACTGCGTCTTCATCACCAACTTCAGGTATCATATCCACCTTCCCGTCGATGCACTCTCTCAACGCCTCGATCGTCAATGTTATGCAAACCGGAAATATGGGTGTCAATGGGCTAGCAAGCTCGCCTGTTGTTGCATCACCTGTCGATGCAGCTTCCCAAGACATGTCGCGGAGACAGTCTAGAATTCAAGCTTGGTTGGATTCACCTGATCTGCAAGACGGTGAAGACAATCATACATCTGGATATACATGGTCCTCCCTTCCTTTCCGCAATGACGATACGGACTCGAGTTCGGCTCCTCCTCCGACTGCCTCGTCGTCGAGTGGATTCTCCATTTCCCCTGCAAATATCATGACAAGAACAGCATCAGAATTACAGATGTCTTCTGTTTCTATGGACCAAGAGTTTGAGGAGATCGAAGTCATGAGAGCTAGTGGTAAAAGTATTCGTCCTTTGAAGGTGTCGAAGAAGAGGAGAATGTTAGGGGATTATGATGTTGACGAGGAGGTCATGCAAGGAGGTGGATTGTCGAATCAAGACAGAGACGCCATGAAAGCTGGACTGGGATTGCCCTTTCAAGCTGCTGCCTCTTCGAGACAAGTCACTCCTACTCCGGATGGAGCTTCTCCAGGCAAGAGAAACCGATTGGACAAGAATGGAGATAGAATGGAGCAGTTGGAGGGCGCGAAAGCTCGTCGGAGCAAGAAGGAGGGATCCAGCATCTGCTCTTGTGGCACCGGCGATGATGGAGAAGCTATGATTCAATGCGAGGAATGCGCCTGCTGGTTTCATCTCGCTTGCGTTGGAGTCGATGAGGAAGGGATACCCGAGAGATGGTTTTGTACTCCGTGTGCGTCGGCATCCGCTGCACTACAAGGAGCGTCGAGCATGGCTCCCTATACCTCGTCTGCACATCCGGCGATGCAAAATCAACTCGATCCTTTCCCTGCCAACCAGCAAACACCAAAAAGACCAGGCCTGACCAGAGAACCGACTTTCTCAAAGAACACCACACCCACAATGGAGGCTGTTCGTCGATTCGACGATGCCCCACTGGTTGAGGCCCAAGTCACTTCTCGACTTGTAGCTATCCCCTCAACACCACAAGGTGGTACGGTAAACTTTACACCTGGACACAGCCATACTGCCTCCCTGTCTAGGGCGTATGCGCCGGTGACCCCTCGTGTTGGCTTCACGACCGGCCAAACTTCTGCACCGGGTACGCAGTATCAGTGGGATACTTACTCCCCTCACACCCCAAGCAACGCCATCGCACACAGCAGACGCCTTAGCCGACAGCATCAGCATATCAATACGCCTCTGTCTAGCTGGTCACATTCTGCACAGTGGGATGAGCTCCCTTCTTCTGTTCCGCGCCGCGGAGCAGACGACGCAGAGAGAACGAAGCACTGGGAACAATTTTATAACGCCCCTCCTCCTGCTGCGATCAATCCTATCCCCATGACTCCGCCATTGGCCTCACATTCTGCTTTCGCAGCTTCGGAATCCTTCCTACAACCTTTCGAGCAAGAAACATCAGTATCCCAACGGTTCCTTGCTATTCATTCCACTCCCTCGCAATGGGCTGATACTGCCCAATTTGCCAGCAATATGTGGTAGAGACGAACTTGATACGCTAGGCTTAGGCTGGTCACATTGTTCCCTAATTACGACTCAATTTACGATTTGTCCACATTATGCCCGTCATGTTTCTCCTGCCCCACAAGTATGAACGGAGCAGATAAGTAGTGATGCACCGGATGCTACAGCTACACAATGTTTAACACCAATGATCGAACAAACGACTTACGTCAATCTAGATTTCGTTTCCACGATGAATAAGTACATGTCACTACTGTTGTACAGAAAGTCTTTTTCTACGTACTGATCGGCTAAACATGATTATTAAGTACGCGCACCTGTTCATCGAGTCTGAGGCATACGCCCTTCGACATATTGCAAACCTCAGTTATGTCGCGCCTGTGTCTATCCCTGGAGCATTATTTTGGCATTGAATGGGAGCATCAACGCAGCGATTGCTCGCGTCTTTCATCCTTTTGGCTGTCATAGTGAGGAGCCAACCAAGACAAAGCTCTGGCGTACCGTTCAGCTTGACACCGGCGAAATTTACACATGACGCGTGTCAACTCTCGTATGACCCGCGGTGCGCAGTGTCGGAATTCAGCGGGGAGACTATGACTTTTGGTATCTTTCGAAACGAACCATTCCTCCTACGAGGGCGTGAAATATGCAGAGCCGGTTCTATTGATGGTTATCCCTGGCGTAGCGATTTCTATGCGATGAACAGTCTCGACATCGACTTGTATAGTGGAAGGGTCCGGAGATGGAGGAAGGTTTGCGACGACGTTATCGATTTTTACAGACAAGCTTCCTTTGCCAGCTTTTGAGCGTGCGCAAGCATGATGGATAGGTTTCAAGAAAGCAGACAGGCTTAGCTGACTGTCTGAAGTCTGATTTCCGGGCTCCTCGTGTCGTGTGAGTGCCTGTTGCAGCGTCGGTAGAACAACCTGTTCGGGCCCACATGCGTAAGGCCATATTCCGAAATTCTGATTTTGACAGGTGCTGCATCTACTCGAGGTCATATTGACGTTTGTGGGGAGCTGTTGTCGCTTGCGAGCTATTGCAACGGTATCTAGGGACCAGATGAATGAGAAGGCATCTATCCCGCAGCAGAAAGTTATTATTGGACCGACTGGTGCGTATGTGGTTCCACTCACAGAGTGCTGGAATGGGATACTGTAGAGCGTAATATACAGAGGAGGAGGCGTACTTGTAAGTGACAAGAGCGGTGATGCTAGCAGCGAGAACGAAGACCGTCGTTAGAGCCACTGTCTGGAAAGCCAATTGCATGAGCTGAACGTTATTTCAGCATAATCGAGAGATTGACAGAAAACATCAGTAAGCACGGGTGACTGGATTACACAGGGCAGATGTTATATACCCAGGCGAATGTGTCGTTTGATCTGGAAAATTGCGGATTTAGACGGCTCAACATTCAGTGATTCTCGGATGTCTGTACAATACATACCTTGAATTCCAGCCTTCTTTGTATCTGTACAGACTGGAAACGAGCACTATGGAAATGACTGCATCCACGAAGGCCGACGACCACAACCATACTTGTGTAACTACCAAGACATTGAAGTAAGCAAGCTCGTCGTCCTGAGGTCGTACTATAGCAGGTGGGTCAGGCCCATTCGGCAGCTGCGATTTCTGCTTGTACGCACAAGATTCTGCCGCTACAGCAATTGAACCTGCCAAGGCGCAGGTCCACCCAATACCAACGACCAGGACGAACAATTTATTCTTCTTCACAACCTGTTGAAGCGAGAAAAACATAGTATCAATAGCCATTGTAGCGCTCAGGCATATCTATTTCCTGATTAGTACCTTCCAAGCTCGGTTGGCGAAGAACGCCTGGACGATAGCAGCTAACAATCCGGTTGGTATCGAGACGATGGCATCTATGGTTGTGAATTGGAACAGAGCATCGAGACTGGTCGGCTGGATAGAGCCCCAGAAGAATACCTCGTAGACTGCGTCATCAGGGGAGATAAGATGAGATTCTGTATAACCTTCCAGCGGTTCCAGAATATCGACCAAGCTTACACGTAAAGGCAACTACAACGAAATTCAGAGTGCAGACTGCCCAAGTGACCATGCGTGTCCGACCGTCAAAGACCGAAGTTTTCGGATTGAGATGTTCCGTTGCAGCATGCAAAGTGGCACCAGAGATGAGCAATTGCAACGACCTGATGAATGGCAGTCCTAGTCAGCATGAACATGTAGCACGATATGGAAGATAATCCTACCAGCCTATGAAAGAAGGTCCAATGCTTTGCACGTGACGAATTTAAGAGGTTTGCCCGTCTGCAATTCAGCTTCACTGTATTCCGTGACAGTAGAGGTCGCGCCGAGCATGTACACGTTACTCACGCTATAATCGCTTCTTTCTGGAAACTTTGCACGTCCAGCAAAGGATTGTATGGCACGGCCGAGGTATCCATCCTGAAGCCAGGCGAAGCTCCCGTCGCCGGAGTCGCAAACGGTGACTTCTGTGTTGTTCAGCCGGCAAGCTTGTGTAGAGGTATCGGTGACTGTAAGACATATACAGGCACCTATATGCAACGTTGGCCTTCCATGATGAATTCGCGAGGGACTCGGCCTCTCCCTGTGCTTGAGAGCTTTTCGTCGTCCAATACCGTATCAATGACCCAGGCACAGCTCTTTCTACTTCAGCACGGTTAGAGTCAAGTAGCGGGCTGTGGAGCGAAGGCAGGGTGGTGTTGTGGTAGCTTGGAGCAGTGCCCAGGCTCCAGCCACAGCCAAGTATGGTATCGGTATTATTCATGTACACCGGTCGGAGGATCTACAGCGGACATTGCCCAATCCGCCCAACCTGCAAAACATGGGAGCGAACCTGCTTCCGGTATGATATGCTGTCTCTCCCAATGCGCACGTGGCATGATCGACCACGCCGGTGGATCTCGACCTGTACTTGCAATTTACGGGAGACAGCGTACAGCGGATGACCACCATATCACACGCAGACAGGCTCGCGCACGGCTTGTATCCTTGACAGCGCAGAAAAGTGGGCGAAATCCTTTCCAGACGCTGTTGATGTTCTAGTCGACACGGCTGTCCAACATTGTCGACGTCTGGAAGGCTTAGCAAATACACGTGATGTGTCCGAAAGCGGCGATCGAACTGCCTTGCCAAACCTGTCAGCAACCCGTCGGATCAAAAACCTTAATTCAATAATAGCAACCCGGAGGTTTCATAAGCCAATCATACCGGAAACTATGCGAAGAACCGGTACATGGGACCATATTATTACCGGCACAAACCAGCCCCTTGACGGAGGCATCATGGATTCGATTTGCGACTATTCCATACTGTTACGATCCATAGGCAGGTACCGGTGGATACTTCGGTTGAATGCATGCTCGAATATGGAAACACCTCTGGGTAAGAGGCTGCTTCGGCCATTCATCTCACAAGCGACTGGCGGCATTATCCTCTCTCTACATAGCGAGTCAGCAAGAGATCTACTACGAATGCTGAGGACCACAATACGATAAACCCAGACTCAAATGTCTGGCAGGGGATGCATTGTCTGCTTGCATGCACCATTTATGCCGCTTGCTTCCACCGAGGTTGAAAGCCAACCCACTCTGGAACGATATGTAGTCTACCTTGCCGCAGACCACAACGTCAGGCCGGTATCCACTAGCTAAATAACGTCGTCTCCAAGCTCCTTCCGCAGAGCCCACTTCACGCCAGCCTTTTGATTCAAGAGTCGGATAAGCAAACGAAAGCCGGAACGCAACGGGACTTCAACTCACCAAAACATCTGCTTGAACTGTCGTAGCAGGGTGCTCTGCGTGATTATCCTTTCCTCTGAATACGCCGGTCCGGACCAGGATTGACGAGAGGCCGTATGCATTGGCGCCTTGTATATCGCTGAACGGGTTATCGCCAATCTGGAACAGACACGATGTTGGTGGAGAGTTAGATGCAAAGGCCAACAGACAAGGCCTCGCACAGGAAACCTTACCATGAAAGTCGGACCTAGTTTTTGCACTCTACGGCCACCCGGAGGCAGTATATCTGGGTGATTGGCTTGCGCCAGCAGCAGACGCTCGGCATGCTGATATGTGAGCTTTGTGGGCTTGCCTCCTGTAGTAGCTTCAAGCTCCCGACCACTCGCACGTCGCCAGACTGCTCGGAAAGCCTCTTGAAAAGCTCCCTGACCCAGGCGTGGTTCCGGCCAGTCGTTGCCCTGGGACACTTCCATCAGTAAGAGGCGCTGAGCCGACACGATCCTATGGCGGTCTCACCCAGAGGAGATCTGGATTTGAAAAGAAGACAGGGATGTTCTGCTCCCAAGTTTGTTCTGGATCTCGCCATGATCCGACTATCCCGTCTGGCGACATCAGCACGTCCAGCATGATTTGAGTGTCGAAGCCCCAATCTCTGGAATCGTGGAAGACGAATATCGCACTAAATGGTACTTTCGAGAAGTCGGCTTCCTGTGGATTGGTCTCAGATATCACGAACATATCTGGCTGTTGAAAAATCGTTGAAATACCTACATGTACACTGTTTACTTCTTTTTCGTTCAGTGTCCTAAATGGCCACAGCTCAGGCCGCCAAGAGAGCAAATCTTGTGGCTTGTATACCTTCTTAAACCCGTACGAACGCGCTACTTCTTGACACGAGTGTCCATCGCCTCCCACCACTAGGATGGGCTTGTCCCCAAAGTTCTTGGCCTGTTCTCTGAAGACTGTATGTGCTTGGATCAACTGGTCCACAGACAGCTCCACTCCCAGTTCTTTTGAAAGCTTGTAACACCGCCTAGAAATTCAGAGGTCAGCGTGAGTTGCGCAAACCGCTTGACAGAGGCTGCATGGACCTACTCCTCCTCAGTGATGCCGCCTAATCCTCAAGAGTCAGAGAAGAAGCTCACTATGCTTTCGCTTGTGCAGCGACTCACCTCCATTAGTCACTAGTATGAAGGGAAATCGCCGAGATAGCTTGTTCTCCCCTGACAGTATTCTCAGTGCCTGCAACCAGGGAAATTCAGTCTCTTGTAGCTAGAGATATACGTCATTCTTCACCTCTCTACCCTCCGGCAGCACCTTCTCGCCCACTTTTAGCACACCATCGATGTCGAAGATAAATCCCGGTGCTATAGGAACGTCATCGGCAGCAGAAGTAGATCTCGACCGTCGCGAGGCTTTCCGGGATGAGGACAAACTACTTGAAAGGTTATACTGTGCAGCTTGCGGTTGGCATATGCGGTTTCTTAGCGTTGACAGTACCGGTCGTTGATGCATGACGCCGTGGCGTTTTTATCCAAGATTGGTGCTAGTGCCAGCTGATTCTCGCAAGGTCCTGGGCAAAAGGACAAGGTCTTCGACTCAGAAGCAAGGAGGTCCTTCCAGTGCAATCTACAGCTTGCAAGATGATGCGAAGTCAACATCTCGAATCTCGCCAATTCTCTGGCGGGCAAAGCCGATCGCCTTCGCTGCTGGCTGAGTTAGAGTGCAGCCAGAAGCAGGACTGAGCACGGTTTGACCTTCCACAGGAAAGGCGCATCTCCAAAGCTGCAGATACGCCGGCAGCCAGCCTACTGCAATGTCGGCTCACCACCAGTCGCCTGCTCCAAGCTCGCGCGTGCTGCTGGCCAACACGCGCGGCGATAACAACACCCCCAAGACGGGCACAAGCATGTCTGCGTCTGCCTCGACGCCGCAGTTGCGCAGCAGCGTGGCCGACCAGGCCTCGAAGGGCTGCAGCACTCCTTCCAAGCTGCCTCCTCCCGCTGTCCAGCCATCGTGCGGCGAAGGCAAAGAGAACATCCGTACGCCAATGGTATCTGCAATCCCGACGCGTCTCAAGCAGCAGCAGTACATGCAGTCCCCGAATGGTAGCAATGAGCCCACCATGCAGGAGCTTTTGGCGCAGTCGCCCGGCATTGTCCACACGCGATCTGCGGCTCACACTCCAGAATCAAGCAACACAGGTATGGCAAGCTGGAGGAAAGGCCAAGGTTTCAAGCAGTGGGAGCAAGAACTGCTCAGAAGTCCTGAAGTACGCCGCAAAGCAGATGTCGCACAGCTTTGTGAGCGTAGTCATGTTAGGCCTGACACAATGCTTCTGCTGACCCCGGCCGCTCTCCCTGTAGACTTCCTCGAGTACGCTTGATGCACGCGTCGCGTATCGACCGCAACCAGCTGACATCCATCTCCCTAGTTATTACTTCGATCTTATATCATACATTGGAGCGCGCCGCAAACGTGTCCAGCTGTTCAAAGACGACGTTGCACACCGCCAGGTCTGTCGCATGGCATTGGATTACATCAGGTCACGTGACACTCAACTGACGATCCGTGTTCATAAACGCGACTTGCTATCCTTTCCAGCTTTCGAAAGAAGCACACGCCGCGGAATGGAAGTCCTACACGGGCAGGGAACGGGCTTTGCTTCGTAAACGCCGCGCCAAGCTGCGCCTCCAGAATTTCCATATCATCACTCAAGTGGGTCAAGGTGGTTATGGTGAAGTATATCTCGCTCGCAAGAAGGATACTCAGGAGGTTGTAGCACTGAAGAAGATGAAGAAGACCACTCTCGCCAAAATGGATGAAATCAAGCATGTCCTCGTAGAACGCGACATCTTGACTGCTACAAAGACACCTTGGCTGGTGGCTTTGCTCTACGCTTTCCAGGATCCCAGTCATATCTACCTCGCCATGGTGAGACTAGGATTATACATACAACGTCACAAACTAGACTGATTCAGCTTAAATCCTAGGAATACGTCCCCGGTGGTGATTTCCGCACACTCCTCAATAACTCAGGCGTTCTGAAAGAAGAGCATGCCCGTTTCTACATTTCGGAGATGTTCTGCTCTGTCGATGCTCTCCACAAGCTCGGCTACATTCATCGAGATCTCAAACCTGAGAACTTCCTCATTGACAAGACTGGTCACATCAAGCTCACGGATTTCGGTCTTGCTGCAGGAAATCTAAACCCTAGCCGTATCGAGTCAATGAAGCACAAACTAGACCAAGTCAAGGATGAGGAGCTCATTTACAGGTCCACGAAGGAGATGAGGGACATATACAAGAGCATCAGGAAGGTTGAGCCGAGAACAGCTGATTCGATTGTAGGGTCGCCAGACTACATGGCTATCGAGTGCATGAGGGGACAGGCATATTCATTTTCAGTCGACTACTGGTCATTGGGTTGCATTCTATTCGAGTGAGCTCTGCCTAAAACCATTCTACGTATTCTTATTTACATGCATAATCTAGATTTCTGGCTGGCTATCCGCCATTCTCAGGCGCTACACCTGAAGAGACGTGGGCGAATCTGAAGAATTGGCACAAGACCCTTAGAAGGCCTCACTACGATCGACCCGAGGATCGTATCTTCAATCTCAGTGACAATGGCTGGTCAGCAATTGTCCAGTATGCATCTATCGCCCAGTTTCCCGTGAAATTTAGCTGATGGCGCTTGTTCAATACAGTCTTATCAATGACAAATCACGGAGGATGTCAACACTCGATGAAGTGAAGCAGCATCCCTTCTATGCTGGTATACCATGGGATACTCTTCGCGACACTGCCAGCCCCTTCGTCCCAGCTCTTGACTCAGAAGTAGATACCGGCTACTTCGACAATTTCGAAGATCCAGCTGGTATGCGCCTTATTATCGAGCAGCTGAACGATATAGAGCAAAGTACTAACAATCTTCCGTTGCAGATATGGCAAAGTATGCTGAAGTCAAGGAAAAACAGCGCAATGTGGACCAAGTCAAAGAGAAAGACGAGCCCTTTAACCGAGGCGTCTGGGTAGGCTTTACTTACAAGCCGCGCAAGGTTACACAGGACGTAGCAGAGGTAAGCTTCTCAATCTTCACCTTGACCTCACACGTCTTTTTCGCTAATCTGTCTCGCGGCGTGATAGCTCTTCGCGAACGATGCGGAAGATGCCATCCAGATTATGTTTTAGCGCTTCGTCCTCCCATTAGTACGTGTACAACATCCATGACAACGTGGTGATTTCCGGGTCATCCATTCCAGCAGTACCTCCTTACTATAGCATACGCGCAGGATTTTTTCTCTCGATCCGAACCTTCATATACGTTTTTTCCCTTGCCGTACCATGGGCGATAGTGATTCAGTTGCAAGCCAGTCGCCTACAATTCGCTTGTTGTTTGAGTAGTGGTTGCCGCCCATAAAGCTCTTTCCACGAGGGCTGCAGTCCAGTTAGGCTCGCTGCCCTCTTGAATGTCATTCAATTTCTGTGCTTTAGCCTGGCAAAGGTCCTTGAGCTCCGTCCAGACACCAATGGTGTAATCCAGTTTGCCAGCCTTGTTGACCAAGCCAAAAGCATGCATCGCTTCATCAGACAAGAAGGGACAGTTGCCACTCGGGTCTATAAGGGAGAGTATGGCCGAAGCCGTCGCTGGACCTATTCCCTTTAGGCCGGTGAGCGTCGCCATGGCCTACGGTCACCCTGTGTGGTCAGGGTACGGTTATCATACCATGAAGCGGTCCAAGGACTCACTTTAGACGAGTCTTTCACAGATTGTTGGAGAGCCTCTTTAGTCGTACTCTGAGCTAGTTCCGTGCTCAAAGCATTTGCATAGCGCATTAGGGGACTGCCAAATATGAGTCTCGTTTCATTGGTACAAAGTCCGAGTTTGCCACGGGTCATCGAGCGGATATAGTACCTACCGGAACTTGCCTCTCTGGCATTATGGCATTTGACTTCAGCATCCATGGCAACACGTCAATGAAGACTTCACGAAGACAAGCAAATTTACCGTGATCTTCCACTCTACTATTTTGCAGATGTCTTCTTTCGTCAAATAGCCGTTCGGCGCTTCTTCGTTCCTTCGCGACTCTACAGCCTCGGGAATCGTTTGCCGGACGTGCTTGTCAAGCTTAACCAGTTCATTGCGTCTTTTGCCAGTTTTACTATGAGCTTCTATGGCCTTGTCGTAGCTTGCAAGTGCCGCTTGCCAAAGCTTCGCATCTTCAGACTTTACCAGATCAGCACCCGCCATAGTCGTTAGTTGTGGCGAAGACAAGAAGTTTGGGCGAAAAGCTCATGGCCTCGGTTCACAGGCGCCATCAAGGACAAATACATCACTTCATTCCAGACGAAATTGGGTACGCAAAGCTCATTTACAAGATCTCAGCCGCAATATGCCAAAAGAGTAGCCACAAGGTAGTGGAAAAGTGTTTGAACAGAAAGAAACGAAGAAACGGAATATTTGTATCTAAGCGCATAGTATTGCTAAAACCGTAACAGTCTTAGGCACTGGCCCATAGAGTAGGCTCTTGTGTTTCTGCGAAGCCAGTCGCATTAGTGATCTCAACCGAAGGCCCACTAAGTATATATTCTTGTTGAGCGTTCGCATCACTCATGAAAAAAGGGGAAGAGGTGCCATTGTTGAGGCTTCCAGTACTAATAATGTATTGGGAGAAGTCGGTATTCTGAGTTGCTGAACCTTGCTGGGGAAACCACGACGTAGTGCTACTGAGCATGTTAGATGCCATGGAATTGGCTGTGTTCGGGGTGCAAAGTGAATTGAAGTTAAAATTCTGCTGCTGGTCAAGAGGTTGGCTGAAATCGTAGATGAAGCCAGTAGACGGAGTTGCTTGAGCCGAGGAAGACATGAAAGCAGGGACATGTTGCCAAGTTGCGTACGACGGAATATTCTGAGGTTGTGAAATGATGAGCGGGATCTGTGAACCATCCGGTGCGATCCCAATCACGTAATCCTGGGCAGGTCCTTGTGCAAGATACTGGACTTGAGGTGGATATTGACCATCATACATAGGAAATGCCGGCATTGTCAGCTCTTGAACCGGACCATTCGAGGCTGTACTGTGATCCGATGCCACGCGCGTAGCGGGAAGACGACCGCTGGCTTCCGAGGGGCCAGACTTGTACGCTTTCATTGCTTCCGCAACATTCTCAGCGGGGTACAGCTTGCCACCAATGACGAATCCATCGGGCACACCAAGTAAAATGGCATTGTCATGCGAATTGAACTGCTGAGAAGTCGTCTTCGACCGCCGTACGCGCGGGATGCTTGAAGGAGATAAGCTGGAACCACTACTGAACGCTGGTTGCGAAGTCTGTGACCTTCGATGCGCCGGTTGAACCTCAGATACTGAGGCCGCTTTCCTAATGCTGCTGTTGGCCATGTGCGTTTCTGCGCTTGTTGGTGCAATGATACTGGCATCCGGCGGCGAGATGCTGGGATAGGCGACCTGCTGGTTCTTACTCGGCGTCGAATGCATCATCTGTTCGAAGGTACAGCTCGCATTGCCTTTCTGCTTAGGAGATAAGGGCAGAGGATGCTGAATGTGCGCAAAAGCGGCATACTGATGCTGTGGATGAGATGATGTAGATCGCGCCATGGGCTCCGTGCCAGGTAAGGGCTGAGACAAGCTCTTTGACATGGATGCAGAAGTAGCTTGCGCATATCGAGGTGCTGAAGGAGTCGCAGGACGGGTCAACCCGCCGCCCGACTGCATCTTTGAAGGAGAAGATCGCGACTTCCTCATGGGAGTCGAAGTTGGCACTCCTGATGCGACTTTATGCTGTGTGCTACCACGTTGAGTAGGGAGCTGGGCATCGGCTTCTGATCGTGTGGTTTGTTTCTTGGTTGACGTAGTGATGGTGGACCGACCGCGATGCCCTTGATCCCGCGGCTGTTCCGTCATGCTTGCACCAACCTTGCCCACGGTCTTTGGAACGGGTATGCGACTTTGTTTGAGTGGGGTTCTGCTTCGAGCTCGCTTACTTGGAATTGGCGACTCGGACTTTGCGCCTCGCTCAGATGTGTGATCTACTTTCTCTTCCTTCGCGTCATGTCGGTGCGTAGTTCTAGCAAGTGAGGCCGACGAAGTCGGATTGGTCTCGGGACTTGCAGAAGACAAGGGTCCTACGTTTTTCGACGGTGATCCGTCATCATCCATTGGCTTACTATTGCGATTAGGCCGATATATATAGCCGGGATATTTGATAAGGTGCTCGTCTCTGGCTAGACCCGCCCGCTTCGAATAGTCATCCCTGACGGACTGTGGTTCTTGCTTCCATAATTCTATAGAGTTCGGGTTGGCATTGATATCAGTGGTCTGTTGTCCCAGTGCTATTCACACCAAGGGGACTGTCGGGCAAGCACATACCGGCTACAAGCTTAGAGATATCCTTCTGAGTCTTAACCCTATCTATCACGCGGCGCGCTCGCAATTCCTCCATCTTATCGGACCGATATAGTATGAAGCAGTTCGGTGGTCTTGGAGGTCTACCTTCGCGGGGCTTGGCTAGTGCAGACAAGCATGGTTTGATCAGTCTGACGGCATCCACCAGGAGGACATAGACCAGACTGAGAGGCCTTCCAAAAGGACTCACTGTGGGGTTGCTTTGCCTTTTCGGCCTTTTTAGGACTAACGCCCATGTCGACGCCGTCTGAAAGAGGGAAAGACGAGGACTGGGCCGAGGATAAGCCGTTCTCTATGTGATATTGAGGCGGAAGAGGCGGAAGAGGTCTTGGCATAGGTGGGAGTTCCAAAGGCTAATCATCCAGCGGGATTAGCGTGAATTTCGCAGGCAAGAATTACAGACCGGTAGCGAATCCGGATCATGAAGTATGCAAAGTAAAGTCAGCTCTCAGAAACATCAAAGAGGTGAATGAGGGAGACTCTGAGCGAAATCAACTCACCTGAGCTTTGCATCGCATTGTTTGGTTTGAGGGCGAAGTGGCGCCGACGCCTGTACCGCCCACTCGTGTCATTCTCTTTGGCTCTGATTCTGCCTGTCTTTGCCCCTCTGTGTTGTTTGGCCACTCGAACATGTCAGAGGTAGTGAAGTCAGGTAGTGCACCATCTGTCACGTCCCTCGACAATCGAGGTTTAGTAGGGCTGTCCTGTGTGGATGAACCTTGACTAGATCCTAGTGACATAGCCCCTGCTTTCCTTCTGACTTGCGAAGCGAACAGAGCAAACCTTTCATCATCTATATCCTCCGCTTGTTGCTCGAGACTGTCTTGCCCATCTCCCTTAGCCGGTTGTGCCGTCTCATTGCCTCCTTCTGCTTCTTCTTCGTTATCGTCAAGCTCCTTTACTACGATGGAGCCAGTATCGCTGTTGACACTTGATGCCCTTGCTCTCCTAGGTAGGGGTCGCACAGGGTGACTACTGAGAGGGGTACATGGAGTGTGCTGTGATGCCTGTTGGCCATATTCATAAGCCTGATCGCTGGCCGCAGATTGTAGCATTTGTGTCGGCTGCCCTGGAAAAGGTAGGTTTAACGCCGCCGAAGACAAAGGCGTACTCACGATAGCCTGAGGTGCGACGGTAAATGACCCGCTGAATCTGGGAGTCTGAGGGAAGCTCAAGAAAGCTGGTTGTGGCGTTGTTGGAAACGCAGGTATCTGCTCATCGTACTGCAACAGGCCGAAAGCTGGACTCGAGTAGAATTTGCATGCCCAGGAAGGAGGATCGTGACCAGGGGTCGTAGTCAGTTGCTGTTCGAGCTGCTCTTCCATCGGAAGGCAAGGAGAAGTATTGCTTTCGGCAGATAGCAGGGGAAGATCGAAGAATGGAGCATATTGAGCTTTGCCAGCCTTGTTGTCGTCGAAAGAGGCTGGCAAGGACATGAACAAAGAATCCTTGCGGTTGACACATGCTACGTTCATGTTTTTGAACTTGGTGGGAGTCTGTGGCTGGGAGATGAAGAGGGTAGAGCTTCTCTGAGCTTCCGTTGAATCAGACCGAAAGGGAGAAGCTTCTGCGCGATGTCGGACAGAGCGTCGCAAAGAGGGATCTATCTCTGGGTTCGATGCCTTGCGCTTCGACAGTACACTGGATGAAAAGGTAGATCGTGTTGGGGTGTATGTGGATGGCAGAGAGGGAAGGGGGGACGAGACTGACTCCTGCAGGTCGCCTGCCATACCTTTTGCATGGGAAGGGTTTGGAACGGGCTGGTCGTTGGCACGATCCACATGGTCGGCCGTCTGTGGAATGGATGCCGAGCTGGAGTGCAAAGCTACCTGCTCGTGTACTCGATCCGGTGGCGAGGAGTCTGCAGGCACGGGAATGTCATCTGGCTGCGAAGCTCCGGAAGCAGTAGGCGGCTTTGAGCGGGCGGAGTCCCTGCAGTCATCATGCGCTTCTTGGACCTTTGCGCCAGTCGAGCGAGTCATCCGGGTGCCTACTCTCCTCCGTGCGTAGTTCGCAGTCATCTCTGCACCTTTCAAGTGACTCCGCTTGAGGATATGTGCTTGTTAGAACAGCCGCCGAAGCAAGCTCGCTGCTAGTGGCGCGGAGGTGCTCTTGGGGTCCGCGTGTGCAGCAGCAGGCGGTGGTCTTGTACGGCACGCAGCTCTGGATGTGTCGATATGCGTGCAAGTGCGGTGATTCCAGGTTTGCCGGTCCAGGCTGTCTCTGTTTGTCTGCTGCGGTGGATAGTCAGTCAACACCGGCCACAGCGAGGAGTGGCGGCAGCGGAGCAGCGAGAGTGTGTATCGTCCGTGGTCAGCTAGCGAGCGTATGCAGAGTACTCCTCACTTGCTCACCTGTTGTGCTGCCCACCTGTTGTGCTGCTCTTCAGGTCCGTTGCCAGATGGGAGGAGCACGCTGCGAATCCGCCCTCGAGAATGTCGCAGGATCAGCCAGGCACAGCACCAGCGACGCGACTCGGCGGTTTTGTCCTGGTCTGTGTGGTGCTGCGTTCCCGGCGCAGCTCCGGATCCCAGCTCGTCTTTTGTTCGCAGCACCAGCCTCTGCGTTGCTGTTCGGCGCCATCCAGCGCTCAGACGCGGATGCGGTGGACGGACCCCCATCAGCCTGTCAGTCTGCAGCCTGGAGCGAGGAGTGTGCACACTTCCGGGTGCAAGGGAGAACTCGCTGGCGTCACGGTCTATGCGTGCGTGTACTTTGCTCGCTCGTTCTGGTCTGCTGCTTGTGCTGCAGGAGGGCCCAGGGGACGTGCAACATATCCATGCTCGGTGTCGGTTCAATGCCATCTTCCTTGTTGCAGCGAGTTTGGAATACAGCATAAATGTGGTGCAGAATGCGATAGTCTCTCGAGGAACTTCCTGTGCCAGAGGGTGCCTGGAAAGAGGTAGGCTTCTCCTCCAAAGCAGAGTTGCTCTAGGGTTGCTGCGGTGGCGAATGGCGGCTGCACGTTGAAAGGCACACAGAACAAGCTTGTGATGGCGGGAGAAGCAAGATCGTCAAGAGCAATTATCGTATGATATGCTGTGTGGCATCTTGCGGCGTCTCGTTGAGGATAGCCGGAAACAAAGGTTGCGCGGGTACTCCCAAAGACTAGTACTATACATAGTGCCGCGGAAGACATGTCAAGAAATACTCACAAGAACCACGTCAGGACAGGCAGAGCAAATGCAGTCGATAACTGCGGGTATAAACAGTAGCTAGTCGGTGATTGCAGGGGTATCATATACTTGAGCGAAAAAGTAGGCATCGAAGCCAAATAAACATGGCCCAATATGCACAGGAGGAAATAGGAAATAGGGTATTTATCTTGGCTTTAGTTGTTAGTCATTGTTGCTGAACTTGACCAGGTTGACGTAGTTCCTGTCCAGCTGCTGGTCCAGGATGAAGCGGGCTCGGACCAGCTACTTGTCCATGATGAAGCGGGCTCGGACCAGCTACTTGTCCAGGAAGTTCGACTCGGAGTTGCACCTGCCTGGCTTCCTTCTTGTTTGCTGCCAATCTGACTGTAAGATTCTGATACGTCCGGTTCCGTCGCGTTCTTCTGCAATTTCTTCGGAAGGGGAATGACAATGCCTCGTTCCTGTATCGAACTGGCTTTTTCCACTTTTTCATTTCGGCGTGTCCCTTTCGTATCCCGCAACGGCGCAGGATCCACCCGTGGAACGAGGGCAACCCTCGGAGACACGCCATACCCCTCTAATTTCCCAACCTTGAACGCTAACTCATTATTCGTCTCCTCGTTCCGGATGTATTTGTAGGCTTCATTGGGCGAATAATCGTCAGAGCATTGTATAGTGGCGCTCTTTAGGATGAAACGAAACTCGTCGCCAGATTGCTTGAAACGTGGATCATTCCAATTAATCGAACCCCCTGCGTAGTCAAAGCAAAGTAGCGTTATGCTTCTTCTTTAAGCTTCAATTCGCCCATAAAAGTGACTGTCGGCTTAACATACCTGCCCATCCTCGGGTACCTGAGTTTTCCGAAGCACCGCCAGGCCAGATGCTCATTTGTGCATACATAGGTAGTTTGGGAATGTGTTTCTGCTGAGGAGTGACCGTACGCAGGATACGATCCTGGCTACTCTTGCTATATAACCATTCGACCTTGTCTTGACTCCAGTTCAGAGAATCTGGTATAGAAACAATGCTAAGCGTCCTAATCGATTCAAGAAGGGCAATGCGGACGCCTCACAATTTGCAAAACTCCGGGAACTGTCGCTGTCGAGAGTATGAGTCGCCCCAGAAGCCACATAATCGCTTTGAGAGGTTCCCGACGGGTAAGGATGTCGAAATTGAAAAGATCCGGGTAAACCCATCACACACTCACTAGAATATATTGCTTTGTACGGACTTGAGCGCATTACCGGTAAATTCGATGTCCACCTCTTCGCTCGTATCACCCATAAGTACAGCAGCAGTAACGACTCCGCCAGACCAAGCGGTTTGCATCTCGAAAGTGATCTTGCCATAGTGCATCGCTCGGGTACTCGTGATTTTAGAGCCGATTTTGTCCTTTCGAAGAGTTAAAATTAAGCCGTCTGGTGTATTCTCGAGCTCCCCCGTATCTATCACAAAATCGACGTTTATAGGATCAACTTTCTTGTAGTTCTCTTTCTTTGCTAATCGAGCATTGCCATTTGTCCCGAAGGTATACTAAATCCAAAGGAAGAGAATATTCAGCAACACAAAACGGAACACTTCGACATAAATTATATAACCCCACCCTTTTGCTTTGACAAACCGGCAAAGGGTAGCAAGACTCGACATCGTACGAATATAGAGGATTGCAGCCTTGTGCACTGCAAGCGATAAGTCGGTGCTGAGTACACAGATCCTGTCGAGGTTATCCGCAAGACGACCCACCAATATTCTCCACCACTGAAAGCCTAGGATCAGAATTAATCACTTATTGAATTAAACTCAATAGATACCTACTTTCCGCACCACCCGTATCGGCTGTAGTATGGTTGAGGTAGCAGATTTTAGGCGCTGCGCCCTCTACTATGACTAGCTATATCTACTCACCTACTAAAGATCAATAGCTAGGAAGTTAGCATCGCTTAACATTCTGGAACTGGAAAAAGTCCTTGATGTAACTCACCAGCAGTGACTGGCCTTGGTGCATGTTCCGTACCCGTTAGTCGGCCCACAACTACCATCTGTCGAGTTTCCCGCCGAAACCAGTGCAACCAAGCCTGCGCACACAGATAACGCCTGCCACACCTGACCCTTCATGGCGCCCGGAGTTATTCTCAGAAGCAAGCCCGACCGTGCTGCCTTCCGATAAACAAGGTATATCCGGATGCAGTGTTTGCCGCCAGTTGGACAGACATAAGCATTGCTCCCAGTGATTTAGTGAAGAGAGCTGAATGTGGGGCTGGAATACCTTGACAAAGGAGCTTAAGTGATCTGCAGGAGTGGATGGCAGTCTGCCACTGAATGGGGCAATCAGCCGATACCTCGGCTCTGATGCGGTTGAGTGGATCCGTTGGCCGGCGAGAAAACAGAACACTAGTGCGTTAGAATATCCTTCGTGCAGACAAACTTGGCGAAATGCATCGATCAGTCGGCTTTTAATCGTCAGACTGAGCCATCGTCTGCATCCTGTGGCGAAGTCAGGCTGGCCCGAGCGGCGAGCACAGACCATTCGCCAAAAAATTCAGCATTAGCACTATGCATTGCATCATCTAGGTCTTTCTGCCTTGCTCTGGTGTAACCAATCTGAGCTACTTGACATGATCAAACGAACTCAGGAGGTCTTGGACCGAGTCCCGCTATATCAAAGACAAGAGCAGCGACCTTGAACGCTAGTTCTGAAATGGGGTTCGTACAGTCAGTGTCCGTGCCTGACATAGCTTTCCACTATGCTTTTATGATACTCACCATCTGCTTCTGCTTTACTTGCAGCTTCCGCGTACACTCTCACGCAATCTTCAGTGCCGCTGGGTCGCACAAAGCTTCGTCCCTTTTTGTATTTCGCAACAGTCGAGTCAATCTGCGCCTGTAAGCCTTGAGGGGTAACAAGGATCCGTTCTGCATCTTCTGTAGTGAAGGCATTCCGATCCTGCACGAGCACCTTGACCAGCCTATTGGGCAAATCTGTATAGGCAGCATCCCATTCTGCATACCCCCATTGGCGATGCAACAGTATGGTCTCTACAAATAACATATCAGAGAGGGCGTCTCCGACTGTTTGATTGATGAGTTCGTAGAGTGCTTGTAGGTTGGCAAGCGCATTTTGCTGGTTCGGAGTCGAGGGCGATGCTGTGGTGATTTGTTGATACGCTTCAGGCGAAAAGAGAACGGTTCCGTGTCCGTTCGCTTCAAAGTATACCCCTATATCGTATCGTTCGGCGGCATGATGCAGGTATTTCACACCCGTCGGCACGCAAGCTACTGGTACCTTCTGCTTTCAGAACACGTTAGACAGGATGGGAGCTACGCGGCATGCGAGGCCTACTGACTAGGGTGTGTTCCAGATAGTTTGTAGAGCTGCCATTGGCATAGGCTGTCTGCACGACACCTACCTCAAGCTCAAGGCCCGCATGTTTGACTAGATCCATGAGGAACATGGCAGCCAGGCCTGAGATCTTATCGCCGTCTAGCAGCCTGAATTGGCCGTCAGGTCCAGCATAGTAGAAGATTATCCGATCTGCATCACCATCCAGCGAGCAGTATCGTCCCTGTGAAGTAAGTTGTACACCGGGTGGCGCCTTTTGGTTTGTCTTGACATAATCTGCACCGCACTGGCTGTTCAACGCCCCTGGGGTCGAATTATCATCCTTTGTGATTTTGATATCCAATTTATCCGTGCCAATCCGCTCCAACAGTTTTCTTAGTTTAGGTGCACCGACACCGTTGGCACAGTCGACCGTAAGTGTCGATAGAGGTGCTTTGCCTTTGGACAATGTCTTGAAAGCGTGGGCGAGCTTTTCATAATAGCCGTCTTCAGTAGGAGTTCCGAAACTCTCGGATGTGTTTTGCGTATTGAACGCTCGAACCATGTAGTGAAGCTGTGGAGTAGTGACCAGTCCAGCTGGTACGGCCTCGCCTTTCCAGATTGCCAACCCGTCCTCGAGTGCCTGCACTAGAGATGGGCAAGAGGGGCGTGTATCGTGACCGTAAACCACCTTGCTTGGGACTTGAATATCAATCTTGTATTTCGCGATGAGCGAGTTTAAGCAATCAATCAGAGCTTCGGATGTCACAGCGTTGGCGAGCATAGTGGCAGCTTTCTCCCATGTTGCCTCGAGCATTTCCCCGCGCGGATCAACAAGCTTGACGCCATTGTCCTAGTAACGTGGCAAGCACGTAGATAGGGAATGCCGCGGAGAGGCAGCGTGCGAGGAGGACTTGAATGCATCAATAAACACGTCGAGTATGCAAGACAACACCCCTACCTGCTCTGGGTTGTGCGAGGCTGTAACCATCACACCAACCGTCTGGCCATCCTGCTTCTTGCTCCGAAGGCCAGCCAGCAGACCAACACGAAACAGAACAGAATCTAGCTTGTCGGCTCTATAGAATATATGACAGAAGGTCATTAGCTTCTCGTCGCCCGTTCTGACTTCTGACTACCTGTTCCTGGCGTGTACCACTTACCGCAATCTAAAGCCAGCGGTGCCGTATTGATACGCAAAGGTCTCATCTGGGCGTGGATGCGATGAAGACGCCGCGTTTATGGCATCAATATGGCCTTGACTGAGTGACGACATGGTTACGGATATGATGTGCGTGCGAAAGAGACGTGCAAGGACGGTTAGCATGTACAGCTCATGCGCCGCTTTCGATCATCCACACGGCGCCACCCGACGGTTGCTTTCGTATGGCGTGCGCCGCACTGCCCGAAGCGCACTCTGTTCATCGCGCAGGCTTGACCTAACTGAGTTGCTACACTTACAGTTGAGGTTCCGGCCTTTGCTTTCGGCAAAGCACGCTCAAGAAATGGCCGCAAAAGACCGGAAACGTGCCCTCGTCCTGTATCCCGACACTCAGTCCTATACCACACAAGCCGTAGTCAAAGCCTTCAGAGAGGTTCTGCCCGAATGGGATGTTGACACAAGTAGAAGCTCCAACTTGCTGTATGATCTACAATTTGCGGACTACGATGCTATTGACTGGGATGCAGCAGACGACTCAAAGACTCTTGTCAACTCATATATGCTGAGAAAGGTACAAAGACTAATGTCAACTCCCTACCATTCCTGAGCCGCCGGCTCACACTCGTTTCTTCAGGCGTTGATCCGCAAGAATTATCTTGCAACGGCTGTAGCACATCGCCTTGCCAAGCATCCAGATTCTGTCTTGAAGACGAGTATTCCCAAAACCTATGCCTTCGAGATAGCACATGCCGACGAGCTAGATGAGTTGTTCTACGACGAGCTATACGATGTCAGCGAGTCTCTAGACAATGACAATGGCGAAAAGTGGTGGATACTGAAACCTGCAATGGCGGATAAAGGACAGGGGATCCGCATTTTCAATACGAAAGAAGCACTTCAGGATATTTTTGATAGCTTTGAGGACGATGATAGTGACGAGGATGAAGATGAAGATGAGGATGCGGGTGAGGAAAAGTCCGATATGCAGGAGGATCCAACCAAGGTTAGCTTAAGCACGATGCGAGACTGGGTCATTCAGGTTTGTCCATGGACACACATTTCGGTTACCAGATTCACCTCTGACTTCGCTCGTAGGAATACCTGTCCAAGCCGCTGCTTTTCGACACGCAGGGTTTGCAAGGTGCGGAAAACAGCCAGCGCGGGAAAAAGTTTCATCTGCGGGTATACGTCTTGGCTATAGGAGCACTCGAGTGAGTCATCATGAAAGACTTTTCGGCATTGAATATACGATATTTATATACTTGCAACAGGGTCTACGTGTACACAGATATGCTAGCCCTCTTTGCAGGATCCGACTTCGAGGAACTGTCAAGCAATCCGAACGCCGTAGAGGATGGCGTACAGGACCTTACAGCCCATCTCACCAATACGTGTCTACAAGACGATGAAACAGCAAAACAGAGTGTCTACCTTCTGTCCGACTTGATTGGAAAGCGCTTTCTCTCTGCTACACATCACATGACCGAGAGTACCTTAACCCAGGATCAGGCAGACTCCATAACCAGGCGAATAGGACAAGTTATCGGCGAGACTTTCAGGGCAGGTCTAGGAATGGCAAACCACTTTTCCGTAAGCCACCTGATCTGATTATGCAAGTTGCCGTGCCTGACCATCGCTCCACCGCTTCTCTTCCCAGACTGCACCCAATGCCTTTGAGGTCTTCGGGATTGACGTCCTACTTTCGGAGCCGGAAGACGGTACGACGGAGATTCCGGTCCACTTGCTCGAGGTCAATGCATGTCCAGATTTCCGTCAAACAGGAGACGACCGACATTATGTCATCGAGGAGTTATTTGCAGGTGTCCTAGATCTCGCAGTGAAGCCTTATTTCGATAGCGCGTCCAGTCGTAATGACTGGAAAGTAGGCCAGCAGCGTGGGAAATGGCTCAAGAGCCTTGATATAGCTGAAGGCTCGTGACAGAGCCTGGCTTCTGCGGATCAAGCCCACTGCAACTCAAAAGCATAGACAGTCCGTTTCCGGCCAGCGAGGTTGGCAGGCGTGCAGCTTTCACGCCGTCCTTCTTTATCTTCCCAATGGATATTCAGAGTGCCATGCCATTCGTAATCCGGAACCGTGTCCAGTTCTCTGTTCCAGTTATAATGGAGAAATGGGCTATCCAGATCCATCTCGCGCCATTTCAGGCCTGCTCGTTCGGCCAATTTCAGGAAACTTCGGACATCCTCGCGCTTCGCGTAGGTCCCGCTTGGTACCAATGCTCTTGCAGGGAAAGGTACTTCCGTGTTAGATGAGGAAGGCTTTCGCAACGTTCTGGATATGCAGTCCACGAGCGCCGCGTGTGCATCGGTGTACCACAGAAGGTCTGCGGCCAGAATTACATCGTAGGCATAGCCGTTGTTTAAAGCGAGGACTTCCTCAATATTGCTTTCTTTGTACCAATCTAATCCATTGACATGAACGTTTGGTTTGTCGAGTGCACCATTTCTGCTGGCATTACGTTTCAAGGTGACCATAATTTCCTCTGCTGGGTAGTCGGTGATTACGGCACGTGCCACGGAAATGGAAGGCTCTTGCAATAGTCGTAGCGTTGGAAAGCCAGTGCCAGCACCAAGCTCGAGGACTGCGATGAAGTAAAGTACTAAGTGAAGAACTCGCCCACGATAGGAACGCTCGAACGTACCGCTACGGCCATCGGCAAAATTTAGGAAGCCTCTGTCGATCCATTCTCCTAGAACGAAGGCGGAGTTGAAAACTGCATTTGCCAGCAGAGTCAAGGCTTTTCCCGCCATACTAGCGTACTCGACTCGAACGCCATTGTAGTTGAGTGCTGAAGGATCGAATTCCCGTTCAAAGAGTAATTCGGTTGAGAAGTCTTGGTTGTCTTCACTTCCGTTTTGCATTATGCTCGAGGCTTTACTGACGGGGGGAAACTGCCGGCCTGTAAAATAGCTGCTGCACTGTTTGCAGTATGGAAATCTGTCGGGCACGTCTAATACTGAAGGAGACTTTCCTGTCTTCCTGGGCCTGAGGCTAGTTGGTCCACCGTGTAGCAGTCGAAAGGAAACAGCCTTGCGCAGGTTGGCCAGCTTTCAACTCGCCGCTCCGAGACTTAACCGCCGACATACAGCCATGTCTAAAGCAAACTTCGAGGACTACCAGGGTGCGGTTAAGAGATAGAGTAATTCACAGGTCTTGCTCGGTGCTAAGCTCGCCTTTGCAATGATACAGCCGTTATCGATGCCCAAGAAGCAAAGATCAGAAGCGACTGGGTGAACACCATGGAGGCGCGACTTGTGCGCGAAGAACTGGCAAAGTGCTGGCGCGAAGAAGGTGTCAATCACTACCAGAGCTGCCATGCTCTCTCGGAAAAGTACCTAGATATGATCAGAACGCACCGGGTAGGTCAACGATCACCTCTTTCCGATGGCTTGGTTCATCCAGCTGACAACTGCTTCGACACGGCCCATACAACAGGTTACTGGATATAGAAAGCTCGACTTTACATCATAACACAGCGGTTGAGATCCGACTTGTTCGCCTTTCGGCGTGCGTATCCTATTCCATTCCGACAACATGCTTGTAATGTAATATCAGGAATCCAGCGAGTTCCTCACGAGGAAGACGAGTGCAAGAAGTCAAAGCAGGAAATTGGCGACCTAACACCAGCATTTTCTTACTGATTACCCGGGTGCCATGATGAAATCGACTACGAATCACCGCATTGTCTGCTTTCATCGCCTATGGTCGAAGGTGCAGATAGGCAAGGCGTCCGTGGAACGGTCAATTGCACTTGCCCTCAGGAAGCCTGTAGCTACAAGTGACGGCCCGGCCGCTTCAAAGCTATTGCGTAAACTGACTTTCCTACAATTCCAGACGCACATCAACACATTCAGTTAGCTGACGGAGCCCACAAATAATTTTGGATCCTTGTCTGCATCTTCTGTATTCGACTACCGCAAAACAAGACTGAACATCATGTAACGAGAGCATATCACATTTCGAAGACCTGAATCTCCGTTTTCCAAGCCTTCTTCTCCCGTCGCTCCCCTATGCGTATAAGACCAGGATATTCAGCAAAGTTGGTCCGCGTTGTGGCAGCGCGGAGAAGGCTTACAATAACCGCCAACATAGTGCCAAACACCATCCTCTTCTTCTTTAAAGAATTGCGGGGGTTTCTGATCGGCTGGAGCATTCTCCCATTTCTGACGTCTCTCACGTTGTTTCTGTTCCAGCTTCTGCTTTTCCACATCTGCAGTATCGACATCACCGTTCTCCAAAGCTCTCTGGTCAGGCCTCAAGCGTGAATCAGTAGGAGGCAGCCAGTCTGCTATATCACTTGTGATCTCGTTCAAGCCGATCGTCCACTCAGAGAATCCATACCATTTCGGCGCGTCATCAGGGAAATCTGCAATTTGCCAGATGGTTTCAGAGCTCTTCCCTCCTGTTTTTCGAGAAACATATTCGTCCCATTTGCCCTGAATGTGGATCTTTTCCGTATCATTTGCATCGAAGATGCTGCCTTCTATCTTGTTTCTGGAGCTCGCACCGCCCCAGGATGAACCTTCTTTGAAGCTAATAACAGCGTACTCCCCGGTATCCGTGTTCGAGACCTCGAGATCTCCTACATGCTCGATATACTTTTCGCCTGACATAATGTTGCGAATGTACGAAGGGGGTCTGCTGAATGTAAAGAGTTCGCCTGTCTCCCTCAACCTGACTTCAGCTATGCCTTCCGGGAGAACTGTCATGGCGTATCACCAATCAGCGTACTGTACACCAGTCGCCTCAGTGGAGCCTCCAACCTACTTTCCATACTTCGACCCCAAAACTTCTGTTGTCCAGATTCTGTCGCAGTGTACTCCCAACCCTTTCCTTCTGCGTAAGCAGCCAGCCAATTCGGATGGTGCGACACCTTCTCAGCAATGAACTTGAGACCTGATGATTCCTAAAAGTCAGCTTGCTTGCGGGGGAACGAAAGTGAACACTACTTCAAGCGGTACCTTTGTCTGGCCTGACTAGCTCATACGTCTCGCCTAACATCGGGTTAAAAGGTTTCCTCGAACTTCGATACTTGTACTTGGAGTACGTAGTGATGGCGAAAACAGCAACATAAAGCAACCTTTCGCTCGATTCCGACAATTTAGCAGCTTGATCCAACAGTTCCGTATACTGGAGCGATTCTGCCATACTCTGCAATGCGCTAAGGGGTTCGTTCATACTAACTGGAAAAGCGACCTTCGATAGATCCTTGCCCATATTCTTCTTCAACAAGCTGAAGAGTGAAACTTCATTACCTGCTATAGGATGAGGTAGACGTGTGCGTCTCTTGACCTGAGAAACAGCTGTGCCCGAGGGGGAAACATGCTGGGTTCTATCGCTTGCACTGCTCGCTGCATCGTCATCTGCGCCTTCTTCGCCTGGTTCGTAGAACGAGGAATCATCGTCTCCATCTGAAGCTGAGGAATCGAGAGAGCTCATACTTCTACTGAAGGAGCTCGAAGCGTCGCTGAAACCGAGGTCGTCCTCATCCAGCTCATAAGCGAAACCCGCGCTTTGGGCATCATGATAAATGCTCTCCGCACGGTCGAGTGAATCGGCAGAATGCCTATCTGGAGCAATGTGGGCGTTATGTAGCACGTCGAGAATGCGCTGGTGGAGCTTCTTAAGTGAAGCAACATTCTTGGCGAGCTCTCGCTTTTCGCGCTCGTCATTCTGTGTTGAACTCGAGTTTCCACCGGTAACCGCTGCAGTGATTGGAGCAACTCAATCATCGTACAGGGAAGACCTCCACGAGAGCGTATCAACCGGCCTGGGAACTCTGAAGGTGACTCACTCGCAGCCACGGCTCCTACAGCTCCCACTAGGGAACTGACTCCGAAACTACTCCCTTGTTGTTGTGACTGCTGCTGCTGCTGCTGCTGAGTCGCAGCTATTTTAGTCAAGTTGTTGATGCTCTGTATGCATGGGTATTGGGTAGCATCGAATATTCGACAGACGGACACATGGTCAGCGAGGGATACATGGTGATCTTCCCGAATAGCCACACGTGACGTACGGGAGTCATCTGGGTGACAAGGCGGACCAACTCAGCAGCAGACTTGTCGTTGACGAGTCTGGCTTCGCTCTTCGTAAGCTTGTTCCCTACGCTGCCGCTTCGAGGCCTTGTTTCCTCCTCTTCTACTTGTGTAAAGGTGTGAAACGCGGCTGTCCATCTACGTTGATAAGCAGGACCACCACGTCAGGCTATGGGTTTGTGCCAGACGCAATGCAAGCAGGAGCAGCGTAGTCTGATGAGTAGGCGGCTCACTTCTCAAAGTCCTCCGCGCTCAATGCCTTGCAATGCCACGGCACCTTGTCCCCACTATCAATGACGAGCTGGCGGCGTTTCTTGCTTCTTCCGATGGAGCATTTCCTCAAGTCGACCGAATCGCGTGTCTTTTCTCCTTGCGACCGTGAATAGGACAGCGTGCCATCGGTCCCGAGTACGAAGCTGCAGGTGGGAATGCAGACATGGCATGTGTATACGGTCAGAGAGATCCCCGATCACCACCGTGTCGTCGGCCATGCAGATATCTGCAACCACGGAACTGCTACGCACTATCGCTTCGCATAGCCTTGGAGGGCGCGCCGCTTCTTCTTCTCGAGATAGCCCTCGACCAGCACTGGGTTCGAGGCCATGCTTGCTGCTGGTCCGCCAGCCAGACGTCTGTCTGGTGCAAAGGCAGGCAGGCGAGCCGTCAGGCGGCCACACATGCCAGGAAAATGGGACAGTCGACTCGGAGATATGCTTGCGTACAGGGACACTTCTATGGTTGACAACAAACGGCAACTGACGGACGTGCTATCGGCTGACAGAGCAGACAGCATACGAACAAGGACACGTCGGGCTACAGGAATAACGTGTATGAAATGGTGGCGGAATGGCATATGCAAGCCCTGAAACGATGTACAAATCACTACTTTTTGAGCAGCTGCGGGTACCCACGCAGAACAGCCCATGTCTAGATGATGCGCTCCCCTTTCTCTAATATGGCCACAGCCTGTCCATAGGGATGAAAACGCCAATCAGGCAAGCTGTGCAGGATAACAAGACAGTCGACCTACCAGACCTAAAACACCGGCGACCTTTGGTCCCAGCAGACCCTTCTTTACAACCTGACGATCGGACGCATGCAGAGCTTCTTCGTCATCTTCGACATAGCCAGCAGGTCCCCGTCTCCGATGTGATTCTTCCTCGTCCTCATCGTCTTCCCGCATCGCCTTGTCGATAGCCATGGGAATACTCAACGTGACACGTGCCAGCTGGAGTGAGAGTCTGAGGCGGCCGAACACATCAAAGTATGAAAGTCGACGCAGATCGTGTTGTATCTCATACAGACGTATGAGTTCGAATTTAACGATGCGGAAATGCTTTGCACCGGCTGTATAGAGCTAAAGTCGGTTCCTGGGGACTTTCACACAGCGAGAAGAGCCAGACACCTACATAAAAGCATGGAACGCAATCTCTTCAATGCGCCCTCGATACCTTCTATCGCTTCTTCACCCAGATTCAGACCTGGATTGCTGGCGTTCAGAGCCTCCACAAGCACTCTGACCATCTCAAAGTCTCCCTTTTCCAGAAATTCACAATACATAGTGTACAAGACGGAACGTAGTGTCTCCTCGCCAAAGTCTGGGAGTGCAAAGGAACAGTGAGGCAGTCTTCTTGTGATGGAGGTACAAGCGGGCGCGAAGGCCTGTACTAACCTGGACCTAGGGGATCGCTTTCGGGACCACCGAATCCATTTCTTGCAACTGCCAAATCATACGCCTTGCGACTCGTAGGCTTGCTGAGCGTTTCGTATGCCAGTGACACCCGTTGAAAGGCCGCTGTAGCTTCTTCTGAATAATGGGGAAATTTACTTCAAATGCCACAGTCTTGATCAGTTCCGTTTCACGCGCAAGGGCGGGAATTGAGCCTCGAGGGACTACGCACTCTGGATGGCACGTTCGACAGCGGGCCATGTACGCTCTGCGCAGGTCGTCATTGGTCTTAAAGTCGTGGGGGACGCCGACGACATCGTAGAACGACTGGGCGGTATTGACATGCATGATGACAGCTAATGCTGGATCATCGTGTGGCAGCCGGAAGCCGTCGCTGGCACTGCTCCCGCCGTCGTTCTCGAGGCCGTCTTCGGGGATTGCAGCCGCCTCGAAGCGGTGCTTTCGCCCTGCTCTGGACGAGGAAGACGGTCTGCTGCTGCTGCCATATCTGCCGGCGTGTGCAGTGCGCCGCACCGAGTTGGCGCGAGTTGGCATCGGTGCAGCCGCAGCCGGACCGCTGGCGCTGCTGGACGGCGCATAGACGCACGACGCGAGGTAGCTCAGGACCATCGCATCCTGTCGCGGCTGCCGTGTGCTTGCTGCGGTCGCGTTTGTTCCTGGTGCAGAGCAGACCACAACGGCAAAGCCGTGTATCATGGTGATCTCGGAGAACGCCACTTGCAAGCAGAGAAATGCATGTCGGGGAAAAGTCCATGTTGATTGCATGGTATATAGCTACATGAGGCGACGTGACAGTAAGGTCGGAAGTGTACAGATGGCAAGCCATTCAGTAATACTCGTCCTCGCCATACATCGTCTTGTCTTTCGGACCGGTGATGGCGGAACCACCCATGCCCTTTCCCTTGACCTTTGCCTTTCCTCCCAGACTCTTGTAGTACTCCCTCGCGGCAACCTTATCGCTCCCAAAGCTACCCTGGTTCGGATTCGCAGATGCGGCTTCGCTTGCCCATCTCTCTTCCCGTTCTTCCTTTGGCGTAAGGTATCCGTCGCTTCTAGCCTTTTCATACTCCATCTCGAATGCAGTCGAGTACTGCAAGCCATTCATCGTAAAGGCTGACCGATAGCGGCGAGCCCAATCCTCCTTGCTCTCCTTGCGTGTCCATATTGGCTCTGTTGTCAGGACTGCCTCGTTCCGGCGCTCTTGAAAGCGGAGATACCACGCCCAGTCTGAGGGAGCAGGACAGTCGGGGAAGGAGCGGAAAGAGCGTGGGCGATAGAGGAGAGGGTTAGCAGACGACATCATACGCGTCTCCTGAACCTCGGCTTACTGATGGTCGCACTTCTCCGCCAGCTTCTCCTCACCCTCATGCATCTCGCCAATGTCGTCACATCCAGTTCGCGAAAGATCATGCTGCTGATGCTGTTATCGAATCTTCTCAGCGGATCCCTTGAACGCTTCCTCTCCGCCTCTTCAGCCAGCTTCTTCTTTGCAAGTCTCGAAGGCGAGGCTGACCGTGATCCGGCTGGCGTGCTGGCATTGCTGTCCGTGGCGAGGTGACTGGAGACCCCGTGGAGATCCCTCGCCCTGCGCGGAGTCCCGCTAGGAGTGCCTGGGCGCGTATGCACCGGGGTAAGTGTATTGTCGTCGTCGTCGCTGTGCTCTGCTGCGTCGGATGAGCCTGCTGATGCAGACGAGCCCATCGGTGGTGAGCGTGCGGCGTCGTGGTCACGCATAGTTGCTCGATTGAGCGCTGCGACAAGCAGGTCGCTGGACATAGTGGAAGTTGGAGGGGGCCTGAGTGAGTACTGCTGATAATTGAACCTTTGCTGGCGTCCTCCTTCACTGTGTGTGCTGTGCGTATGGTGGATCAAAGTATACAAGCGACAAGCGGATCCCGGTTAATGACATGGAGAAAAGGCGATCGGCCAACATGGTTCAGTAGCAATATCAGAAGGAATACAGACTCGTGATAACAAAGCCGTTGTATCTTCGGACGAGAACCTAGGATATTGCAATATAGTCGGCAACAGTATGTCGCTCTTGGAATTCGCCTTTCGGAATCCCGGGTACACTCTCTGATTATTACACATTGACTGTACTCTACAGCAACTCAGCTCTTCATCGATTATCGCTGTATCCTCTCTCTTCGGACTTGACTGTCTTATCACCTTACAAGAAGGGGCCTTCATACCCACAACCCAGTGCTACCTAGCCATAGAGTTCCGCGGAACCCTCCGTAGTACTACGTAGCTTGTCCTGACCGTACAAGCCCAGCTTCCAGCTAACCGGCTCTCTCCATTGGTCTTCTGATATGTCAACGCTCAACACTTTCGCAATTGCGCGTGCCAGAACATGGGCGTCGAAGCGATTGTCTCCCTCCGCCACATACATCATGACGGCTGACACTTCAGTTGCGGGCGAGTCTTCCATGAGGGCCGCGAGCAGACGCCGTGTGATACCGGAAGATGGCATTAATGGTAGATGATTGGCTTGAAGGTCTGGTGAAGCTGGATCGAAAGGTGTCATTACTTCCTTCAGGCTGCCACTAAGTTTCGCATTGGGAGTAGTCAGGTATCGAAAGGGACTTGGACTGAAAAGGAAGAATCAATAGGGGAACTTCTGTACGGCAAGGTACAGAGGACCTACTTGTCGAAATCTTGCGCTTGTCGCATGCCAGCATCGACTCCAGCAACGAGGAGGATCCGCGCCAAACCCTCTTCCTTCACGAACGTCACGAGAGCCTTCACAAAGTCATCCTTTTGAGACTTGAAGCACATCCATAGTCAGTCTAAAACGCCCCCTAACTGGCCACGCTAGAACAGTATCGATACGTACCTTCACGACCGGTGATCGTTGTTGTATCAGTGTGAACGAAGCATCCGAATTCTGGAAGACTGATTTCTTCATCAATATTTCTAACGAATAGATATCGGGTTTGAAGGGCAATCTACCTTCTACAGGCGTGGTCAGACCCGGCTGTTGTTCCTGACCCTCCACGTAATCTCGAGGTGATATAACCGGAATGTGATACTTCGAAGTCAAGCGTCCGACGAGTTGCATGTGCAGTGAATGCAGCACCAGATCAGAGGCGAGTTGCGATACATTAGCGAGCGAAACTATAGGCTGCAAGGCATATATAGCTTTCGATTAGGTGCGATCGCCTCTGCATATGGCACTTGTGCAACTGACGAGTATGAGTGTTGAGTCGTTGAACGAGGCTCGTTGTTTGCCTTTATCTATGCTTCTGAAGGTCGACATGGCAGTCTTCGCCGTCAAGGCTGATGTTGCACGTTGTTGCGGAAGCAAGGAGTATATGACGCTGTCGACCTGAAGTAGTTGGATGCCGACCCCAGGTGCTTTCCTTTGCACTGAACGCACTGCGCAATTGACACCATGGCTGACGACGCGGCAGCAGCTGAGGAAAGACGCAAGAAAGCACAGGCTCGGAAAGAGAAGCTTGCAGCTCGCGGTGCAGACAGGCTGGCTAAAATCACCGGGGCTGCCAAAGGCGAAGGAGAGGCACCCAGATTCGGTACTGGAGGATCAGGTGGGCAGGAGCAACAGTCTCGACAACATACATAATCAGAGCTGTCCTTGAACCGCCATCCTTGTCCTATAGCACCACCGCGCGCACCTGCGAGTCCAGCATCGCCGCGCGCAACGCTTCCTGCACTTGCAGCTCCAGCTTTCAACCCTCTAGACGACCCACCCGATGTGGACATTTCAACACCCGAAGCAATGCGAGGCTTCGGCGGTATTCCAAGTCTTCTTTCTCAAGACCCCAACAGTACGATGGGCGACACACCTGACTTCCTATCCGCTCTGCTAGGCGGCGCAGGTGGTTCAGGCGGAGGCGACGGACTACCTCAGCAGTTTGCCCAAATGTTCGGCGGTCAGCCTGGAAGCACACCTATCCACTTGGAACCTCCAAGAAAGAAAACCTGGGCAGACCGCCTGCTTCCTCTGGTTCATTTACTGTCTATGGTCGGACTCGCTTTCTATGCCATCTTCGTTATCGAACCCCGGATACGTGAAGGATATGGTTCTATATACACGGCGTTCTCAGATAAGTCAGCTTGGACAAGCATCGGCAACGTAGACTGGAATGGATGGGCTGCTCTTGCAAGAGGTAAACAAGGTGACTCCACCACATCGGAGTATGCGCAAGGGTTTGAGAAAGCGTGGCTGAGCACAGGCAGAGGCGTCGCAACCGTTGTGAGTGCAAATGCTTGGATTCCTCCATGCAGTGACAATGTGCTGACGCTCGTCGTGGCCTTCAGCAAATCATGTATCTCTTCCTCACGCTCGAGCTGATATTGCAGACGACGGCTATCGTGATACTCAAGGTGCGTTGTCCGGAAAGTGAATGGTTTTGGCGCCACGCCCGGCTGATTCGCTTCGCATATAGACTCGTCCACCTATGCCGTCGCTGTTGAACAGTATCATGCCCTATCTCCCGCCAAAATATGCCTCGTATGCGTACACGGGCATGAAATACTGGTCCCTCTTGGGCCAGCTACTCGATGATCTTGCAGTTCTCGTACTGTCCATAGTGACGTTTATACTGTGCGCGGAGCATTTCCAATTCGGAGCAGTCACTGGAAAGATGAAGATAGACTAGATGCATCCGATCGCGTGTAATTGTAATACTAGGTGTAGCCGGGTTTTAACTCTATGGAGTACAGCAAAACAGCAGCCCTTCTTGTACAACCGTGGGACTGTGAGCCCTTCGGCAATTCGGGTATATGAGAACGACGGGAATATTGCGGGCAAGAATGAGGGTTCACGACTCTTCGTCTATTTGTTTCCAAAGAACTTCGGCTTTTGCACGCTTGGCTTTTGCTTCTTCGTGATTCTGCTTTCGTCGATCCAGGCGCTGTATTAGGGCAAAAACAGCTGATTAGCTTACCAATTCAAAGAATACAGTATGGCAAGTGCACCACCGTACCTCTGCTCTTAAGCATAGAGTAAGGTCGTTCTTCAAGCCGTTACATTGCCCGAAGAACTTCTTCCATGAGGCGTGGCAATTCTGCAGCGCTTCGATCTCCTTCTTGCATCCTATTAGGAAAAACATCTATACAATCGGCATACGCTCTCGAGGCCGCTGCTGCGAGCGAACGCTACTGACCTTCGTGTTGGTGATGCGCTAAGGGAGGATGCATAGCTGAATACGTAAGTGTGCAGGCAGCGGTGCGAAAGAAAGCAAGCTTGTCGCAAGGCCAATCGGCCAGGTTGTAGCTGGTGGCAAGGTCCCGAAGTGTCGCAAGCTGAAGCGTCCAAAGTTTAGCGAGTAAGCGAACTTCAAGTTGATTCGCCGTCGAGTCATATCGTCTAATAACTTTATGGGTTTTGCATCAAACAGGGCTTATCGCCCAGACTATAAAAGAGTAATACAGAAAGTGCTGGTACTTCGGACTAATAGGCCTTGGACTACATAGGTGGTGGAGCACACTTTGCGAATGGATGTATATAATGAAGCCAGGTACAAGCTTGTGCAAGTAAAGTAAAAGCGGAGCAGATCATGAAATCTACCAGTGCTGTACTGCTTTCTCGACGAGGGGTCGGACAACCTTCCTGCCTCCATCCTCCCGTTCATGAGTCCAGGCATACCGCCATTTCGGTAGTTCCTGTCCGCCATTCCAAGGCGAGAGTTTCAGGTCTTCACTAGCCTCAATATCCCGCTTCGCGTCGTTAAAGAGGCGATCTGCTTCCGCTTCATCTATCCGATGGTAACTCTTCACGGTCATGATAATTTCGCGACGCTTCTCTCCATCTTCGTTCTTGAAGGAAGTGAGTAAAACGGAAATGTCAACGCGATTGTAATGTGCCCAATTATCTTCGATCTCCCAAAAATTCTCGATAGTCTTGTTGGGTGTCTTATCGATGAGCTGCTGGAAAGAGTACGGAATGCTTGCGAAGCCAAGGTGGATAGGGAGAGTTGAATCGAGGACAACATCGCCCTTCCAGTCGCGCCTAGCATGTAGATGAGCATGCTGACCTGAGATAGTGTGCCACTGTGCTGACTTACTGAATGAGTTGCCAGACACTTAGATGTTCCAAATCCTTCTTCGCTTTCTTCAATTCTTTGCCAAGATCCTTCATATACCCACGGAAGTCCTCCTTTTCAGCCAAGTGACTGATTCGGAAAATCGCTTCAGCAGCCGTGTAGTCGACTGGCCGACCTTTCTTGAGGCCGTCGGTGTCGATGGCGATGCTGCTGAGCATCAAATCACCCAGGGAACGTGGCAATGGCCCATGCGAATGTCGATGGTCTAGAATAATTGCGGTGACTAGTGACGATGCTGAGCCGGCTTCGTCGATCAATCCTGTCACAATGAACTATGATCAGAGGTTGAATGCGGGCGTCACGCCGTGATCAGCTTACGAGGTTTAGCTGTAATGTTCACACCGCGATCTCGATGGCTGCGAAGGACCGAGTCAGTTTGACCGGTACTTTTGATGCGCACAAATAGCTTACTGGTCTACGATTCCAAGGATAGGTGTATTGCCCCAATAGCTGACCGGCAGAGGCCGTGTGAGCATACGTGAGCTCATCTTATAGCGTGTCGTCCACTTACGAGAGCGGGCGATTGTGGTCTACCAGCATTAGACCTTTGATCATACTGCCCACCTGGGCAGGGGGATAAGGCAGTTCTTCCAGGACTGCGGGCGCCATTTTAGCATTTGCAGGTCAACAAACAGGTAGAAGTATAATTGTCATAACATACCGAGAAGATCTTTATGACCTCTTTCCATGCGTGAGTTCTCAAGGGCTAACTTGTTTTCAGGTCTCAGGTCGATTGCACTGTTCTCCACCTGGAGCAGGGCAACTGCCTTTTGCTTGAGATGTTTCGTGTGAGCGATGTCATAAGCGAGCGCGATAGCCGAGACGAGCGAGTCGAGGTCTGAATACGGTGTAACCATTCCGAGTAAGATTGCCCTGGTCAGCTATCATAGCAGGTTCCACAGGCGTGCACGTGAAGGGTGCCTCCAAATCTCGGCTCGGCGCACCTCCAGCTTCGTTGCCAGTGACGACAACCCAGTCCTGCGCCTTGTTGTGCTTGAGGTCTCGCAGGAAGTGCTGTTTAGAGAAAGCACACCATTCCGACAGATGCGAGGTCCCGAATGTAGCTACATAGTCTTCGCCATTGCTGTCTGTGGCTGGCTTTGCGTTCAATGGGTGCAGAGAGCCCTCGAATAGTGGCAGCTGTTCGAAGACCGGCAGGGCCGAGGTAAGAGCTGCCGCTGCGAGCGAGTATGCACCGAGAGCGCGTAAGAGCATCGTGGAGTGGTGTACCAAGTGTTTAGCTTGACGGACACTCGGTAGGTCGCAGAAAGAGCGTTGTAGCCAAATGACAGTCCGACTACTCTGGGCGATCGGGATGTACGGTAGATTACATGACGGCGATGGGTCTGGACCTTGGCTTACCACGACCTCGAAGACCTTCACCACAGCGAACATACATGCTACGATGGACGCTGAAAGCCGGCGGAGAGGGCCTCGTCAGGTTCCGGAATACAGGGCATCTCCGAAGATTCTCTGTTTCGAGTCCAGTAGCCGAAAAAGCCCCATGCAAGGCACAAAGCCTGGATGACCTGCCTCGGAAAGCTGAAATAGAAATTGCACATAGAGGAAGGTGCGGGAAGGACTAACCTAACAGACCTCTGATTCCCACCTGATCCTTTGCTGTGCCACAAAGACTTGCAAATGTAGTGCCACCAAGACGATGCTTCGATGTCACGCATAGGGTCGGTTCGAAATTCGGGTATAGCCTCTTTCTACAAGTCGACAGCCATGGCGAGAAGCGTTTGGAGCTAATCTATTCTTTACTAGAGGCTCGCACTCTTTAAAATGGATTTCGCCACCCCGGACAATACTGCTCATGAAGAAAGCCAATGATCAGAAGACTATAGATGCACTCGAATCTATCATACATCACATAAAGAATGTATACTCCGACCTGCAACTGATGGTCGAACACTCCGTAGCTGAAGAACTGGGCGAGGATGCAAGACAGCAAGTTTTAACAGCCGACAGAGGTGACCCAGCGTTATCCGCCCTTATAGTTTGAGCGCGTTAAGCTGAACACACTTTCGCCAGGCGCAATCTCAAGAGCTAGCAACAAAATTGATCTGATCATCGCTGTAGGTGGGGACGGAACGGTCCTCAATGTCGCTTCTCTCTTCTCTGCAAGTGCGGTTCCACCTGTATTAGGCATATCCATGGGCTCGCTTGGCTTCTTGATGCCGTTCAGTGAGTGGCAGATCTTGTATACAGTCACTTCATCTGCATCTAAGCACTGTTTGCACCAGGCCTGGATGATTTTGGCGACGCTTTCAGCCAGATAATGCAGTCGCAGGCATCCTTGCTGCTAAGATTGAGACTGGAATGCAGTATACACGATGCTCAAGGCAAACGTATTAAGCGCTTCGAGGATGAAGGTGTGCAACATTTCCATGTTCGCGATATGGAGGTCGCGCTTAATCAATCATACCCAATTCACAGGTACGCAAGTCTTGAACGAGATACATTTGCACAGGGGCAAGCACCCTCATCTGACCGTCATCGATACGTTTGTCGATGGGCAACATCTGACGGAAGCTATCGTAAGTGTACACCCTACACAGTTAACTTGGCATGTCGTTTGATGATCATTTTCCAATGATTTCAGTCTGATGGCCTGATCATATCCACTCCAACGGGATCAACAGCCTACTCGTTATCGGCTGGAGGGCCGATAGTACATCCTTCCGTGCCGTCCCTGCTCTTAACGCCCATCTGTCCACGGTCATTAAGCTTTCGAAGCGTCCTACTTCCCACGGATGTGCGGATTCATCTGAAGATATCACCTCAGTCGAGAGCCGAGGCGGAGCTCTCGCTAGATGGAAGGGCGGTAGGAGTCCTCGAACCGCACGAATACCTAACAGTATCCATGTCGCGCTACCCCGTACCTTGCGTGGTGCCGGCTGCCAAGATCACATCAAAGAAACTGCCACGAGCTCTGTTAAGGAGTGAAGAGGCGGAGGCGGAGTCGCAGGGAAGAACAGACTCGGACAGCATATTGGATGGTGGATGGGTGCAGGATATCAACGGGATGCTGAGCTTCAACAAAGCATTTGTCACCAAGGGCATGCTTAGGCACATAGACGAGGACTAGAATGGGTTGATGTCGAATATAGCCAATTGTGTTGCTGTTGTGTTGTTGTAAAGCTACCTGGAGGCTGCAATCTTGCGTTCATTGGCCGTTTCGACAAAGCTTCCCGCATCGCGTGCAGAGGTGCGTCAATGCCGTGGTGTGCAACGCGGTGCCAGCCACGGTGTGCCGCAATGGGGCAGTGTGGTAGTGCAGGCGCCATCAGCCTCGAATAGCAACCCAACACAACTACTGTGCGTGCATGCTGTTATCGTGCAGCTCGAAACACACGTCGTTTGCATCCGCACAAGGGGCGCAACAGCAGAAGCGTGTGCAAAGAGGCAAGACGTCTTTGGAACAGCACAATCGACAGCGAACACGTAAATCCTGGCGGACCTGGACAGAGCAGCCACGACACGTCGCACAGGAGCAACAAGATAGCAGCCCGACAGCAGACACCGCCAGTCCCCCAGCGACATGGAGCAGCAGGGCCAGCCCGGACAAGGCGGGCAGATGATGGACCCCAGCTCGCTGCACCCGCTCGCAATCCTCATCGACGAGCTCAAGAGCGAGGACGTGGTCCTGCGCCTGAATGCGATACGCCGTCTCAGCACCATTGCGCTCGCGCTCGGCGAGGAGCGCTGCCGCGACGAGCTGGTGCCCTTCCTCATGGAGAGCCTCGACGATGAAGACGAGGTCCTGCTTGCGCTCGCGGAGGAGCTGGGCGGGTTCACCGAGTATGTCGGCGGGCCGCAATGGGCCCATCTGCTGCTCAGCCCGCTCGAAAACCTCGCTGCCGTCGAGGAGACGCTGGTCCGCGACAAAGTGCGTTCGATTGTTGCGTGTGACGCTCGCATGGCAAAGGTCTGCGGTGATCTCGGTATCACTGGATCCGAGCCTTGCCTGCGGGCATTATGCATATGCTGCGTATGCATCTGCGTACTCCCGCTGACCCAGCCTCTGCTTGCACCTCCAGGCGGCGGAGTCCATCAACAAGATCTGCAGCGTCCTCTCGCCAGCACAGATTGTCGAGTACTACCTCCCTTTGCTTCGACGCCTAAGTACAGGCGAATGGTTCACGTCGCGAAGCTCAGCCACTGCGCTATACGCATCCGCCTATCCTCGCCTTTCGCCTTCTGGTTCATCATCATCGTCAAGCGATCCATCTGCCCCCTCGACCTCGACCTCTGAAGCGGTAGGAAACGTTACAGTCGTACGTGAAGAGATGGTCAAGATGTTCTCGCAGCTATGTCAAGACGATACGCCAATGGTTAGGAGATCGGCTGCAAAGGAGATGGGCAACTTCACTAAACAGCTCGACAAGCCGACATTGATCAAAGACCTCGTGCCTGTATTCAGGAAGCTGTCTTCAGATGACCAAGACTCCGTCAGACTGCTCACCGTCGATTCTCTCATCGCTATCGCGGCTGTAATGGATACAGGCGAATGCAAGACGTATCTCGGCCCGACAATGAAGAGCATGGTTCAGGATAAGAGCTGGAGAGTGCGCTATATGGTAGCCGACAACTTCGTTAAGGTAAGAGCAAATCTTTTTCGCTCAATGTGCTTACATCGAGCTAATATAGTACATAGCTATCTGAGGCTGCGGGCGAAGAGATCGTTCGGGAAGAGCTCGTCGGAGCTTTCACGTTACTGCTGAAGGACCAAGAAGCGGAAGTGAGGACAGCAGCAGCAGGCCAAATTCCAGGTACGCAATATAGCTTGCGATAGCAAGGGGATGCTAATTTTGACCTTTATTGTCTAGGCTTTGCCAAACTTGTCAATGCCGAAACCATCCTGGCACGGCTGATGCCCTGCGTTCGCGAATTGGCAACGGATACCTCCCAACATGTTCGAGCTGCACTTGGCGCGCAGATTAGCGGTCTCGCACCTTTGCTTGGCAAGCAGGCCACGATAGATAATCTTCTGCCCCTCTTCCTCCAACTCCTAAAAGACGAATTCCCTGAAGTCCGCCTCAACATCATCTCGAAGCTTGAGCAGGTTAACAGTGTCATCGGCATCGAATTACTATCGCAAGCTCTTTTACCTGCTATCATGCAACTGTCAGAGGACAAGCAATGGCGAGTCCGGCAAGCTATCATCGAATATATTCCGCTTCTAGCTACACAACTGGGAGTCGCTTTCTTCGATGAAAAACTTGGCAACCTCTGCATGGCCTGGTTGGCTGATCCCGTTTTCAGCATCAGGGAAGCTGCTACAGTCAATCTGCGCAAACTTACGGAGGTCTTTGGCGTACAATGGGCCTCAAGTGCACTTCTGCCAAAGGTTGTCGCGAACGCCGGGAATGAGAACTATCTTCATAGACTCACTACGGTCTTTGCCCTAACGGTAAGTCTGGGCACCCTACGGCTGCGATAGCCATGCTGACATCGTTTCTCCCTAGACCATGGCCCCCGCGCTAAGTGCTGAAGTCATCAGGGCACCTACAGCTCCTTCAATGCCCAATGCTGCACAACAACCTTCCATCATCGAGTCAGTCGTTAGCCTCGCCAGCGACCCAATCCCAAATATCCGATTCAACGTCGCGAAGGCGTTGGAAGTGCTCGCGACGGTCCTTTCAGAACAGGACGGTGGCAAGGAAGTCGTGACAGAGAGTATTTTACCCGCCCTGAGCAAGTTGAAGAATGACTCGGATCCAGACGTGCGATACTTTGCAGGAAAAGCAGTCGATGTAGGTCGAGCTGGGTCTACTTTACTCGCCTGGTAACGGAGTGACCCATTCCCGCTTGTTTCCCCAGATTGCCGGCCCGATAGGAGATGGTCAACCGGTACCTACACGAAATGACAACACGAGCGGTGATCAAGAAATGACCGATGCATAGACGCTTTCTGATGTTTAGTGTCCCGACACACGTATTACCAGCCTTTCCTCATTCATTAAAATTAGAGAATGTACGCTCATGTATGCAGGATTCCGCAGTCTGGAAGAGCTTTAATCCGAACTGTTACCGTATCCTCTCGTCTCTCCATGTCGGTGCTTTGCTTACTTGAGCTATCGGTCGCTATATGACTGTGTACATGTACAGGCCAGTGATAGCAATCCGCGTGACAATCGTCGTTGCATCGTTGCAGTGCTCTCTGGCGGTTGCCAACTGAAAATGGAGTAGCGATAGCTGGACTCAATGAGTGCCTATCCACGCTCAGCGAGTCAGTTTCTCACCAGCACTTTTGCGCCCTTTGGGGGTGCTGCGAGGCATAATGAGGTGGATACCGCCGCTCCGCTGTTCTTCAGCACGATAGACGGCGAAAGTGCCGAAGGTCTGGATGATGGGACTGGGGACGACAGAAGCCGGTATTACTACCACGACGACGACGAGGAGGAAGGGATGGCTGCGACGGGGCAGGCAGCACGCAGCAGCAGCACTTCTGCCGTACACGCTGCGGACCAACGCCACGACGCTTATCATCATCAGCCACATCCGGCAGGCGGCGGACCGCATAATGAGCGTGCTCACGAAGAGATGCATGTATCGACATCTCGACATGGCGCTGAAAGTCCGTACAACCATGATGGACTGGGCAGATCACCGAGTGAGGTTGGATCTGATGAGTCGCATGATCCTTTCCGCCCGCGCAGCACGCGCAGCCGTCAATCTGCTGCAACCTCGTCGACGCCATCGAGGGATCCTTCAAAGCAAGCGTCTGCAAGTTCAGGTTGGAGGATGCATCGACCAAGCCTCCTCCCCGGCGTCACTCAGTCTGTCCTGCATAACCTGTATGAACAGTCAGAGTCGGTCTACAGCTCCGTCTTCATTGGCAACAAGCTTGACAAAGGCAAGCAGCGAGCGACTGAAGATGTTTACCTAGATTCAGGTGCAAGTGCTCGTCCCGGGTTCCCTGGTCAGCCTCCAGCTTATCTCACGCAGGGCGACCGTCGGACCTTGCCACTGCGTCAGAATGGCCCTGCAATGCAGCACAGCCAACCTGATCTTCCGCAAGGTAAAGCGCGCATACACCGATATCCCATGCCAACATCGCGCTATCGGCGAGCTGCTAGAGGCGTCAAGGATGCGGCGCCTACTGCGGCAGACATGGAATGGCAAGATCAGTCATATCGGGACCCAGCATGGTTAGCTATATACCTGTCCAATCTCCTCTTTACCACATTCCTCTCGTTATATCTGCTCTTCTTCGATTCAACGCGCATACCCTCTTCAACGCATCTTATCGCTCCATCCGTTGCAATTCTACGTTCAATTCCTCTGCTTTCGCTATTGGTCTTGGCTTCTTTGCTCATCACCATATCAACACTGGCCTACACGTTGTTCGTCAAGAATGGAGCACGTCAAGCAGCCTTCATATTCGTACTGTCGCCTCCCATCGTATTCCTCGTAGGCGCGGGATGGGCCTTCGAGGCCTCCTTTGGGCTCGATTTCCACTCCTCAGACGGACAGCGACTCACCGGAGGCTGGGCTCAAAGGACACTACGCATAACAAGTCTATGTCTACTACTCTGTGCTGGCTTCGCTTTCCGAAGATCGTGGCAAACCCTCTTTTCATCGGGATCGAGCTCCCGTCGAGCAAGGCTTGAGCGAACCATTCGAGTTCTCCAGGTGTCTGCCGACGTGATTCTACAGCATCCTCAGCTCATCTTTTTAGCCATTGTTCTAGTTGGAGGTTACGTCGTGTCAAGCGTTCCGGTTATGCTTGTGGTCGCCCAGCTTCTCTACCATGGCATGATCAAGCAGGGTGCATCACCAAGTGCCCAAGATAGCTACACTTACTTGATACCAGGCACATGGCCGATTATTTTGTCCCTACATACGGTTTTCGTATACTTCTGGACGCTAGGTTTGTTGCGAGCGATATATCAACATACAATAGCGGGAACAGTTGGCAGCTGGTGGTACGAGGAGAGCGACAGCGACACTTTGAGCAAGGCTGCTTTGGATACAGACTTTCAGAACGAGTTTTCGACAAGCGCACGAACATGCAGACAGAAGACGCCGCTGCTCCAAGCACAGCAGAATGTACTCGATGCTTTTCACCGAGCCACAGGACCCTCCTTAGGCACGCTGTGTGCATCATCCCTCATCCTAGCTATTCTATCCCTCTTTACACTGCTCATATCGTTATGCTATTCTCTGGCCAATCGCTCGCGGCGCTGGACTGGCACAAACATGGCAGCTACCTGCCTACGTGTGACTGTCCATTATGTTGTGTTGCCCTTCGCTGCCATCATAAGCGGCATCATACAGAACCTTAATGCTTTCGCGCTTGTCTACGCTGCTATCACGGGAGATCGATTCTGGGCTGCTTCGCACGAAGCTTCGGATCTAATTATGGGCAGGAATGGCACCGAAATGGTGGCTAGTCGTAAGCTTTCCGCCACTTTCTGTAGCTTCCCTTCGAGCGCTGACAGCCTGTATAGATCTAATGCTCCGGTCGCTGCTATCGATATTCTCGGTTGCTCTCGGTTTCCTGGGAGGACTAGCAGGCTATGTATCTTCGGTCTACTGGTTCTCAGTACCACCCACATTTCCCGATTCGCAGGCGAAAGACGTTGCTATGATTACTCCTTGGCTTGCTGCTTTTATCTGCGGCATCGTGCCATTCTGGACCGTGCGCTTTTCGAGCGACCTCCTCAGTAACGCGTAAGCACTTTCCACAACCGCCGTATGTTACTATTAAGTAAATAGTGTTCTGACTTGCTTTTGCGTCTTCGCGAATCTACTTGGCAGTGTTGATGCGACATTCGTATGCTTCAATATTGATTTGGACATGGGCCAGATCAGGAACAAGGAAGCATATGACGCCTTCGCGTATGAAGAAGGGGACGCAGAGCCCGTGGAATCAGAAGAGCCAATATACGGTATGAGTGGTTTATATCGATCAGAGAGCGGAGAATCAGTATGAGCTGGATTTTAAATCATGTAGCATTATCACATATTAAGCAACAAAGGACTGTCGATGTATATCAGAAACAAACGTCTTGTGATTTGGAGCGATATTGACCGGAAGAAAGGGCGATTAACCGCCCACTCTTGACCGTCTTTTGGCCCCCTATATGCGATCCTGCCGCCTAAAGCACGGACTTGAGACGCGTGTGGCCGTCGGCCATCCTGACAAGGTGTCAGACAACATAAAATGACGACCAGACCTCCTTTGATGCGGTGTCAGACGGCCTTGGTGAGGTGTCAGACGACATATACTGGCGGCCGGACTGTCAGACTGTCTTCGGTAAGGTGTCAGACGTCCACAGCGCCCGAATTGCCCAGCGATTGTCGAGATTGTGACGGCTGATGCGAATCCCCGCTAAGGCGACTGCTCTGAGATTGGCTGTCATGCGGACGGAAGGTGTCGTTGTTCGAAGCTGAAAAGGGCGGGCTGCTTGAAGCTCTAGCATATCAGAGTCTGATACCTGATCTTGCATAGTGCTAAACAATTGGGGCATTTCGTCCAAAGTAACTACGAATCCTCCGTCAGTGCCTTCGTCGAATGGCGGACTATATAGTGAGGTTGAGCTTACAAACTCTCTTCGTCTTCGAGTCTCGGTAAGCATAGATACCTGGCTTGGCGATTGATTCGAGACTTCGTACATTGTAATGATGCTTTTTCCGTGTCATAGGACGCAACCATTGTCCCTTGAGCTTGCCTTCCCTCTTCTCGTCACTGGTACATTTGACAGTGCCTTCGCACAGTCTCACAAGCTCTAAGACTTGACCTTTGAAGGCTACTTTGTCTTCGAGGACCATAATAGCAGCTTCGTGAGTACGTGAAGAGCTAAGAGTCCTGCAGATATTTGCGGTATCAAGCTGGCCCTGCAGGTGGTATTGTTTTGGGGGATCTGGTTCTGGCGTTCAGACAGTACTAGTATATAATGGCGGCCGGACTTGCTTTGGCGAGGTGTCAGACAACTAGCGACGGCCTGACATTATAGATAAGATGTCAACCTCTTCCCGAAGGCCGCTTGGACTTGGCCGGATGATTCCTGACAAGCTGTTGAAACGTTGAACAATGCCTGCCCAATTGTGCTGTAATGCAGAATATGGCCTGTCATTGGAGCCGCTGTCGGTCCCGAATAGTCCATCGCATGGACCCGTTAGCCCATTGTCATGGACCCAATCGGGAAAATGTCATCCACCGATATGTCCAATACTTGCTGAGGCGGGCCCGCTATTGTAGATTCGAAATGTGGACCCGATACTTCACCGCTGCCAGTGAGCTCGATGTTGGACCCGATCAGGCGCAGCACTTTTTACAGGGAATTGTTGTATATACAGCAGCTTGTGACTCGTACAGGAGATTGGTCCTGGGTGTATTAGACATTTATCTGTTCTTCCTGCCAATTTACAATTTTCGTCAATGCAATGTAGGTCTGTCTGAGTGAAGCGGGCGCAGTATTGCAAACAAGGTTGGTTGCACTTCATGTACATGAAGCACTGTTGAAACTTGTTAAACAGCCATGCGATGCAAAATTTGTGCTCAATGATGTTAGACCATAGCCGTCGAAACGTTGCTCTCATCAATGCACATGTAGATATGATTGTTTCGCTTTGCTTGCGGGCACACTATTGATACATGTTGTATTAACTTGTAAGGCTCTTGTCTAATTAGGCCATATCTTCTAAATAATATATGCAGTATTGCGGAATTTCGAAATGGATCCCCACTTCCCCCATTGTTTACAGAGTCCAAACTCAACTAGCCGGCCGACATTCAGTCACTTCTGGATTTTTCTCCTTGACATTGTCATATGTACTATTTGCAGATGACGAAATCGGTGATTGCTCCAGTCCCAAAGAGTGAAGAGCTGAATGTAATGCTTCATCGATCGTTAAATGGAAAGCACTGTAAAGAATTTGAGGAGCGTCAATTGCAAATCCATAGAAAGGAAAAGCGAAAGGAGAAACTCACGGATAGTCGGTCGATAACACTGGTAAGCGAGTGCCTCTTGCATTAATCGCAACAGGTTCTGCATTGGCTTCGGCAAAGTCGATATCATTAGGTGCAGAACCAGCTTTTGCTCTTTCGGTCTGATCTTTCCCAGCGGCAAAACCACCAACTGATTCTCCAACTTCTGCCACACTGAATACAGCTCTGCCTTTCGCTGATGCCCTTCCGAATCCAGCTGAAGTCAATGCTCGTCTAGTCCATGGCGAGTTGACATGGGCAAAATGCCACTCGACCTCATCTGGAGCGGCGTGTCTATCAAGCTGTTTGCGTACGTCCACAAGTACTTGGGTAGAGGTGATATCGATATTTCTGACTGCTGAGAAGTCCACAATGATAGCTTTGAGTGTAGGCCTTAGATCTTTCATTGCAGCTTCCGGGTCAATCTTGCGTGGACCGGGCATGTTCCAAGGTCTATCGCCCAGTTTACCGTACGTATCAGGGTTTGTGCGCTTGGTAGCTGACAGAACGTATTGGGCGAGTTGATCGGTGACGTGAGTTGCGTTGGGATATAGGAAAGATGCAGAGAATCGGAAAATAAAGACACCTGGTGCTGGTTCTTCAACGGGAATGTCGGGGTTGGATCCATCACCTCTGTCGACAGGCAAGTACACATTCTCCGTGAATCCATCAGCAGCAAGCGACTGGACTCGAAGTCTGCCTAAGAATTCTCCATCTGCTTTAGCGGTTCTCCACAGCAGTAGAGCACCCGAAGCCGCTACTGTAGTGTAGATACCGACTTCAATGGTGGTGAAGACAGAGACAATGACACCCGCGAAGAAAATAATGACTTCTAGCGGGGAGATACGCCAGAATTGGTAGACTGTCTTGGGAGCGGTGATGAGATCTCCAACAGCGTGGATGATGACGGCGGACAAGGAGGCGTTCGGAATGTAGAAGAATACCGCTTTGAGGAGATAGATGGCGAGAAGAACGACAATGCCGGTAATGACACCAGCGAGAGGGGTTCGTACACCAGCCTTGGACTTAATAGCAGTACGAGAGAAAGATCCGGTAGCCGGGTAACCACCGAAGAAAGCACCAAAGATCTATGGCGAAAGAGAATATACATGTAAGGACTCCTATGCACTTTTCCGGATCGCAGTGGGGTTTTCCAGGCAGACTCACATTGGTAATACCGATAGCAACTAGCTCTTGAGAAGGATTAATGGTATAGTTATTGACGCGACCGAATGATTTACTGGAGTGCAATCGAAGGATTAGATAATTCAGACCGCTGACAATCAAGAACAAAAGACCATACCTGATGGCAATGTGCTCAATCAACAATACGATGACCGATACGGGAATGCTGCCGGCGAAAGCGCCGATGATTTCGGAGTTGATGACGGGGACACCCTACAATTATCACGACGGAGAAGGAGCATAGGATTCCAGACTTTAGCGGAGTGGTCAATCACCTTGAAACCCTGAGATACTTACCATATTTTGGAAGCCTCTGGGAACGTCTCCTATCAAGGCGAACATCGGATTGGATCGTCTGTTCATATTGACTAGCCAACTAATCATCGTGTACAGGAGGATGACAAAGGCGGTTCTAAGTGTCGAGATGAAGAACCACATCTTCTGTCTTTGTGGTTGTTTCTTTGCCATAAAATTGCAAGAAAATCTGATGAGGTACAACATCGCTAGGGCTGATAAGCCCATTGCGGCGGTGATGTTGGTTCTTCCCAGATGCTTTAGGATATTGATGAAAACTTTGTACGGTGCTTCACGTGTCGAAAAACCGGTGATACCCATCATAGCCGGTGTTTGACCCACTGCGATGTTGATGGCAGATCCAGTCATGAAAGCAGCGATCGCGGGTAGAGGGATGAAATCGACTACGAAACCGAGTCTTAGGAATCCAAGACCGAAAACGATACCTCCCACGATGACGGCTAGTGCAGACGCAACTACATGACCTGCATATTCGGGTGCTTTTTCCCTAGCTGCGTCAACAATGTCTCCCACTAGTAGAGACATTACTGCGACGGGGCCGATGGTGATATCTTTCGAAGTTGCAAAGAACCAGTAGAGCATGACTCCGACAAAGGACGAGTAGAGACCGAATTGAACAGGTAGCTGAGCGAGCCTAGCGTATGCCATGCCTGGATGGACGGAATGGTGGGGATCGTGTGATCAGCTATTGGCTACGGGTCGCGCGCAGGCGAAAAATACCTGCTCACCCTGAGGGACTACAACTGCACCGACAGTGATACCGGCAACGAGGTCACCGATCAACCATTGCACGTTGTATCGAGGAAGCCATTCGACAAAGGGGAACAACGACTTGATGTAATGAATGACATCGTTCTGAGTAGGGGCCTGATCCTTGATCCAGTCTTTCACCGAGGGCTCATGGTCGATGTAGGCGTTAGCTTGGTGGGCGGAGGCGATGGACTCTCCCCTGGTAACGCGAGCAGAGTAGTCTTCTTTGCTATCCTCGAACGGAATGCGTAGGATCTTCTCGCCCACAAAGGTGACTGCCTGCTTGGAGTTGGGCATCTTTGGAGATTTACCAGGTCAGACGCGGTGGCAGATCGGTCCAGATGGGGTTGCGGGAAACCCAGCAGATCCTTTCGCCTTTCGTGAGTAGATGGTAGTTCTTCAGTGACAATGTGTGTGTTGGTATGGCGAGTAAGTGGACGTTGTCTGCGCTCCCCAAGTTTTCAAGCCCGGATCTTCACTTCCTGCAGAATGTGTATGATATGATTACCAAGGAATACTATCTTCAGAGTCCGGCTGACAGTGCTCTTTCGGTCGGCTGTCGGATGGTGTCCGAAGAGGGTCCTGGGTGGTCGAAGAGCGCCGGCCAAGCAGTAGTGTTAAGGTCGTGGTGCAGTCCAGCACAGATCTCTGCCTCCAGAGGCCATCAGCACCGGAAATACTCGTCGATGCTTTCTTGTCTCATTGCCCGCATTGATTGCGCCATAGCCGTGGAAAAGGCTGCAGAGTGATCGAGAAATTGCGCCACCGCTGACTGGCACGGCGAAGGCGAACAGCAAAAGTCAATCAGTTTATGCGAGGCTTCAATTTTCTACAGTTTCGACGAGTGGTTTTTATTACCATGCGATTACTGTCCATCAACATCGCCTCGGATGCAGAGGGCGGATGAATCAGACTGGCCGACAGGAAGCGGGGGTTGCTGCCAGGTGGCCTCGGTGGTGACAGCCATAGACGCGTTAAGCACATCCTGCAGAATTCTCGTGTCGAGGGCCGGAGTAGCGTGTATACAGTCATAGCAGCAGAGACTCGGAGAACTAGAATGTACTTACTAGCTACTATAACGACTGACCTACAGCCCCGCAACCATATGCAATCAAAGCCTGCCTCATGCAACGAGCTATACGGCGTAACTGCAATCTCCACTGATGCTGTTTGATGCGCGCTCTCGCAGTTGGCACCATTCGTCGGTTATTAATGCAGACTGTCGCACGCAGCTCACTGCACGTGCGGGTCAGCTAGAACACCGGGACAGGCTCTGCTCTGTTCCCTGCCATCCATCCGACATCCATCTCATCTACATCTGACTACCAACCACAAGCCATGGTAAGGCGTCAGTGACCTGCTGGACTGTGCAAGACCTGGACTGCCTGCCGCACCGACGTGATCGGGACACTATCTGCAGCCTGCAGGAGGTGGATTAGTGCCAGATCTCCGAGTCTAGCCAATCGCTTATCTCTCATATACAAGTCATTCCCTGATACACCCAGCTGATCACCAACTGCTTCGCCGTCTCATCGCCTTATCGTCGCATCTCACGCACAGCATGGCGTAAAGAGGCCTAGACCGGGTCAGAAAGACCCTGAAGATGTAGCGAAAGCGAAAGCATCCAAGGAGAGGACCAAGATTAACGATTACCTAAAGCTCAGAGCTCAGCTCGCTGAATATGTAAGTTTGCATTGCACCGTAGTCCTCGCCTGTTTTACACGATCCATACTTGCAGTACCGAGGGCTTCAAACTGATGCTTGCAATTATAGAAAGCAAACAAGGCGTACACTGAGGATGCGCTCGACTTGACTTCCCATATACTAGCTATCAACCCGGAATACCCATCAGGATGGGCATTCAGGCGGCGTATTCTCATAAGAGGCTTGCTGAAAGACATGTAAGTACTACCTCTACTACAGTGTCATGCGCCTCTTGAGGATGTCTGTGTCCGAACATCGCTTGTATATCCTAACATCTCTACCACATATGCCTGCCCAAATGCTCTTTCCTCGTTTCAGGTCAAGGGAAGATATCCAGAGCATATTGGAGGGAGATCTCGCATTAACAGCAAAGTGCCTGACGAGGAACCCAAAAGAATATGCAATCTGGGAACATAGGAAGTGGGTACTGAAGACGATGCCTGACCCTGATTGGGGTTATGAATTCAAAATGGTGCAAGGTTTACTGGAACGTGATGCAAGGAATTGTAGGCCATATTTCCACTGGATTCTTCTATTCCTGCATTATCACACGAAATCTGAAAGACGATGCCTCCGTACGGCATGACACTGCAGATCATGGATGGGATTACAGGAGATACATTGTAGCCTCTCTGAATACATCCATTCCACCAATAAACACGACGCGAAAACGACCAACAACAACCCTGAAATCGGAATTGGCGTACACAACAAACAAGATTTCAGCGTCTTTTAGTAATTATTCAGCTTGGCACTACAGGACGAAACTGATGGAGAAGATACTCGCTGATCTGACCGGTCATGAGAAGGAGAAAGTATTGGATCACGGTTAGTTCTTGTTCAGCTTCAAACAATGAGATTTGTAGTCTCTCGCCAGTCTTACTCTGCATATCTTGTTTTTCTTCAGACTTTGAGCTCGTCAAGCAGGCACTGTATACGGATCCGGACGACCAGAGCGCTTGGATATATCATCGCTGGCTTACGAAAGGAGGTGAGCTGGGCCAATTCAAGCCTTTTCCTTTGATCCATGCCTACAGGGTCTCACCCGGCTGTTGCGTGTGCACAGCCGGAATCGACATTATCGAGCGCGAGATTGGTGTAATTGAAGAACTCCTCGATCTGGAACCGGAAAGCAAATGTAAGTGTACACTCTTGACGCATCGGGCTATGTTAAGAGGTCTCCCTTGTGATCTGCTCTGGCATTAAATATGTACTGACTCCACACTTTGTTTGGCCAATTACAGGGTGTCTTGACTCTCTTGTATATTATCAAAGAGTCCTTATGGCCTTATCGGATGATGCGACGCGCAGGTCTGCTCTTAAAGCGACGTGCATAGTCCACTTGGATAAGCTGAAGAGGGTGGATGGTCTTCGCATGAATCGATATAACGACTTGGTCATGGATCTATCCGAGAACTCGGGTAAAGGAGACGCTTGACCTCCTCTACTGTGGCATCGAATCTTCGAGCCCCTTGCGTGTTTGAGACATCGAAAATTTTGTTGTTACAGACATCTGAGTTGCAAAGCACTTCTTCAGACCTTCCAATACCAATGGTTCGCCACATGTACTCATTGCCAATATTGCCAGAGGGTTTGCTCGGCTTTCACTCACGTGCAACGAAGAACACCCAACCGCGCGAAACATGTCGCTCGCGTTACATGCAGGGGTATTTGCAGCAGGGCTGGCTATTGGGGCAGTAGCCGTAACAGCCACCATTTCCTCTGGATCATCGAAGCCCTCCACTTCGACACTTTCACCTCAAGTTCCTCCTCCTGCCGCATCTACACAAGGCCAATCGAACACGAACAAGCTGCAAAATCTAGTTCCGAGGCTGGACAATGGTGCTATACAAAGGGGTATCAGCACTACCACGGCGGAAGTATTGAAGTATGGCTTTCCAGGTATGCGGCTTTTCCTAGGCACGGTCTATCTTCCTTGTCGAGCCGAAGCGCTAGCAAAAAAAGGCCGAAATGCTGACATGATCGTATGGATCTACAACAAACGAATGTATGGTTTTATACAGGACCCGTATCCGATATTTTGCAAAGACAGGCATACGTTGCTGCATACGATCGTCAAAAACGCCATCCTGCATGGGTGAGTTAACCTGGAATCATCGCTTTTTGGCCCGTAGGCAGGTTGCCGGGTGATATTAGCTGAAACCCATCATCCGGAATTTTCAACCGTTTCATTCGACTCGTTTTGACGGGGAATACACATTGAAAAACAAAATGTAACGAATATTCATAAAAGACTGCGGAACATCTTACCTCTGCGAATCTAGGCAAATCCGCCACACCTTCGTTACCACTGCCAAGTACAGCATCAGAGAGTGCAACTTCATCCTACGCAGAAGCTCTGATCAAACAACAAGAAGAACGACAGAAGGTTCCAAAAGGAGATCGTGCTAATTCTACTTTCCGTGAAGATACTGATCTACCGGAAATGTTTAGAGCTAAATTGGAAGATTATTTTAGATCTGGCTACGATAGAGGACACATGGTAGGCTTCAATCTATCCCCCTCACTATATGTTGTATGTGGCTTACAGTTTGCCATTTCATTATGGTAGGTTCCAGCGGCAGATGCCAAACGTAGCCAGGTCCGCTCGCTCGCTACCAAGATACAGGAAAGTCGCACGTACTAATCCGTAAATTTGAACAGGAGGCAATGGACGAAACATTCTTGCTTACGAATATCGCCCCTCAAGTGGGCGATGGATTCAACAGACATTGTAAGGAACTTTATTGCAAAAGCGCTAGGAATCAGAGCTGATTTTTTTTCATTGCCGATAGATTGGGCATACGTAGAGGATTTCTGTCGCCGTCTGACTACACCTTTCTCGGACGTATATGTTTTCACTGTTCCGCTTTATTTGCCCAAACAAGAGCGCGATAGAAAGTGGAGAGTGGTCAGTTATGACTTGCACCGCAAGCCAGGACTAACGGAAAAGCTGCTGATAAACGTGACTTTGGCTTTAGACGTATGAGGTTATAGGCGCGCAATCAGGCAGTGCACCTTCAGTATCGGTTCCAACCCACTTTGCGTAAGTGCAACGACAAATGTGTTGGGGTTTGGCTTCCACAATTTTGCTGGTCTGAGTCGTTTCTCGCGATTTCAGCAAAGTCATTCTAGGGGCTAGACCTAGCAATCCTGCCACACCCCTCATAATGGACACTAGCATCGGAGCATTCGTGCTCCCGAATGCACAGATACCAGACGAAACACCACTTGAGATGTTCAAAGTACCAGGTATGCGTCTTACGAAGTTCGGCATGTTGTTCTGTAGCTGAGACACTTATTTCCTTCGACCTGACTCACTCTAGTTGACGCCGTAGAAAAAGCAGCTGGCCTATCACTATTCGACGATGTGACCAAGGCAACTTCCAAAGAACTCTGCAAGTCAGTTAAATGCGAAGTCATCGTTAGGAGGTTTGATGATGCCGCCAAGGCAGGCGGCCGTCGCAATAGCGCCGGCGGAACAAGACGGTAGTGTTTGTATTTCGTGTTCTTTGACATGCTTGTACAAAATAATGGATCTACCGATATAGGAGCAAACTCGCTTTGCACATTAAGAATCACTCACGAATCGTTTGAAGCCCCCTGACGCGGTAGCTGACGGCTGAGATGCTCCCCCGTCGAGTTAACAGGTAACGCCTATCTGTACGCTCGTCCTTCCTGCACATAGAAAGCCCATGGCACTGCAAGTTGAAGCAATGCCGATAGGCTTGCCCGATCCTTGCGTAGGCTCTGCCGAGATGGAATATACATTGTACAAGAGGGCACGCATGGGATGAATACGATATCTACACAGGTCCCCCTTGGCTGGTCTTCAGTTGCTCATGCTCGGTTGAATTGCAATACAAGTCGGCTAGCAAGTCAGGAGGGAGGCCCCAATTTCGAGATTTGGGGAAGTGAGGGAGAGCTGCGTTATCCCGGCCAGCAATTATACGCCTTGGTCTATTAGGCGCGTCGACTCGAGTCGTGTATGTCATTGGCAACCTCTGAAGGTGATGTCGAGTATGCAGGACGCTCTGCTCGATGCGAGTTCGGAGTTATCGTTACCATTCCTAAGTAGGGGCGCGCGCAAACATTGTGCGCACTGGCAGGCCGACTCTTTGGGGATCTTTCCGCATGCATGCAACCGAGGGGCAAAGGTGATGCAATTCGCATTTAAGCACCTAAACAGTAAAGTCGAATGGCCAACCGTCTGGAGAAATCGCAGGTCCAGCAACACCGCACAGTATAGTCACTGACCATTGCGAGAACGCATACAGGCGGGTGAGGCAGCAACGAAGGGTCGCACGGAACAATGCACGATTTCAAATTGCGATACAAGATGATTTGGGACCATTCGGGTAAATAGGAGGGAAATCGTCGCAGGTTGAGTACTAGGAAGGTCACCTACCGCCGCGCTACGCGTCTCCTAGGTATCGGCTCCCGAACCTTTCGTACTTCTGCTCCGTGCTCTCGTTGGTAATGTAGCATTGCCCCCTCAATTTTCCGGTACCAGCTAGGGACATTTCCGATAAGTGGCACATAAAATGTTGAGCGGATAATATCCGTATGCATCAGACGGAAGCCACCTACGTGGATGGTGCACAAATGCAGCTGAACGAGAGCAAGGTGAAATAACAACTTTAGTGTAAACTTGATCAAATCAACAGGAGATCAACGCACAGCCACTTGGTCTCTCCCTGGTAACGGTAAAGATAAGGCATGCTCGAATTTCGGGCTTTATCTAGCGCCACCGTCTTCGAATGTCCCGAATGAGGGACACACAGTTGTCAGATCATTCGAGACGCCTGAAAAACGTCATGAACGAAAGCTCCCACCACTACGATGTCAAGCACCGGAACCGTGCACCCCTGCACCTGATACAGCCACTGCCGCAGACCTTCAGCTGCAACTGATCTGTTATCCTCTTGATGGTGAAGGACAAAATGTGCGAGAGCGATCAGTGGGCTCGTGTAGCCACTACAGGACAAAGGCCCGTTCCTCCTGGCGGGTGATTTAGCTTTCGCCCAAGACGCTATCGTTGCCAACGCAGCCGGCTTTCTCACCCATCAGTATGCGCACACCTAGGTTTGGGGAAATATGTCAATCAAATCGGCGACCAGCCTTGCTACATCTTGATCACGCAGATTGAACTGACCTCCAGGGATCTGTGCTGTGCTTGCAGTCATAATGAATTCCGTAGACCTTGGCAGCATTGTCTTGCCCTTTTAAGCTGGCCAACAAGCTGCCATAGTCAGAGAGAAACACTTGAGAGGCCGAACTGTGGGATGGCCGGGCCTTCACGTCATACACTGTGACAGCTGAATCTGGCGTTAAATACTCACGCTGTAGCAGCAGGTTGATTCGGAGCGCTTGTAGGCACAGCAGACTTGCGACCCGCTGGCACATCTGCAGCCTTGGGAGTACCACCAACGGTCGGTCTGGCAAACGGATTGCTAGCGGAGCTTCCTGAATCTGTTGACGGCGTGTTGTAAGCCTTCGGATGACCGAGGGGATGACTTGGGTGTGATTTAGGAAGCTCTCTATTGGCTCTCGCATACTCCCAGGGATGAAAGAGGGGATGGGTGGAACGGGTTTCAAAGCCCCTGGAAGGACCAGCACAATGCTGTAGCATGACAGGTGTCCCAGGAGGGCTGCAGCGGGAGAAACAAAGCAACAAGATATATCAGAGTCTTCATGCTGAGGAGGGCTGTGCGCAAGTTCTAACCGCTGGTTAACTATTAGCCTAGAATCCTGAGTCAGGGAGCCCAAAGCAGGACTCGGGTTTGTCCCGCTATGTAGTCAATAGATCTGTTAGCTAAAGATGGCCTCGTAACAATTTGAAACCATCGCACATGGTGGCCCGGCCAAAGCCAGCTCCCAGCTCAGGTATGCTAGATATGGGGGGCAGGGTTCTGCAGTTGGCTGGGTAGTGGTTGTATTCCCGACCGGCCTCGAAACTCAAAGTTGCAAATGATAAGTAAAGGCGTGTACGTGAACATATGCTCACTCAACGAGACTTACCATTCCCGACATGTGCTGAGCTGTGCAAATGGAGCAGACATCGTCTTGATTTCGGGCTGTTCTGGTTAAAAAGGATATGTCCAGCTGAATCCGAGGAACAAGGGTGAGACAGAGTTAGACCAGTGTGGAATGCCAAACGTATGCAAGTTAGCGAGTACGAATTCGATACCTGACGCTTCTGGAAGGTGGAAAGAGTGGATTGATAAAAAGAGAGCAGAGAGAGGAGCAGCACAGGCCGGCTTATAAAAAGCAGGGGATTTGAATTTAGCAGGAGGGGAACGGCCGGGATCCGCGTAGCTGTGTTGTTGTGAGACAAGGACCCCGCGTTAGCCTGGTCGACCTGTATGACTATCAACGGGCCGGACGCGAATATGAAAAGGGGGGTCACAGCTACCATCTAACTAGGCCAAGCTATGTCAGTCCAAAAAAAGATTGAGACCGTGTTCGGATGAATCTGTGAAAAGCCAGGATGGGGCGTGCTTTGGTAGAATCTGATAACCGCGCGACATATACCGGGAACTGCATGCTTGATTATCAAGCGACTGAATACAGCACCTGACCCGGACATGCCATTAAGCGAGATCGGGCGATTAGTGATAGAATCGATATGCATATCGGTGGGCCTGCAAGACTCAAGTGCATGCCGTGTCGTGCGTAGAAACTGCCAACAAGACACAAACGCTAACGCGTCGTCTGAACGCTATGCTCACTCGGCTCTTCTTCTACCTTGCTGTTGCAGATACATGATGCTCGACTACGGGACAATTGGGTAGAGGAGTGAAAAGGGTGCGCGATAATGTAGCTGTCTGTAGCTTGCGTGCAGCTCTCTAGAAATGCTTGCCCTTGCCATCTGGACGGGATGGACCGGTGAATCTGTGTGAAAAAGTGAATGGCAAGATGATCGGATCAGCCAATCTGAACAGCACTGTAGCTTGAACCGGATACCCCGAAGAGCGGGGCTGGCGGGGAGGGAAAACCTACGGATCCATCTTCTGTTCCTTGGCCAACTCGGTCTGAGCATCCTTCCATTCCTTGCTCATTGTTTTGGGTGTTTCTTGGGCTGTATTGCGGTGCATGGAGCGGAAGAGAAAAGAACGCCGGGATGGCCCATCGTCAGCATCAGAACGCTCTTTTTGGAATCGAGCAGGCCCTAGGCGGTCCTCGAGTAAGGGATAGCAGACGCACAGTTCATTCTAACGAGAGCAAAGACGCCGACTGCAGCCAGCATCGAGGCGACGACGCCGAGGAAGACCTTGCCGTTGGTGTTGGGGGGCACGATGGGAGCTCGAGGACCATGGGCGCCATACGAGATGTAGTAGGCTGCAACGTGCATCGAGGTCAGTGAGAGCGTGCAGCACCATACGCAACTGCAAACCCACCAGCCTTCTTCTCGTCGAGCGACAGCTCCTTCCAGTCCTTCTTCTGCAGCTCCTGGAGCTCTGTAAAGATTCGCTCCTGCTCGTTGCGTGGAAGCCCAGCCCAGGCAGCCTCAATCTGCGGTGGAAAGGCGACAGGCCGGGCGTCAGCATGCTCTGCCCCCTCCTCTGCTCTCTGTGTGCTCTGGACGGCGTGCTTCATGCTAAGCAGCAATGCAGCCTTCCAGCTGGCCAATCCTTCGACCCACGTTTCCCAAATTCGTCAACCTCGTCGTCTTGATGCTCGGGGGCACCGAGTGCACTGGCTGGCCCACGGGTGCGTCTGGAGCGACGTGTGCGCCTGCAGTGGCATATGCCCGCGCGCTGAGGACCAGCGGGGAGAGCTTGCTGGCGCTGTGCTGGTGGACGCCCATCACGCCCGCCCGCCGAGAAGCGAGCAGGGCAGCCCATTGCGAAGCCTTCTGGAGCATGGTGTGTGCGTGGATGGAGATGCAGACGGGGTGCGGTCTCAGTTCCGAAGCTGTCGTCGTGCGGGCAGCGAAAAGCGGCAGAGGCAAGAAGACTGCAGCAAAACCAATGGGGAGCCGCTTGATCGGGCTCCGACGCGGCAGAGTTGTGAGGCAAGATGAGCATACAGCATAAGAGGGGTGTGCAATGTATTGCATGTTAGCATCACACCAACACACACTATCCGAAAAGCTGCTATGTCGGCTTGTTCTTCGGCGCACCGACGATGAGAGCCTGCGGGTCGGAAGAAGCAAGGCGAGATAAAGATAATCAGTCTACTGTCGGATTTGGGTCTATGGTACCTCCGACCTACCTTGTATGAGCTGACGTCTCCATGCCTGTTTTGGGGTACAAAGCACACCGTCAGTCACGTCCGCATAAACCAGGCCTACCATCTTAAGTTGCAGTCTCGACCCACCATTTGGACAGGGTACCATCGGCGCACACCCAAAGCTGCTTGCACACATTGTTGATGAATCTTTCGTCGTGCGAAATGAGAATGACACCTCCGTGCCACACTTTGAGTGCTTCCATGAGTGCGTCCTAACGTGCGCCATCCCGTCCATCATGCAGTCAGTATCGGGTGATGACGGAATAGTTCCGATGAGCATGACTTTAGCTTACCATAGCTTCAACATCGAGATGATTGGTCGGCTCATCAAGAAGAAGGACATGAGGTCTAATCAACAGACGGGGCGGCGTCAGCGTCATGCATTCAGCGGCCTCACCTCACCTCTCCTGGCATCAGACCGTCTACTCACCTCTGCAATGAGAGCAGCGCGAATGTGACTCTGCTCTTCTGACCTCCGGAAAGTGTCTTTAGAGTTTGCAGGCCTGTCATACCAGTAATACCGAATCCACCTAGATGCTGTCTATACTCTTGCTCTGATCTACCTGGGAACTGCTGCGCCAAGAAGGCTACCGGAGATAGATCCAGGTCGAGCTGATCCAGATGATGCTGCGCAAAGTATCCGATACGCAATCGTCCATTTCGGTTCACTTTGCCGTGTGACGGCTCGTTCTCGCCTGTCAGTAGCTTGAGGAGGGTGGATTTACCCGCTCTGCAAATGATCAGACAAAGGTTAGATTCTAGTCACCCGACAAGTGTGTGCCGAATACGCCGCACCCGTTCGGTCCAATGATACCATGTCTCGAGTCACTATCGACATCAATGCTGACGCCCTGTAAAATCATCTTTTCAGGCGTATAGCCGAAAGAAGCTTCGTCAAGTTGCAGGAGAGGAGGGGACAATTTATCTGCTTCAGCGAACTTGAAATGCATGCTCTCTTCTTCCTCGGGTGGTTCGATAACTGGAAGCTTCTCCAGTATCTTGATCTTGCTTTGCGCTTGTGGTGCTCTGTTTGCATTGTAACGCCATCTGTCGATGAAGGCTTGAAGGTGCGCTCGATATGCCATTTGAGTTTCGTACTAGATGTAGGAATAGGGGTTTGAGGCATCAGATCTCATCAGAAATCACCCTGTAAGACTGTACAACTCACTTCTCGCTTTTGTGCCAGATTTCTTTCGCTTTTCGTAGCGTAGAATTGCGAAAAGTTACCCTTGAAGTAATCCAGTCTTTGCGAATGTTGCCAGACGATGTCCGTAGCTACGGCATCTAGGAAACTTCTGTCGTGTGAGACCACGAAGAGCGTGTTCTCCCATGTTTGAAGATAGTCTTCGAGCCAAGCAAGAGCATTCTTTCAATCACAAATCACATGTCAGTGACAGCGTGCGCCGAGAAACCTGGAGGAAATGCGGGACGCACAAGATCCAGATTGTTCGACGGCTCGTCAAGCATGAGCAAATCAGGTTTACAGAAGAGAGCTCTAGCGAGCGACAGTCTCATTCTCCAACCACCAGAGAACGTTCTCGTTGCTTTCGATTGATCAGACTCGCTGAAGCCGAGACCGGCCAACAGGGCTGCAGCTCTACTCTGAGCTGTATCGGCTTCCATCTCGACGAGGAGTTGTTGTACTTCTCCTAATCTACCAGTAGCATCGTCTCGTCTCCTTCGTGCATCACGCACTTCTGCTGTATCTTCACCTCCAGCTGCTGATTCGATAGCGTCCGTCGAAGCGATAATAGCGGTAAGCTCTGCATCTTCTGCCATGAGCTTCTCTCGCCAAACATCAGCTTTGAGTACGGATTCGATAGCGGGCGTATCGTCTCCTAAGACTTCCTGTTCGACTAGAAGGATGGTAATATGTGATGGAATGGGAACATCTCGCATTGCCATTGCACGGAGGAGGGTGGATTTACCGACACCGTTGCGACCTAGTAAGCGGAGAGACGTCAGTTCATCCAACCTTGTCCCTCCATTGCAGACTGGATGCCATACCAATGAGACCGTAACGACGACCATGGGCAAGTGTAAGACTAGAAGATCACGTCTCAGAACAGGACAAAACCCATGCAAAATGCTGCAGCTGAGACATTGCGTACCTTGCATTGCTAAGAATCTGGTTCGATCCGAAAGATACGTCGATGGCTTCCAGAGCGATATCCTTTGACTTGCCCTTATTTGCAGCAGCATTTTGTAGAGGATTGACGGCCATGTACATCTCTTCGTAAGCCTTCTGTGCTTTAGCAGCATCAACAAGTTTACTACCCTCGAATTCAACAGTTCTTCTAGCTCTTTTCTCCATTTTAGCTTTGATTTTGGCTTCAGCCTTCTCGAGTTTCTTCAAGTCTACTTGGGTGCTTCTTCCTTTTGTCGTTGATTCTATATCGACTGGTCCAGCCAAGCTTGCAGTGAACGATACACTAGGGTTGTTCTTCATATCGATCGCCTTGTCGAGGCGTTTGGCAGAACGGGCTGCTCCACTGCTCGTTCCAGGAGAAGCAGGTCGCAATGATCTGATCTGTTCAATTACTGCATTGATCTCCTCCTCATCTACGCCCTCGCCTTCAAGCAGGGGACGAACGAAATCCCGAAGTCCATCCTCGCTATCGTCTTCGGAAATATCCTCATCCTGCTCGTCCCAGATTCCAGAGATGTAGCGAGTGATGTCCAAGTCCAGACCAGGTAGCAGTCCGGTCACGAGTGATACGGCAGTAGCAGGCATCTTGTAGAGGGAGTAACCTTCCCGACTGGTCGCTATCGGCAAGAGCACATGCCTGTGGAATACGAGGCAATCGGGCAACAAAGCAGCGGTGGCAAAACGGTAGCAGTGATAAACCAGACTTTGCATCACAATGTACAGACAATACCATGTACAACTACAACCCACGTCTTGGAACGAGAACAATAACATTTGACAGGCCGGTCTATTTCGTCTTCGTCTTCTCGGGTTGATTCCAGCTACACGCGGTAAAGCAATCCTTAGCATATAAACAACTGTTGGTAGAGCATCGTTAACACACCTGAGATATCTCATATCACCTAGTTTTCGGGGCTTGATGAGGTGTCTGAGCGTTAGGAGCAGACCGAATAGTACGCAAATACCAGCCACTACGAGGTAGGCAATTCCGAGGAACGGATTTCGACCGCCAATGAACGAGACCGTGCTAAAGACGATTGACTTTGTACCGCCGAATTGGGCAACAGGGTAGTCTAGACGAGACATTGTGCTCAGAATGAATGCTTTTTCCGCAATAGACTGCGACAAGGCACGACCAGGCTTACTTGTAAAAACATCAATCGAGTAGCGCCCAGCAACCATATTCTCATTATCGTTTCGATAGTACAGTTTCCTGAATGTAGGTAGACCAGCTGTTCGCATCCACACCTGGAAATGCTCATCTTCGCTCAGGTCTGGGAACGGCGTCTCCTCCGTGTAACCATTGGGGAATCGGTCTATCCAGTTGGGGGGCGGCACGGCTTGACCAAGTTGGTAGCGCGTAGATTGGTACTTCCTCCCCTCTTCTGGCCATGTAATACCTCGATCCGTCATGTTGTAAGGGCCTGAGACGGCAGCTGTTGAATCGGCGGCTTGGATAAGTGTTGGCACAGAGAATGTATCTGTAAATCGTATGCATGTTAGTGCCAAGCCCAGCGAAAAGTTAAGTTGGGCTCTCGACTACACACCATTGAAGACTGAATTAGCAATCAGCCCGCACGGGTAGATTGGCAGGCCATCTCTTGTAGACAGCGGGTCACACTCCCCTCCAGACAGCGTTCCTGCACTGACGGGTTGCCCCTTGAACTGGTCAGAATTGTAGCTCTGCACGTATCTTCGGTGGTTCTGATAGTAGTTCGTCAACTTGTAGTACATGAATACCGAGTGTTCCAGTGTTTTTGGGACCGTGAACTGGATTGTACATCTACTCTGGCGCGCAATATCTGCTTGTGCGGTGTCGCGTTGGAACTGCCACTGGGGGGCGAGAGCGGGTATCGACGAATCTCCAGATATATGGTACGAATAATGGTTGCTTGGAACATCGCCAAAGGTAGCATTTGGAGCTGCGAATTCGCACTGGGTGTAGTCGATGGTGAACTCGCTGACTTGGTTCGACCCCCAGAGCAGGACGCCGCCGATGGGTGCAAACAGGATGCCGATGAGGAAGAACGTGGGCAGAACCTGCAGGCAGAGAGCCGTGAGCACTGCATGCATGTACCTGATGGCGCACGCAACCCACCGTCTTCGGGGTCAGAATGGGCTGCCATGCCTTGAGGCGCTGTTGTCTGCAGGTGTGTGTCAGCTTGCTCGAAGCGCGTGCTGCGGACCGAAGCATACTTGAAAGCGGTGTCTGCAGACGTCCAGGAGACGACATCAGCAACTGCATACGCGCCGTCCTAAGGCAGTCCCCGGCGCTCACTCGCTGGCCGGTGCAGCCACTTCTTCTTCTCCTTGATCTCTGCCTCGACCTCGTCTCCCTCGTTCGCCGAAGCTTTTTTCCGTCTGAACAGCACCATGCTTGCGGACTTGTACTGGTGTCTGCGGACCTCTTCCTGAAGCGTGCTCCTGCGTTACGTCTGTCTGTTGGTGCGGATCCAAGTTCGCGCGGTCGGCCGCACGCCTTTGCAGGACGTGGCGAGCGTGCGGCTTTCCCTCCTGGACAACTCGCAGGTCTGCACGCATCCCGTCGCTGGATAATGGAGAGCAGCGTGGTTCGCACTCCCTCCAGAACATGCAGCCAGCAGACCGGTGAGCCTGCAGCTTGCCCGCCTGGCGGATTCACGTGCTGATGATGCTCGTATCCTGGTCGCATCCACAACACCGAAACAAGCAGGGAAGCACAGTTTGAGCAGCTCCTGCTGTCGGACAGCATAGCAGCGCATGTCCTGAAGGCTGCCTGTCTGCACGGAATCCCAGACAGCGCCGACCTGCGGGCGGAAGCATGGCGCATACTCCTCGGGGTCGTCGACTTGGATGCCGACGGTCTACCGAATGACTATGCTGCGCGAAAGGCCAGCAAAGAACGCAAAAGACTGCAGTACTATGATCTCGCCGCCGAATTGCTTGGATCGCAGCTCTTGGTGGGTGGTTTCGGCTGCCCATGCCCGTCAATCACTCCCGCACCTCTGTACGCGCTAATACCGGAAATCTACCAGACGCCGCTGGAAAACAAGACAGAGCAGGATAATTGGCTGGACGATATAGACAAAGATGTCCGACGCACACAGACAGCGTATGCTTTCTTCTCGCAAGTCGCCGAACATTCGCCCAGCCGCCATCTGCCGCGAAGCCTATTCCATCGTCTTGATGCCATGCACCCGCACCGACAAGAGGAAATCGAAGAACGCTACGGTCTCGCCCCAACCAGTAAAGGAAAGGGCAAGGCGGCATCGCACCACGACGGGGAGGATCATGATCGTCATTTCGAAATCCTCATTCGCATGCTATACATCTTTGCACTCCTCAATCCAGTACACTATGTACAAGGCATGTCGGAGCTCATCGCACCGTTATACTACGTCTTTGCGCAATCCAGCGAAAGGGAGCATGCAGAAGCAGACACGTTCTGGGCCTTTTCGTTTCTGATGGGCGAGATTGGCGACTTCTACGTTCAGGATTCCGATGGCTCCTTTGGCGAAAGCCATAATGCGGACGCCGCTACGGTTGGCGTAGCTGGCCTTGGTGCGGCTTTGCGCCAGTTTGCAAAGGAACTGCACTGGATAGATTCGCAGCTGGCTTACAACCTTCACACACAAATGGAGATTCAGCCGTAGGTCATTTCCGGTAATCGCAGCCTCGCTGTGTTTGTGCATGCCGGCCCAGTTGATGCTTCATAAACTAGAACATTCTACGCTCTCCGTTGGATTACATGCCTCTTAGCCCAGGACTTCCGGATACCAGATCTAATCAGGGTTTGGGATAGCCTCTTTGCCATGTTCGCGGACAGCACAAGACAGGCTGCTAAAGCTGTGTCAGCGGCAGAGAGCGAGGCGAGGGCTTTTCTGCTAGATGTTTGTGTAGCTATGGTACTCGTTAAGAGACATGAGCTGCTGTCGTCATCTGTAAGCAGCTGAGCCGCCCTCCTTCAGCGACGAGCTGACTTCAAGTATGTCTTGTTTTTAGTTCTCGGCCTGCCTGAATACACTGCAAAATTACGTCTGCGAGGACGTCCATACAGTCCTGACTCTCGCCTTCACGATTAGGGAACGCCGCATCACCTCTTCCCTGACTGGGATAGAAATTTCGTCATTTTCCTCCGCACCCAATTCACCTATACCCGATGGGGGTGAATATTCGACCAGTACATCGCCAAGTGTCAGCTTGCACAATGCCCGGCAGGCGTTGTCAACAGCTGCAAGCAATGTCTCCTCTACACCGACTGCCAAAGCTTTGCGCCAGCGCTTTTTCAAGCAGAAAGAGGGAGACTTTGCGGATGACGCTAGCGATGTTTCTAGCGCAACCGCTCCTGGCGGCATAGAAAGCAACTTTGCTTCCCCTGTACGGTCAACAACTACTTCACCAGCTACTACGATACCATCATCGGCCTCTAGCTTTCTCAACAGATACGCCAAATCGTTCGCGACAAGCGATGCCGCTGCACAGCTCAACAAAATGACGACGAATTCGTATATAACCGCGCTGCAATGGAAGGATTCCGCACCGGGTACCTTCTCCAAGTGGAAAGCCGACGTTTCCACCAAAGTTACGGGAGCTGCCGGTGCTGCAAAGACCGTCGTACGGCCTCCTAGTCCGCAGAATGACCCACCTTTCACGCCACCTACCGCATATACTGGCCACTGGCTATCGCCGGAGGGTAGCGGCAGTCCTGGTGGCATCATCGGCGACAGACGAGGTTCAGGGCCTAAGCCTCTGCTGCTAAGTTCAGCAGCTCGAAGAGCGAGTGCAACACTGCAGCAAGACATGCAGCCCGCTTCGCCGCACCAGCTCGCTTCCAATGCATCCCGGAGAACGTCATATTCCGGACCGAGTAGCAGCAACGGTAGTAGTCTAGGCTTGGGACTCCCTCGATCTTTGGACAACCCTATACATGCAGCTCGGACGCCATCACCAACAGCTCAATTCAGGCCGGACTCGCATAGCAGAGCAGCCTCGACGAGCCAGCTTGGATCCTACAGATTCGGACATGGTCGGAATGGGCATGCTGAGCATATCCGGGCGGCAAGCCTGGTTGGAATGGCTCAATCTCCTTCCTCATACAAAGCTAATTACGGCTTGTCAGAGATCAAAGAGAAGGAGCTGCCTACCCTTGATGATGAGGTGCCTTTGAGGCGACTCTCGATCTCTAGCAGTCAAGCTTCAGACGAAGGTAATCTTCCTAGACCACCGCCACGACCTCGACGGTCGATAGACGTAAGAAACCCTCCTGCCTGTTTAATCAAGAGCCTACTTGCTGATTAGTCTTTCGTCTGAGTTCAGCGGCCACAATTCTCGCTTCTTCGCGACAAGGCAGCTTCCAATGATCTTGAGGTATTGAATGATAGCCCCGGCTTTGGCGACGATGCCCCTGGAGATATCGTGTCAACGTCAATTCCCACAATGTCTCATTCCTCACAAAAGGCGGAACTCTCGCATGGCACTGGTATTGCACCTGTAACGCCTCCACAATCGCCCAAGCAGACTTATGCCCCGCCAATTTTCGCAACTAGCGAAAGCATACCGCCTTCGCCTGGTCGACTTGGAAGTGGTCTAGACCGCAGCGTTAACAGGCAGCCGCGAACTTCATCTCTCGGGAAAGTTGACACAGCAAAAGCAGGTAGAGCGTCTCCGCCTCATGTCCGCTCGCCTACGTCTTCGACAGATCTTACGCGTGGAGATTCGACTGCTTCTCAGAGACCGTCCCGGAGACGACTGGCGAGCTCGCGCAGGCTTGTTCAACGGGACAGCATTGATTCGATAGGCATGGTGGGTGGAGACCTGGATAGTCCAGCCGAGCTGTAGCATCATAGAGATCCGCTAGAGTCTATGTCCTCCTTGAACGACGACGGAGTGCAGAAACCGGAGACACTACAAACCGGCCTCCGATACCAGCCTGTTATCCCTAACAAATCGTAGCGGAATTGCTCCACGTATGTACACCGCCACTACGGACTACGTATACCGTATACACTCGCTAGGCGACTAGCGGAGGGCTGCTTCAGTTCGATCTTTGGGTAATTCGCAGTCCAACAGAGACACAGGAAAATTTACTGACTGCATCGAAGTCAAGTAAACCTGTCGTGTGACATTCTCTAGCTTGCGGACGTGTACAATTGAGAGTTTACAACTTTTTCCCTGGTTAGCAGCCATCAAGTATCGGACTAATTTAAAAGCGTTATCAACCGCTGTGTTGTAACCGCATTTTCGGTCTTCACAAAATACATGCTAAGCACTCGCTTCACGGCTCAAACCATCGGCAAGTTGGCAGTATTAGCTGCAGGCTCTCCTCGACAAGGATCTGTGCAGTCCTTCCTTGCATCTAAGGGAGGCCAGCAAGTTGCGCCGCGGAGACGAGACAAGTGCATAGTCATCGGCCCATCAAGGCAAAGGGGCGCAGACAGGATTCGAGCACAAGTAGCCAATACATATGTTGCAGCGACAGCATGTTTTTAGCGCACAAAGGCTATCGGCAACTAGCACACAAGGTGCTGCTGATCATGGGATACAAATTGTGCTGAGTGAATGGGTGCCTGTATCATCCCTAGCAATCTTCGCTCTAGCGCCGGGCTTGCACTACAAGGCCAGATCAGTCAGTGTTCGGAGAATACATCCAAGGAAGTTCACCGCAATGGCTCTGATCTATCTTACCCCGTGCGGACAAACGTCTACCCATTCGTAGGTGCCTGCTATTGCGGCCTGGTTGGTGGGAAACTTGCAAGTGTAATAGTCCTTCCCATTTGCGTCACATTCGTGATAGCTTCCTTCGAACCTAGAAGATGCTGACTTAGCAGGAGCCTAACTCGAAATACACCGGAAAAGTCTGCTATTCTTACCCATTCGCTTCGCATTGCCAGCTCTCACGTGAGGGTAGAGTACCTGGAACGCATTTGGTGACAGTCACGGTAAGGGGCCAATCAAATAAGGTTATGTTAAAAGGTCCAGTAACACATCGCTCCTTCTTTCCACAACGCTCAGGTTCGTCTTCGTTACCATTAATACTACTCCAGATCTTTTGACCCTTCCGCTCGCGACATTCCAGCCGTCCGCTTGCATTTCCCATGCAACGTCGTGCTCTAAGATCGCTATCAGCGCATGGCTGTCCCTGCCATTTCACGAACTCTGCATTCACACCACGATGGATCATGATGGCGACACAGCTTGTCAGAGCGATGATAATGAATTTTGGAAGCATCGTATGCATATATCGAAACTTGATGAACGGCGCCGGGCCTGTTTAAGGCTTTGATTGAAGAGTTGTTATACGATGGTTGTTTGGAGATGGTTAGAAGAGTTCTATATGAAATTCGGAGAACCAGCCCTTATGGGATGAGCCAATCCGATAAGAGATGCACTGGCTATGCCTGTTCGCCATGGGACCGGCTTGCTTGCATTCATGGCTGTGTCTCGCTTGGCGGAGATTGAAACTCTCGCCGAAGTGTAAGGCTCCGCCTTTACTGCTGCCCGCCAGCACCTGCTCCGAAAGGGGAGGGCAAAGGGACACAGCCAACCCAGGTTATCTCACCAAACACGATGTGAACCTACTCTATAACTGAGAACAGAAATTCGTGAAGGTTTCACCCTCTCTGCTATCACCCGATACTTTTATCAATGGATGCGTTAGTCCTAAAGCACGCTTAACATTCCTGTTCGTTTGGGTGGGAAAGCATAACCCGACCCAGTTCGAAGGCTCAGGAGGCTGCTGGGGTAAACAACCTATAGGCAGTAAATCAGGATTCAGGCTTGGGCCTCGATTCAATATGGCTTTCTTGGCAGCTGTTTGCCCACGTCAGATAATAGTGTTAATGGTCTTCAAGGCAAAATAGCCGTTCCCACTTGCTTAAGCCGTTGGTTCGAATTCGAAACGGGCGGACAAAGCCAGAATCTATGTATCACGGACGCTCGCTCACTGATACTTCGCCCACAAACCCGGATAAAAGGCCAGCACGTTATTTCATTCCTATGCTCATCGGAGTGCTCTGAGATTCGCTAAACAGTGCAGGTCCGACAAGCAGACCTCGCCTGGCGATTTGACCAGAACGGTGCCCTGCGGTGGATCCTCACCGTTTCCCTCTTGTAGATTCAAGTAAGAAGAGCGAGCAAAAATTGTTGCATGCCAGTATCGAATTGAAGCAGAGCCTTACAACAAGATGATGGAGGTACTTGGGGTTGATCGAGCTACCGGATATCTCATAGCTCCGCTCCATTTGATATAATAGTACCCCACGACCCAAGCCGGTGCACCTTTTTTGTTCGTACAAGAGGACGGCAACCCGCGGCTTGCTTGACATAAGACATGTCGTTCCCGACCATGCGGAGCTGCATCACACCCCATGCTATCATAACAGGCTGGCGAAGCTCTCTCAGCCATCAACAATCCACGCAGCAGCATACTTCAGCAGCACTGCACGCCTTCTTTTCTTCAAATAGCTGTCTGAAACCAAATAAAACTGCATCGAGCACCTTCTTTACCTCCTTCACTTCGGGCAATTCGAGATCGCCACAGACGTTCAATAGATATGCTAAAGCTCCTTCATCATCTGGATCACCTATCTCGTCCGTTCGAAGTCTGTTGACAAGTTCAAGGCTTTTAAATAGCCGAGCATGGGCCTTGCAAGGTGGTGCGCGCTGTTTTTCTGTTTCGGCGATCGTCAAAGCTGCTAGACCGAACTGGTATACTGGAAGGCAGATGGAAACTGTTCGTGCTGGACCTATAAAGAAATTACAATGGACTATCGATAGAAAACTTCCAAAGGTGGGGATACCCGCTTTTCAAGCAACCTTGGTTTTTCTTGGATCTAAGGAGCTGACTTGTTCGTTATATATGTAGTCGTGGCTGTTCTACGGGATCATTATTGCAAATATCATTGTCTTCCTAAGTTGGCAGTATGCAATCAATTCTGCAACTCGGTAAGTTACGCATTTTCAGGAACACTTGTGATGACTTTAATAAGCGAATATTTCTCTTGTTCCCTGTTAACCGTCAGATTCCGCGACTTTGGTCCCTATGTATTCATGATGAAGAACTTCGCAGCAAGCTGGGCGAACCTAGTTCGACCTTGGACTATCGTTACATCGTGTTTCTCACATATGGATACAGCTCATATCTTCGTCAATCTCTTTTCATTTTATTTCATGGGTCAAGCTGCGATGTCTATTTTATCGTCATCGCAATTTGCTAGTTTATACCTACTTGCTGGTTTAGCTGGCAATGCTGTACAGATGCTTTGGCATCCTGTTCAAGGAAACACAGGGCAGCCTAGCTTTGCACTGGGTGCCAGCGGTGCTATCAGTGGAGGTGAGTGACGGTCTGCTGCTCATAATAGTGCGGTCAATGTCGTTGATTCACTTTACCTCCTTGCTTGCAGTTCTGTCGTTTTACGCAATGGCATTCCCCCATCATAAGCTCATTCTGTTCTTTGTCATCCCGGCTCCAGCATGGGTGCGTGTGCATCCCATCTACTATTGATCTCTTGACATCCATGGAAGCTTGAGCTGAAACTATCGCTTTCTCGGATCTTCAGCTCGCAGTTTCAGGTATCATAGCGTATGACATGTACACAGCGATAGCTCGTCCTGTAAGAAATTCCCTACTTTACGACTATGCATCAATAGGCTGAAATCCGATGCCTTTTGATCCTCTTACGTGTATGCAGAACGGCGGCATAGCGGCTGCTGCACATCTAGGTGGAGCGGGAGCTGGCATCCTGTATTTCCTCAAGTTGGTGGGAAGACGACCTTTCTAAGTTCAGAGTAGCTGCGGTCTCGTGCAGAGTCTAGTGCCGAGGTACGCTGGTAGCAAGGCTTCAGATAAGCTTGGGACCCAGACAGTCGCAACGTTCGCGGTCTGGCGAGTCTTTAGATATAAGTATGAAAGGCGGCTCAAGTCAAGTGCCTATGAGTACACGGGGGATACGGTTGACTGATACATCGGCCCAAGCTGGATAGAATGTGTGGCGCCTACTTGCCATAATCATTATGTTTAGCACCAAGAACAACATACGAATGATGGATGTACAAACTGATAAAGGACTATGTAGTATTGTTCGGTGAAAATGCTGCATGCTGTAGTTAGAGGCTTGGCGATTTGGAGAGCAGCTCTCCAGCAAATAAGCCGGTTCGACCAGCAGTGCAGTCTGTCCGATACAGATTTTGCTGAGATAGAGCGCGAGATGAATCCATTGAGGCATTCCTATGCGAGAGTTCTATACTCGATTGTCATTGCCTGACTGAGGAGGCTGCTGGTATGAAGTCGTATTGCCTGGTGGTGCTCCGACAGGCGGTGAATAAGGGGCGGTAGGCGGGGCATTGCTGTCATTGTTGTAGTTGTTGGAGGAAGCTTCTGCACCTTTCATGCCGTGTTGCGACTCCGGTGGAGGAGGTTCGTACTTGGGCGGAGGAGGTTGCCAGGTTTCTGCTGATGGTCCATAGTTGTAAGTCTGCGATTGTTGCTCGTAGTATTGCTGACTGCCTGGTGCTGTTGGTGGAACGCCATAGGCCTGTTGAGGTGCGTATCCGTAGGCTCCTACATTGTTGCTACCACCGTAGTAAGCCTGGCTAGCTGCCCCGCCCGGACGACCGGTTACGGGTGTCATCTGCTGGAAGCGCTGGAGACGACGTCTGCGGACCCAGAACAGGAGAAGGATGATGAACAGGAGAGCGACTGATGAGCGATAGAAACATGACGGAGAAGAAAAATAGAATAGGAGAGGTGGGTGTCAGCAATCGATGGGCTTGGCCTTTAGATAGGGATCACGATGGGTTCCCGCGGCCCCATCTGGAGGAACATGAAACGCACGGATAGCAATTGCTATACCAACTCTTGAGCCCTGTTGGGTAGTTATCACATCATCCGCGATCAGCACATGGTAATGTGGAAGCTGGGCACTTTCGCACGATGCTGACACACAGCATGGGCAGAAAGCCAGTATCAGCGGGGACGCACATATGAAAGGCCATCGCAGCGTTCGTAGCCGTAGGCGTCGTAGTAGCAGTTCGACCAGGCGTAGGAGCGGCCTGGAATAATGCATCGTCAGCACTCGTGTCTTCGAGTTTCCAGCTTGCTTCTTCCTCGATTGCGGCCAGCTCACCGACGAGGGTGGACAAAGAGGCCAGCAGGAGCAGCCTGCTGGAGGGTGACGACTGTGTGCGCGCTCCCATGCTGAGGTGTGCTTTGAGGGAAGCTTTCTAGCCAGCAGTCGCAGGAAGATCAGCTGTAACAGTTCAGCTCGAGGAAAGCTGTCGGGGCTGTGCTTCTCTCGGCATGATCTCTGTGGTGGCAAACGATGGCGAGGTGGAAACAACACCACGAAAGGAATGGCTTCGGCTGCTCTGCTTCCTCCCTTGTGCAAGCTACACCGGCAGAGCACACTGGTCGATGATGAAGCTCGTCTTCTCTTCGTGCATGTTCTCCATCCCCCAACCCCGCTGTCTGCCTGTCACGAAGCAATCCACTCCACAGCGGGCGGAAAGGTGGTGCTCCGGAATGACGCTCGAGCGGCGGTGGCTCGTCGTCCCTCACAGGGGCCTGTGGAAGGCCACGGTGATCTGATTCTACTGACCGGACAAGGCCATGTCTGGCTACTACTGACTGTCTACAGGACCCTATTCACTGCCGCAGCTCATAACGATCCGCTGGGACTGTATACGGTGCAACACCACCACAAGCGAAGCACACTGCAGTCGACCGCGAACAGCCAGCTGCCAACAGCAACGAGTTGAGCACGTAACCATGTCAGAATCCAGATAAAGATCCTCCGCAGCTGTCCCCTCTTCTCCCCACAGTCTAACAATGCCGCCCAAGATAGCATCCCTCGTCAAGTACTTTGAAGAACGACAGCAGCAGGATGGTTTCTCGGATAGACCATCTAGCAGTATTCACTCACCGTCACCATCCAGCAGGAGGAGTGTGTCCGGATCAAGCGTACAACCTACTCAGGCCCTCTCTGCGTCACCGGGGCGCGACTCTGCCCCAGCCGTTCGCCAAGTGTTGTCGACACCTTCACGTGCTCACCTAGGAGCAGGGCACAATGGCTATCCCAGAGCAGGGACGGCTATCCACGCAGCAGGGAGTACAAGTGGCAGCCAGGATACGAAGAACATGCCGGTAGGGGACTATACCTCTACACCAACCCCCAACACAGGCAGTCCGGTCTTCAGTCAGCCGCCATTGATAAAGGGCAAAGCGCCACCAGCGAACCCTATAGAATCCCAAGACCAAGCAACCAACGTTGATGGTCGCAAGGCAGGGCAGATGTTAATCGACATGCTTGTATCAACATCCAGTCCGCCAAAGGAGAAGGGAGCACGTAACAGTTCTCCTGGAGGAGAGGCAAATGTTGATACCCACGCACCTGTTCCTATCAAGGACAGGTTCAAGCATAGACATCCGCTACTAGCGAGGCCTTCGGTCTTCATTCCTTCTACCTCTGTTTCATTGCCTATCCCTGCAGAAACGCTAGAAATGCAGTCTAGAAAAACCTCGCTTCCTGTATATCCAGGATCTGTGACGTCGCTCACTACACTCGTAGAAGAAGCATCTATACCACCGGATCCTATCAATGAGAGAACGGTGGAGCGCCTGCCGTTATACTCAAGAAGCGAGCAAACTATGTCAGCAGATGCAAAGGTAGATGGCAAATTTGACATCCATGAATACCTCGATAGGTCGAATGCCTCCTTCTCTTCCTTCAGGACAAAGGCTAGTCAGTCTAGCGAGCTCGGGAATTTCAAAGACATTGAGAATTTTGAGGATACATGCACATCTTCACCAGCGCATCCTGCCTTACCAACCTCTAACTCCTCAGGTGGAATGAGCGCTCTCACAGCTGATATACCAGCATTCAACGTGTTTTCAGCTGGTAGCAAACCTCTGAAATTACCATTGTTGGACGAATACATTGAAAATATACCAGTTGTCAACTTCTCACAACCTGAAAAGGTAATGTCAGACAAGGAGTTGGCTAGTCGGCATGAATGGATAGCTCAAGCTGGTGATGATCAGTTACAGCGTAACTTGTCGCAGAAGCAAAGAATATGGAATAAATGGGTCGGCGTACTCAAGCCGAAGTCTTCTGAATGTTCCACTACATCAAGCCTGGATGTAGATCAGAGAGAGGGATGCAAGATACCTACAACTTTCAAGAACCGGCTCAATGCAGAACAAGCTAAAAAGGCGTTAATCTTCCCTCCTATGCAGCTATTGCCTCCTAATCTAACGGTCACAGATCTCAAAAATAATAGATCAAAGAAAGCGCCACCTATTTCTCTGAATGTCATGCTTTCTACTGCTATTGATGCAGTACTAGGAGCGGAGGGATCAACATATGGTGTCTCCCTAATTAGAGTTGAAGCTTTCCGGGACCTCATACAGATTCTAGGAAGCGTTACGGATTTCGCCAAACCACATACATCCTCCTCTTCCATGTCAACGCTACATTCAAATTCTACTTCCATCGCGGATCATATTCGACCATTGGTAAATGCAACTACGGTACCTCTTGATCGCACTTCACCTCGATATGTTATACTCACTGTCGTCCCTAGTATAGTAGGACTCGACTTTGTGTCTGCTTTCGGAAAGGCAGTTCTCTGGCTTTGGGTATTTACAATACTATGTTTCATTGGATGCTATGAGTTCAGAGTTATGGCTCGGGAAGTAGGTAGTGCGGGTTCTAGAAAAGGCGGTAGGGTAGGACATGGAGTAGCTGGTCATTTCAGTGAAGGATTGGATTGCGAGGAAGCTTACAATGGACGCGAGATTCCCACATATACTGGTCGTATCCCCGGTATCAGATGGTTTTCGAAGTTGAGAAGGTCAAGAGGATACAGAATAGTTGTCATCTTCCTAATCACTTCCCTTTACCTTCCATTATCCAAGATATCCATTGGCGCTTTAGCTTGGACGAGTGATTTCTGGGCAGTAGAGAACTACTATGCCTATGAAGATAATCCATCACCTATACCATTGGGAACAAAGGAACAATTTCACGATCCATTGAATTTCTGTTACAAAACGACAATGAGAAAACAGGGTTGGAACTGGTCAATACCGATTTTGATGATATCAAGTATAACGATATTAGTAATAACTATATGGTTCCCAATCAAATTATGGTTCATAGTAAAATCTCAAGTTCCTAGAGTCGATTCTTTCACTGAATTAGGTGAAAAAAGAAAAGATTCAGGATCCGAATACAAGAGATTGCTAGAAAGAGATCAATCTCCTTTCAATTTCATTTATAATGAGTATAGAAAGCCTTGGTCTGGATTTAAAAGTGCCTATATGGCTTTGAAATTGATTAATGTGCTTTGTATCACTCTTCTGACAAAGGTTAGTACTGTCCTCTTCTACCATCTTCCTCAACTTTAACCCGTCCTTATAGAATTTAAATCTGAATGGTTCATACTGACCCATACTTTGATGTTAGGATAACTGCATTTTTCGATTCCGGCATAGAGCGGCACTGGATGTCATTAGACAGAGTACTATTGTGAGTTTATGCTTTAGGCTTGCATCTGCCAGCTTGACGAGCTCAAATAGGCCTTTCGTTCCATATGTAGCTTGGCTTCATGATTTGCTGGATGGCACTCCAGATCTGGGCAAAGCCCTTCAATGACCGGTACCAGAACAATTCCGACTGGTGTTCCCGAACAGCCTATGTGCTGATAGCCATCCTCGGACTGGCGGCTGCTCTCCGCCTACCAGGGAAAGCAGCATATTCAGGCTGGCTCCTCGTAACCTTTACAGCAGTCTCTTATATCTTCAACGCATATTTCGCAATCATAGGAACAGTTTACGCTCAGAGATTGATTCAAAGATGGCAAAAGAGGTTGGACTTTTCAATTGATATCTTCTCTCCTCATCTTGATACTGCTAAACATATCATCAGAAGAATACAGCAAGAAACGTTATCAACACTTTTGTTGGCGGCGCCGGAATACAAAGTTAGGCGAAAACCTGATGAAGCTCTGGTATTTTGCAATTTGTCGGAAGCGGCAAAGCTACCTGAGGATGGACAGTGTGCACCACCTCCTTATCTGCTGGGTTTCTCTGGCAGCCAGGGAGAACGTCATCTTGAAAATTTGAAGGTGAGTCTTCCTTTTTTCTCCACATGCCAAGCCGACACACCACCGTATGTAACAGCAAATTTGCCCCCCACAGATCCTTCGTGAGATAGGACTGGCTCGCTACGTTGCGGCTGTGGAAATATCTCGTGACCCGTCTCGCCGTCTAAGCCAGCTTCAAGCTATCATAATGGACCGCTTCACAGGGCCAGATTGTGTTTGGTGGTCCGAGGCATTGCCCCAGAATCATTTTATCGAAGCAGGCTATTTCGGTCGAGCTACAATCCTGCCATTCCCATTCACTCTGATCTTCCGTTATGACCAGGGAGAGCATGTTGCTGTGCTCACAACCGAGAAGGACTTCGAGGCATACCTCGCCCAGAACGAATCGCCTGAAGCTGTATCGGGCAGAAGGACACGCCTCGCTTTGCGAGCCCTCGAAGGGTGCCGGTGCTATTTCCCATATGTGGCAGACTTATCGACTACCCGCGGATTGAGCCCGACGAAGTCCAGGACATTCCTTGATTGCCAGGTCCGATACAACTATGGCTTGCTGAGAATCGACCGGAACTTGGATTATTCATGGCGGGGCTATAAGCAAGTTGACCGTGCTTCATAAAAAGCTGAGCACATTGCTTATTGCGATCTTCTACAGCTATAATTCAGGTTTCACAGTCCGATTAGAGTACCGTGATGGACGCTATCTGAAAGCTGATGGGACGTACAAGAATGGGATATTCCTGTCCCTTGACGGAGAAAAGATAGGTATTGCGCGCAATTTTGCACTCTCAAACACGTTGGCTAGGTTTCTACAGCTCAATCGGCATATCATTGAGCAGAATATGCCCAAGATAGAAGCGAGACTAGCTGCACACCGGGATTTCTTTCGAGAAGAAATAGAAGAGAAGCGTCAGGCCCTGTCTTATGCTTTCTTGATCGACGTATACGGTAACGAGCACTTCGATAGAAGATCGCTGTCTGCAGCCCTCGTACGGGAGCCAAATGAAGCTACCAGGGCAATGCTAGATGATCACGCTGGCACATTCTGCTTCCTGCAGGAAAGAATGCAAGCTGCCAATCGGGATACCGTGTGTCAGTGGTGGTATCTATTATGGGACGACATCTACCGAAGGAACTGCAGTTCTATAGCGCAATTGCAGAAATATGAAACGGACTTTTCACCCAAGTACCGTTCGAGCATATGTTATCGACCTCTTGAAAGGCAGAGTTTGGAGACCTTCCTAAGTGAGCGCGGACTGTGGATCAAAGACGGGACAAAGGGTTTCTTCACGCATGGCATTCTGAAGTGAGTCGCAATCGTGGGAAAGGCTGCGGTACCTGTCGGGCTAAACAATCTTTTCGCAGCCGTATCTACTTTTACATGGACGAGATGCTGTTTGCGGGAACGAAGGCTGGCATTCCCTTGAAGGTCGGGCGTCATCGCCATCCAGTCCGGTTTCACGAGCTTGGCACCTTGCGGGCACATGATCCGGAAGACTCTTTCGGTCAAGATACCAAACATACGTATGATACCGGGCAAGGCACTGATCACGATGAAGGCTACTACCGGGACAGACCTGCCTTTCTTTTCGAAGAAATGTACGAGCGGAGGTACGCTGCGTATGGAGATCATACGACCGCAAAGATCGTTCGTTTGCGCGATAGCATCTCTCGTAGAGTGCAGACTTGGTTTGGTATCCGTCCATACGAAGTTGCGATGACTGCGCCTAGCTTGTATTTCAGCCTCAGGGAGGACCAAGGCACATACAGTATGCCCCGGGCGAGGCGCGCTTCTTGAACACCCGCTTGGAGAGTCATGCTTTGTACGAGGGTAGAGGAGCCAATGTTATTTCGCATTTTCTGGCAGATATCGAATAAACGAGCATGGAACGGAGACTAGGCGTTGTGTTGTGTCGTGTTGATACCGGTCGATCGGCTCGTTCTTCGCGTTCCAGCAGGAACAACAAAGCCAGAACCTGACCAGGCAGCACGGTCAAGTCTAGACAGGCTCTTCAAGCTTGCCTTCGTTTTCGAGATTCAGTCGTACGTTCCTGGTGTAGAAGTTCCATTGCTGCGCCGCTTCAACTGTTTGTTCGTTGTGCGCGTTGATTTCCTGTCATATAAACCGACATACTTAGTGGGCAGGTTTCATAACCGCATGCGCAATGTAGACTCACTCCGAGTGATCTTGTCAGCTCTAACAGTGCTTCATTCAGCTTGTCCTACTCGTTGAGCACATGCGAGCACACCCGTCAGCCCCGCTAGCTTCTGTGCATGCTTGCAAGTCCGAGTGCGAACCCACAACATTGACGAGGATCCTTCCCAGGACGGCACTCTGTCGTTCCTCATAAGGGTTCTCTAATCGAGGTGGAGCCATTCTCGATGTGCTACTTTTGCTTCTTGCCGACTCTCTCGTGAGTACGTAGGCGGTCAAACTGGCGACGTCCAAGTGATGAAGGCGAAAGTCGCAGCAAGCAAAGTCGGCCACGGTACGAAATGAAGGCGGAGCCAGCCATAGATCATACCACATCACCATGTCCAGAGTCGCGAGTTATAATTGCTACATGTTCAACATCGACGTCCGCCCCCTTAAAGCCTTACAGAGTGCAAGCACCAGGCACAAACCATAATACTAGAAACAGCACACGCACTGCCAGGACTGCTATCATATTACGATAGTGTTTGTCTATTCTATGCTCTACCTGTTTTCTGCCGCGATGACCGTCGTTGACTTTCAGATGCTGCGTCAACAGGCTGAGTCAAAGTGGTTGATAAACGCCTCTTGCTATTCCGCGCAGGGGCTTTAGCAGACGCATTGGCTGTTTTCGCAGGCAAGCTTTTCGCAGCAGGATCAGGATCTTGAGCGAAAGGCAAAGGCGATAGCGCCGGTTCTTCCTTGACTGCCTTTTCGAAGTCTAGACTAGTAGCTGGGATGTCTTGCGGTGCAGAGCTGGCCAGTTGATGATTTTGAGGTATGGAGGCGAGGGGGTTTGTGGAAAGCAGTGGTATACCACTGGCGCCCAAGCCTTTATGACTGGAGGAACCCATTGCGCCCGAAAGCGAAGGATCGAGACATTGGAAAAGAGAGTCCTGCGTTTGTGGTTCAGGTGCTTGCGTCGCATTGCTGGGATCATCCACGTCCAAATCCACACTAGCTGGATTGACTGCGTACAGATTTCGATTAGCCCCTACACAGCCCTGCTGACCATGTGTGATGTTTCACTTACGATACTGCGAGAAGTCAAACTCGTCATCACATGTATTGCTGACCGATGTTTGCTGAGCAGCCACATTATCCCCTGAGGAAGCGTTGGAAAAGTTGAAGCCTTCAGGCAGATTGGCAACCAGTCGGTCGATAGCCGAGCTGAGGCTATCCATCCTTTCCTTGATCTTGGCATTTTCATCGCTGACATGTGTAAGGGCATCACCGTACTTTGTGATCGCGAGACTATTATTGTCATTGTTTGTTGTCGGAACGAAAGAAGGGGTTGCAGGTGACAAAGCCAGGGTATACGATGGCGGTTGTGTCGTACTATTTACGGTCTTTGTGGGCGGTGCTGTATATGGCATCATCCCCCACTGGTCGGCCGAAGTACTATTGACGGCATTAGTAGCGTGAGCGGAGGTGTTCGGCATGCCAAATATACCGGTGTCGGAAAAATTGAAATTCGTGAAGTCGGTATTGCTGTAATCGGTACCTCTGTAGTCAACATTGGACGGTTGCGTAGCGTTTGCCGACCCATTTTCACCATTTGTGCCTGTTCGGTTCGCATTCGTGCTGTTCAAGTCTGTATTGTTCAGTATAGCATTGATACTAGCCCAATCGATGTTGTCGTTATTGATGAGACTGCTAACATCCAAGTCGTCTGTTGGAGCCGCTGGATTGTTCGCTGCTACTGGGTCAACGCTGACACTCTTAACCTCATTGAAGCGTGAAGAATGTGTAGACCCGGGCGAACCTCCGCTAGATGATTTCGCCTCTTTGCCATTTTTCCTTCCCATACCTTGCGTCTCGTCATCCGAGCCTAACTCTTCGAACTGGCCTAATAGCAGATCATCTGCATCGCCGCTGTCGTATATCGTAGTCTGCTTGTCTGGCGAGCCTTGCAATAGCAAACGCTGTGGTCGCTTGTGTGGTGCTAGATCAAAGGCATTCGTGGACGTATTATTAGCTGCCATCGTTCGTTTTGATGCTTCTGCGGACCCGCTAGCTGTAGTGTTCCGACCTTGGCCGTACGACCCTAATCCTAAGCCGGAAGAGCTGTCGGCTTCAGCGATATTGTGGCCGCTCATAAAACTTGCTCCTTCACTCAGGGCTCTTCCGCCGAAAACACCCGCCAGGAATTTGAGAATCTTGTCAATCATTTCGGCGTTATTGTCGTGCTTCATTCTCTGTTCCATGTTGTCCTGCCAAAGCTTACGATTCGTTCCTTGTAACTCACGCAAATCTGTCGAAAGTATAGCTTGATGCCGTTTGATGGCCTGCACTTCGTTGATAATATGCCCTAGATCCGCTTGGAGTTTGGACAGACTCATACCGGACGCCGAAGAAGCTGAAGGACCTGCTGTGGGTGTACTCGACTTGCCATCTGGATCTTCACTCCCAGTACGGCCGGGCTGGGCTGTCGAGGCGCCCTTTTTCCGCTGTATAAGATACAACAGGTCCGGCTGATCCCGCTGGAAATTGTCATTCTGAAACTCCAGTATTTCCGCCTTTTCCTTTTCATCATCATCATCTAGCTTGAGAACGCCTTGCTGTAGGTGAGGGACCTTGTGAAAGCCGTACATGTTAAGTTGACGGACAAAGGAACCAAAGTTCGAATGCTTGAAGAAGCGAGGCAGCAGCTCGCGCCCGAACTTTTCCGACGAGGGGACTATGAAGCTTGTTCCATCTTCTGTCCATCTTATGAGGTGGTCTGTGGCTGGATCGTTGACCATACTGTAGGGTGGGAGAGCGATGATCGTCGTTCGCTATCAGCTAATGCCGATGCTACAAGTGTGGAAAGCACGACAAAGGCTTACCTGTACAGCTTGTTCAGGAAAGCAGGAACGTTTTTCAAGCCAGTGGCTGGGTTGCTAGCTGGTCTTGGTCCAGATGCTGGCAGTGTCGTTAATGCCTGGCTGGAGCTGCCTGCCAGCTGCAAGCTCGAAGGGTCGTTGTAGACGAGGGCCATGGCATTCGGATCTCCGGCGGCCGCCATGGCTGGTATGATAATGTAGGGTTGGTTCCTCTATGCGAGCCGGTCCATCCGAGCTCTCTCTGTAGCTCAAATCCAATTCTCTGCTGTCTCCGAAATTGCTTGTCCTGGATGATGGCACACCTTGCAAGGCACACGCACAGCACGCACACCCGGCTCGCTGGCAGCCAGGCAGTTGGACGGTGGCTGGGTAGCAGATGAGTCGTCGTGCAAGACTGTCCGCCGTTATTGCGCAGCTGCTCTTGCGGCAGTAGCGGCGTTTGTGTCCTTGTGGAAGCAACCCCGAAGTCGGCCATCTGATTGCTTTCATAAGAGCAACTTGATCTGCTGCAATCACCATGACTGTTACTGGGAAGAACAAGTAACACTAACAAAGGATTCAAGTGTATTGAGTATGCTAGCGAAGAGGTCGCACTCCACAACAGCTCCCCCGTCAGGCCGAGGGATGTAGTTGCAGCCACCCGTACTATTGTTACCAGTGTATACATGGCGCTCCTCAGACGCTGGCTGCACGCCGGATGAACGTCACGGGTCCATCCAAGGGAACGCATCTGTATATGCTGTTCATCGGGTGTCTGAGCGCTTCCCTAGGTCCGCCCGGTTTCCGCGTAATCCGGGCAGTTACTGGCTTCACTGCTCGAGGAGCTTGGACACGTTCGCTCTAAGCTTGAAACTGTCGAATAGCCTGCAAGCTTTCCGCGATAACTGTACTGGCAACGTATTCGCCGTCGTGAGAGACACTCAGATGCAGCTTCACGGCTGCATCAGCTGGACTTGGGTCGGTCCACTGCAGCAAAGGCCGAGTGCCTGTTTGCTCCCGCTTGACAATCTCGACATCTTTCCACGTCGTCTCGCGATGCGCATGCAGCGCCTTGTATGCGGCTTCTTTAGCAGTCCATCTGATGATTGTACGTGAGGACACGCCGAGTCGAGGTGAAGCAGGTCAGCTTCGCCTTTCCGGTTTTCATCACGCCCTCCAGCTTGACCGGACACCCACCGGACGGCGAGGTAGCGGACCATCGCACCTTGAGCTCCATCCACATCTGCGGTCGCCTCGAAGGCGTCGACTTCGTCTTGCGTGAGTATCCGGCGAGCCAGGCCATTCACGCCGCGCCTCTTGACGAGCGCTATCAGCCGTGGCAGATAGAGGATATCGAGGCCGACGCCGATTATCATAGTTGTGACGGAGTGGCAGGAAAGGACAGCGGCTGCAGAGACAGCGTCCTCATAACGTGCAGGCTACCATCGTCCAGGCTCTTGGATAGGGAATCACGCAACCATCTGTTGGACGAGTCGGCGCCCGGCAGACATGTCGACAGATCCATTGCCGGCTGGCAGCAGTACCAGCAGGGAGAACGGCAATGCGGAAGCCTCCACGTCCAATACGACGTCGCAGCAACAGGATGCCAATGGCAATAGAAACGAACCCAATGACGCAGCTCCGTCGACGCGCATGAAGGTAGATGGACTCGCCGTCACCATGGACGGCATAGAAGCAGAAGCCGACGATGTGAACAGCAAGACACCCGAGGAGCAGCAAGATGCAGCGGCTCAAGCTCTGAATGAACGGCGGCAGTCTCAACTCAGGAAACAGAACAAGTTCACCAAGACGAGCGTCCTGATCCCGCCGGAGAACTTTGGCATTGTGGAAGATGGCCTTTATAGAAGCGTGAGCAAATGCAATGGCCAACTAGAGCTAGCTATACCATTCTTGCAACAGCGGAGCTGAACCGCCGCATCCCTTAGGGGCAGCCTACGGAACTCAACTTCCCCTTCCTACAAGGTCTAGATCTGCGAAGTCTGATATGGTTAGCTCCGGAAGAACCTCATCAACGATTGTACGTGGCGACCAACGTGGTCCTGAAAAGATGCTCGTCACTGGCCCCTTCTGCAGCTGACATCGTGTGGTTCGCCTGCCATGACAGTCTTGACTTTCTTCGCGAGCATCACATTCAGCTGCATCACCTGGGAGTGCTGCAAGCCACCAATGCGTGGGACCCAATAACAGAAGAAGTGGTACTGAAAGCATTGTGCGTAAACCCAGTCCATGCCATCAGAAGTAGCTAATACAAGGACTTGGAACCGACAGAGACATCATCTTGCAGCCTTCATCATATCCCCTTGCTGTCATGTGCAATCTAGGCAGACACCGGACCGGAACGGTCATCGGATGCTTACGAAAACTACAGCGCTGGAACCTGGCAAGCATTTTCGAAGAGTATCGGCGGCATGCAGGAGCGAAAGTACGCGTCTTGAATGAACAGGTAAGGATCTTTTTGGCCTGGATTGATTACTGCGTACAGTCTCATCATTACAGGCTAACTCGTAAATAAAATTACAGTTTATCGAGCTGTTCGATACAGACCTAGTCAATATACCGATCCCTACCAGTGGCGATGGATCTACCTCTGCTTCTGATTGACCAGCATGGTATATTGTGTTCGGTGGAGGACATGTCTATTGCAGCTGGGGACCGGTAGCGGCACACTTTGGCGGAACTTGGATAGTCAATGCCGACCTGATCCCACCGACGGATATATCATGGAAACGGACAGAGGTGTCGACCTTGCCACTCTGACAGGAGCTTGGTGATCTGTTTTAGTGGGAATGCAAGCACAACGTCAGTAATGCTTCGTATCGAAGAGGAAGGTGAGGGTAATAGGGAGGTTTGAAGGGTTTCAGGACACTGCATAGCGTATTTGTTGTTGTAAAGAACAATGCCGGGGTTATGCCTCTTCATTACCACTCTTCCCATATGGGACCGAGCAGTTAGAGACTGGTGCCAACATAACACTCATCATTCGAGAGGGTATAAAATGTGGATGGTGTGAACTCATGATTGGCGAGCTTACTATGCAGTTGGGCGTTGTGGAATCCAGATGCCATGTCTTCTCGTGCCTTAGGGTAGTCGAGGCCAACTTGATACGCTCAAACGACTATTTGGAATGGAAAGAGGCGTTGACCATTGCCTTTCCTCCAGGAGCCTGATACTGTCTGGTTTTCTAAGAATGCAAGGAGACGTCAGTAGTGGTTCGTATCAAAGAGGAAGTTGAGGGTGATGGGGAGGTTTGAAAGGTTTCAGGACACTGCATAGCGTATTTGTTGTTAAAGAACAATGCCGGGGTTATGCCTCTTCATTACAACTCTTCCCATATGGGACCGAGTAGTTAGAGACTGGTGCCAACATAACACTCATCATTTGAAGGGGAGGAATAGTGAGGAAGTTGAATTCATAATTGGCGAGCTTACTGTGCAATTGTGGGCGATGCCTCCATTGCCCGTATCGGATGCGGGCCGCACTAGCTCGCTTGTTGGCGGTTCCCGTTGCACATCGAGCTGAACATGGCAAGAAGGCCAAGAACTGCAGCTGTGGTCTATAAGAAAAGTCAACATTTGCTGTGGAATGGTCTTCGATTGACATATGGAAGCGATATGCTGGCATAGGAGATGATCTCATGTACGAGGTCAAGGTTGTGCCTTGTGTCTACAACCGCAACCCTTGCTATCAAGAGCAAAGCGGGTTGCAGATAGTCTCGCGTCTTCGAAGGAAGGCATTACTGTTCGCCGGGTATCTGTCGCGGCATCTCCACTGAACTCTAGAAGGCGCGTCATTGTCCGGCGTAGTGGTATTGGGAAGCAATTGGAGTGGAGAAGGATGGGAATGGGAAGGTACAACGAAGAGTGTAGGCAAGCAAACTTACCTAGGTCAGAGCGGTATTCGGCAAGGATTCTGCTTGTTTACTTGAATTCGCATAATTTAGTTGGTGCGAGTCAGGTTGAGCTGTCTTGGGCTAGTGCAATATCGTGAAGCTTCTGCTCAAAGTGCTTGCTCTTGATCGGAGGAGCTATGAAATCAGGTCCGCCTTCACTGCAAGAGTCATTGAATGGATTGCTAAGATAGGCAAGGTAGGCATTGTGTATGGCCTTGAATATCTGCAGAGCATGTATCAGCATGGATCAGCGCGTTGTGATAGTTGCAGCCTAGACATACAGTTTTGATGTCGTTGTCCTTGACGGTTTCGTCGGTCAATGCCAGAGTAAGGACAAATTTGACACGGGTACTGGTCTGATAGCCGTACCTGTGGAGCCACAGAGTAGGATTAAACAGATGGAAACAAGGCCTTTGCTGGAGGCGGATACTCACACCGCATAATCGTCCATGACTTGCAATAGACCGGTGTAATGGTCGTTCTGACGAACACCCGACGCCTCTTCAATCGCATCCAGTGTCTTCCAATTAGTTCGGATAACGAAGCGGATAGTCTTCTGAGGCGTAACACACACCTCTTTCTTCAAACACATCCAAGCTAGTATGTGCAACGAAGTGCCATTTCAGGTCCTCTTCTGCCGTTGCGTTCGGTTTGCCATACGACCTGATGAAGAGCGGCTGATTCTGCCGGCCTGGTGATACGGTTCAGCAAACGAAGACCACACGAAGCAAAGGTCCAGATGGACCGGGTGGGATGACCTACCTATCAAGGCTATTGACAAAATCTTCATTGTTGTCCGTCTCTGGGAAAGAGGGACCATCGGTCTTCCCAGGCGCTACCGGAAGCCATGATCGATCTGGTCCTGCCCGAAGGGCTCTGGACTTTGCCAAGCAGTCGACATCGGTGCTTTCCCTCATTTCGCAAGTAGTCATGTTAGTAACGTGGTGTATCTGTGTATGCTGCAGCGCGGGATGCGATGCAACTGATAAACTGTGAATCGAGGCCACAGAGCAAGAATGCCGCTTTCAACGCGAATAGAAGGGCAACACGGACAACAACAGGTCAGATCTGTAGGACTGCCATCATTCGAAGAATACGATGGCAGCTCCCATAGATTCAAATGAGGCTATGCTAGGGCAAAAGCAGGGCGAATGTTGCTTTATAGAAAGCCAAAGGTCAGCGAAGCGCGGCTGATGGCTTTCTGAGCGGCATTTCGGTCATGCTCTAGCTCAAGGTCCAGACCCTCGGGCAACTTGAAGCGCGTACTATCATTACATCCGGGATGAAGCGGTGATTGGCGTCAATGTCGTTACTACTGCCACTATGACATGGATGACGAAGGTGCTTTGATGCGAAAGCAAAGTTACGGACTACGCCTTGCTACGACGATATGATAGGCTGGGGGTTGTTGCAACTAGTGACTTCCGCCAAAGCTAGGAAATACCCAAGCAACCATGATTCAGCAGTAGCCTCGAAACCGAAGCGACCAGCCCATATCTCCTTTCTGGGTATACATCGCTTGAAGAGTACGTCGAGAGGCTTGACAGACAATAAAGGTTGAAATTATCGGACAGACGACCCTCCACTTCCATCCAAAATTGCTGCATACCATGTACCCACTGCTGATTAAGCTTGAGCTGTGGCCACCGGCTGAAGTCAGCTAGCAGCCTGTTCCGGCACCACACGTGTTCGAAACACCAGAGGTCATCTAGAATGCCGAAAGGACGACTTGTGGGACCTTGCCTATATTTCAAGGTTACCGGCTGGCGGAGGGCAAGGATGTAGAAAGCGTTGATCCAGTCTGTTATCGTCGTCACATCCTTGACTGCTTCAACGGTGCCCCGCCATATCCTGGTGGAATCCCACGCTGCGAAGGTGGGCTAGTAGGTAGGTCTGTAAATTCAGCACTGTCAGCAACGAAGAGACCTTAGACAAGCACATCCCTGGCAACAGTCACAAAGGTGGAATCGTGATTTAAGACTCGAATGAAGAAGAGTTTCAGATACTTCAGGCCGAACTGCAACTTGTCCTTCCCTCCGAATACATCTGCCAGGGAAACATGCCAGACTGACGGTTCTAGATAGGATCGGAGTTTAATGTATAGATATCTCAGGATCAGATCCACCGTTTCATGCCGGAATCACATCTATTGCCTAAGAACGAGCGCCTGAGGACTCCTCTGCCCACTTCTCTTCGTCCCGATCTTCCAACGAAGTTCCAATGAATGCGTTGTAGACTCCTGCATGCAGCCGTTCCAAGGCAGATGAGCCCAGATTCCCTTGTTGCGTAAATATCCAGTATATACCCAGAGAGTTGTTCTTGCATAGATTTAGACCTCAGTGTGCTTTTCTATGCCAGGTATAACTTCTTTTGTGGTGATCCAAGTGAGCTTGGTGATTCGAGAATGGAGCGACAGGTGTGTCAGGTATCATTGGGCTTTTGCCATTTGCTTCACTCATCAATTTCGCTTGAAGAAAATCTTCCGAGGTGTATATGTAGGAAGTGTACGACTCGAGAGTCACATTGAGTGAGCCGTCTCGTCATGATCTCCCGGCATTTGTCTTGTTCGTAAGCAGGAGATACTGTTGTGCAAAGTACTTTCATCCATTTATCAGCGATGCTGGCAACTGTCCTGACTATCTCGGCCCCTGGTGTCCGCGGTTTGATGGGAGGCGAATTGCCACGAGCGTCCCGTCTTTTGAGTTGCACGTGGGGTCCACCATGCTCTTGTGAGATCCCGCCAGAAATCTGTCCCATTGGCCATCCGTTTGGAAATGAGAGGACGATATGCGAACAGATATCCGAGCTCACCATCTCATCCGAGTCATCGATAGTATTCTTGATATACAGGAACTAGAGTCTGGCGAAGTGCACCCTGCTGTTTATGCTGAGGCGACGCGAACGGCCCTTGCAACTTGATGTTGCATCTTTCCACAGCCAACAAGGGTTGGCGTAGCTTGGTATCAAGCTCGTGCGCTTCCTGTTTTGTGAAAGGACCCCTCAGCGATGTTCTGTCGTCCCTCGACTGTATCATGCTATCGGATTGGAAGAACACGCATGGCATGGAGGATTCGATTGATGGGAAGGAGGAAAATAACATCCGAATTTTCGCTTCTAATTTTCAGCTTGGCAATTGCCTTCTTCCAGTATGTCAGAGGGGTCCTTGGAAACGAGGACTCTCTGAAGGAAGAAGGAATGGAAAGGGGAAATAGAGAGGTTGATGCGGAAGATACAAGAAATATAATTCATCAATCAATATTCAGTTCTCTTTAAATAACGTCTTGATGGCAGACGAAGCCCGGTGTCCAAACGTATTCGAAAGACGAGGTTGAAAGGTTTTCATGTCGTTCAAGAAACGGAGTATCAGTTGATTGATAGGTAATAAGTGGATTGGATTGTTTTTGCATGTTGGTTGGGGGAGTTGTACAGAAGAGAGAGTGCTACACCTACAGAGAAGGCAGGCAAGCTGCCAAATGAGGAAGGGAACAAAAGGAAAGAATGGTCGAATCATTCTTCAATCGAGACTGTAGGACATCATAGCTTCGCCAATACGTAAGGTATCGAGAAGAGGATTTATCTGTGGTGTTGAACTACTAATAAAGAGCGTATAGCAAGTTGTCCCGTGGTTCTCGCGTCAATATTGACGGATCTGCTTTCTGGCTGTGAGCACGTCAGGATTTCTGGACGAACCAAACAATGGATATCTCGTAAAGTACCGAAGATATGAAGATGCGAATTCGAGAGATTTGGCATCTCCTCAATGCAGTCGACTGATGTTAACCTTCTTTCCTCTGGCTAAATTTCGCTTATCCTACCTTGAATGAATGTATTTGGCAGAAGGTGATCTTCTTCCAATACCCTAGCGTCTCTTCCTTGGCACTTCAGAATATCGAGGGGGGCGACCCGTTTTGGTTTGGAGCTGGCCCAGACTCTCTTGATTCATCCTTACTGGCATGACAACCAACGATCTTAAGAGTCGCTTACCGAAGACCTGTCTTGCGGCTACGTTTATATAACAGGTAATTCGTCAGACGCAGTAGCTTTAGCTTTCTCATTTTGTCCATTATGCGATGTGCTGGTTCCTTCTTGGACAACTCCTTCGATAGCTGCCTGTTTACCCTGCTTACCCTTCCCCTCTTTCGTCTTGGTCGATGCCTCAATTGGCTTGGAAGCAAGTAACGATCTGGAAGGACCTGCTTCGGGTGCGACTTCCTCGATGGCATTAGTTCGGGAAGTAATAACCGCGGACTTAGCTTCTGCTGGCTTTGACTTATTTCCTGGCGTCCCCGTCTTGGCTTTCGCTTTCGCAGGCACTTTGGCAACTTAAGTGGGAGGAGAAGGTACAGGAGGTGTAGCTGCAGCAGCGATCTCATACGCAGTGGTGGTCTTCTTGCCAGGGTTCTTCCCGTCTTCCGCAAGGGCCGTGTGCCTTATGTCAGCGATTCCGCCTGTACAGGGCCAACAATCGAAAATTATGAGATTGGTATAGAGCTGTGCAAAGTCCCATAAACTGTGCAAATGCTTCCCACTCCTCCTGTTCTCTTTAACGATGTTGGATAAGACGCCCTACTGTCGTGTATAGCTATCCGGCTAGCAATTAATTCGCATGCGTTTGCGCGAGCCAGATGGATACAGTCGACAATACTAGCAAGCTACACATAGACGTTCGAAACACATCACCACAATCGTGTTGCCAGGGGCACCCCTGAGTGCCAAGCTTGCACATTACATGGCGTCAAACGCAGGACTTCACGTCACGCCAGGAATCGTATCGGAGGTCCTGCGCCGCCGTCGACGCAATCGCCTTGCGCTTGAAGGGATGATTGTGCTTAGTGTGCCGTGGCACGAGTTGTCTCTGCCAGCGCTGTAATCGTTGTTCCGCGTCGTGGTGTCCTAACCACCCACACCAGCCTTGCTGCTCTTTCTCTACGTCCCTGTGTGTCTGTTACTGTAGACTCACCGGCTTGGCAACTTCTGACGATAAACACTTGCTTGGAGGCGTTCAACGTTGGTGTTGGAGTGGTTCCAATGATCCTCGAGTGCTCAACATCGCACAGAGGCAGGGTCCGTGTGATCGGGACCCGAGGAAACTGATGTCGACAACAACGCCAGTACCACCTTGAAGTTGCTGGACACCCTCTTATTAGTTGGAAGGAGGCCGTCAAGCTTCTTTTTTGACCAACTGGCAAATCTATAAAGATCTACAAGATGTCCTCTATCGTCTATCCGCACGCATCCGCGTACTGGGATACACATGGTCACGTCGACATAGAAGATGTGACCCGTCAGCGACTAGTGTCGATTCCAGTCCAATTCCTGGAAAGCTCTCATTGTGCACAATGGGAGTTCATTCTAGGAGTAATCGAACACTGCATCGACAATGGCAACGAAGTAGCCAACCGTGGGACGCTCTATGGCCCACAGAATACCAGCATAGATTTGTCTAGTCCCGTACGAGCAGGGGCTTACACTTATATCCGCGAAGGCGAGACTCCGCTTCTCCACGCAGATGGCCCACTCGTGCTGCTGCTGACAGTCAAGCAATATTCTTAGACGACTGTACTAAAAGCTGCATCTACCGACGAGGCCCAGAGTCGAAATGTCGAGGTAGGGCTCCCCTAGCCACAGGCAGCGAAAGCACCTATAGTGATTCGAAGAGGTCTTCCATCAATCAGGTGAGCGGAACACCATAAACGATACTCTCAGCGTCTAACTGGCATCTCTTATCGTAGAACGCATTCCGGACGCGTCTGATCTCACGCGATGGACTGTGTTTGCTCACCAATGCCTCATTCGAAGACTGCACACCAGCGCACATTGTGCCACTCAGTCGAAGCGACGTATGTCCAGGAACCCTCTGCTCAAAAGCTTTCAGAGGTATTGAATAACTTCCCGTGTATCTATGCGCAGCTCTACGCTGCAATTCTAGGACGTACAGAGCAGTATTTTTTCCATGCTAGCATGGGTCTCCTTCTTCGGGACGACCTGCACCACGCTTTCGATAGGGGGGATTGGGCTTTGTACCCTATGGTGAGCACGCACCCTGAATCGCCCATATGAACCCACTTAAAGTTTATCAGGGACAGAGCCTTGTTGTGCATTATTTTACACCCGCGGATCAAACGAAGCAGGATATGCACGGCCTGGTGTTGGCGCCGGAGCGATTCCGTGGCGCAGCATCCGTTAGACCAGACTCGAGGTTACTTATGTGGCACTATAGACAATGCTCGCAAATGCATTTTCGAGGCTTCGCCTGGCGTATGAGCGTCGATGAGGCCCTTGATGAGATCGCCCCTTAACCAACACAGATTACTCGAGTGTTGCGCATATCCGGACTTAGGTTCACCTGTGCTGAGCAGTAACTTGCCATAGATACTTTGAATCAGCAAGGACGGAGGCTGCTTCGCTGCTTGGATTGCCACGTTTAGCACCGCACCTTGGGTTTCGTACAAACCCAAAGACGTCATTGTGCGCAAAGTGACCGCTCACATACGTTGGCCTCGCGGCTTTCATCTACGAGGGGGGGCATCATAGGCTCTTGCCTCATGCCGATGCGCGCCCGCAAAGTGCAGACGAAGTGGCGACTGTGCCCGCTTGCGACACCGTGAAGTGGGTAAGGCTCGAGACAATTCGACTCAAAGGATTGCTATAGTTAAACACCGCAGTCCTATTAATACCGCTTCAACTTGATCTGTCTCATCGCATCCCAACTGCGCCGCAGCATTCTTGATGTCCTGAAACTTGCCTGCGAGCCATGTGAGATATGCTGCATGCGCCTGCAGAAGTGCACCGGGAACGTCTGCGTGATTGTCCGGTCTACTTCCACGACACTACATGTGTACCGGTAACTGCTTGGATGTATCGCCTTGTTTCCTTTGATCGATCTGATATGTGTAGTCAACTCTGAAATCACGGTTTTCATATGATGTGTGCAGGGCTTCCAGCTCGCCCCGCATCTGAGCTTTTTGACAGTTATTATTGCTCCTTCCGAGAAGCGCTGCGGTTTGAAAGTTCGAAGCGGTGATTTCCGACGAAAAGTCTCGGAGAAATGTACGCAATCTCTAGACAGCAGACCCGCACCCTAGACCCGACGCGTGGAGTACGGTAGTAGTGCATTTGGCAAATTGGCCAGGTTCATAAATTCTAGGAAAGTCCCGCATATTTCGCGATCAGCCACTAAATTTTGCTACTACTAGCGTATACGTTTCTGTGTAATGCACCGTATATGATGAGCCCTATGCAACAGGATCCGTTTAAGTTCACCTCCGCTTTTTTAGGGCTAAGGACTAAAGGAATTTCACCATACTTGGTGAAGACTAGCAGTATTTAGTGACAGCCCTGTCAGTAATAAAGGTCAGTAGCAGAGTCGGCAGTTAGCTGGAGTGTATGCGAGGCAAGGCAAAAGTTCGGGACAGGGGAATTTAATCTTCCGCTACATACAATCGCAGTGTGCTACCTGGCGGCCACAAACCACATGGCCATACACTAACTTGATAGTGCATTCACGATGGGCCTTTAGCGCCGGAGGAGCAAGTCTCATCTGTATATGCACGCGACCGTTCTTTTTTGCCAACGTGTCACCTGATTCAGGTTTCCATGCTGATGTTCATCTGCTTGATGCTTGTGCTCTCCTTCTTCTTCACGCAAAGAGTTCCCACATTCAACTATTGCTGAGGGGGAGATAGGCAGAGCTCGAGTCTTGGAATGGGCACGTCGGGCTACACTATACTAGCAGGAGCACGATCAGTGATACGATTACACGACAGCAACACCATGAAATACATCAACCGTCTCTCATATGCCGGTAGTAGTCCAGCGCTTGCGCATAATGTGAGTTCATGAGCAGTGATCCGCGTTAATTAGTGAAGCCGAGACTGAGTCAACTTCCTCTGGCACGTGCCCTCTCGGTTGGTTTTCGCTCTATCAAATGGAAGAACCCGGCCAAGGACATTCTGAATCCCCCCGAGGCGTCTAATGCACCTCCCAGATACAGTCCAACGATGGAGGATGAAGGATATAGGGTAGGACAAGGCGGTATGGTGCCCAAGGGAGGGTGAGTCTGCCTCTTGACTTGTTGGTTTGCGCCACCGGGTCTAAACCGATCTGACATCTCCGTCTGTACAGGATCTACTGGTCACCGCCCAACTCGCCAAAGACGGCAGAGCTTCAACAACAGAGGCAACAGCAGCACAGGACGTGGAAGTTGGAACGGCAAGGAAGCGGTGATCCGCAACTCGGCAGCAACGAGATGGTCGTGGCAAAGCCCAAAAGACGGCGGTTTAGGAAGTTGCTGAGGAAGCTTTCCACATCTGCCTCTTCAAACGAGGATTAGATCGATAGGGTGGTTGGACAGAAGCTGCCGAGTTGGCGAGATGAACACATTCCTCGCCTGTATACGTTTAGCGGTAGCGACAGTCGCAACCAGTGCAGTAGTAGTACTTTTGCAGTCTCTCCCGATTTAATCCACGGTGTACCATTTACTCGATAGCCTGCATGCGCTCCGCAGTAGCCAGTGTATCTGTAGACACGCGTGTGCCGAACAGCATGTGTGAAGACTACTCGTATATTTCCCAAGTACCGGTAGTTGGCGTTCTCGGGACGCCACCAGAACATGTTCGTCGACGTTCGTTCGGGTAACCGGCGGGATGCAGCCGAGGGACCCGTGGGACAGTGGGACCTCTGTGAAGCACGACACAGCAGCGCGCAGTCAGAGAGAAGCTGCAGTGCTGCAGATCGCCTGAAGCCTGAACATCCAACCTGGCCACATCTCTGGATTCTCGCTGATTCCTCACCGTCGGCCAACTGCTCGCCTCGGCCGACCGACCAGGACACCGCACGCCACCGCTGCTCGACATCAGACGCACTCGCACGCTGGCTTTTCCGCACAGCAACACGCAGCAGCACGCAGCGACGACGGCAACTCCAGAGCAGCTGCACCACGCGCCAGAAGCCCGCCAGAAGCCCGTGCCATCGTCCATGTCCAGCTCGCTGTCCTCGATCAAGCACCGCGCTGCACAGACGCTCCAGAAGCACACGCACCTGTCTTCGTCTGGCAGACTCGCATCCCAGCGCCGCCTCGAGCACATCAGCCGCCAGATCCATTCGACGGTGAGCGCCGTCCTGCCACCCGCCCGTCTGGTCGGCGGGTGGTCGCCGCTGCATTGGGGCTCGAAAAGTTGAGACGTGCCTTTTCTTTATACCCTTTTTCGCACTTCACCGATACACCCACAGACACGTACCATGAACGGCCAATCAGCTCTCCGCGAGGTCGTCATCGTCTCCGCTGTGCGTTGTCATCCATCCTCCACCCGCTGCAGCCTGGGCTAACTGAGTCTGCTACCTTCATCTCATGTATGGCTCGTCCGATCATGCAATGTCGAACCACACCTACACATGCCTGGCCACCTCTTCGCTGAAAATCCTGCGACCCATCATCTAGAAACGAACACCCGTTGGATCCTTCAACGGCGCACTCAAGAAACTGACCGCCCCCGAACTCGGAGCAGCCGCCATCAAAGCTGCCGTTGCAGATGCCGGAATTGACCCCTCGGCCGTTCAGGATGTGTACATGGGAAATGTACTCCAGGCCGCTGTCGGCCAGTCCCCTGCTAGACAGGCTGCCCTGAAGGCCGGTCTAGGTCAAGAGACCGAGGCCACCACCATTAACAAGGTGAGTGCGCTTCGACCGCGTCCTCTCTGCTCGTGCCGAGGACGCGCGTTGCTGCAAACAAAATGGATTTCCTGAACGCCTCATTGACCCTCTTGTACCATGTCAACAGGTCTGCGCTTCCGGCATGAAGGCTATCATGCTCGCTTCGCAGGGCATCATGACAGGCGACAGGGATGTCTCTGTTGCCGGTGGAATGGAGAGCATGAGCAATACACCGTAAGTCGGGCATTGAAGCACTTCTCGGGTCCACAGTGAATAACGGAAATGAGAACTGAGTATGCCCTCGGCCATGCAGTTACGCCTTCCCGCGAAATGCAGGATTCGGCAACCAGACCGCCCTCGACCTCATCTCGCATGACGGTCTCACAGACGTCTACAACAAGGTCCCAATGGGTAACTGCGCCGAGAAGACAGCTAAGGACTACAAAATCACACGAGAAGATCAAGATGAATTCGCCATCAACTCGTACAAAAAAGCAGCAGAAGCTTGGGCAAAAGGAGCATACGCAAAAGAAGTCGTTCCTGTCACTATCCCAGATCGCAGAGCGACGATCACCGTATCTGAAGATGAGGAGTACAAGAACATCAAATTCGACAAGGTCAAATCTCTGAACACTGTCTTCGTCAGAGATGGGAGTGGTACGATCACCGCTGCCAATGCTTCGAACATCAACGACGGCGCTTCCGCTGTTGTACTGATGAGCCGGGAGAAGGCTGGCGAGTTGGGTGCCAAGCCTCTAGCTAAGATTGTCGGTATGTTGATACCACTCACTGATCCTTCCTTGTCGTTCAGAACCTGGGGCTGACTCGAAAGCGGTTCATTCCTCCAGCCTTCGCCGATGGTGCCGTTGACCCTATGGATTTCCCTGTTGCGCCTGCGTTGAAGGCCATTCCCAATGCTCTCAAGAAGGCCGGCTTAGAAGCCAAGGACATCGCCCGCTGGGAGATCAATGAAGTGAGTAGCTATCGACGCACAATTCACTCGTTACATTGTCTAAAAACTTCTCTTTAACCCTAAACAGGCTTTCAGCGTGGTCGTACCAGCCAGTGTCCAAGTCCTCGGAATTGACCCTGCAACCGTTAACGTCAACGGAGGGGCTGTTGCGTTGGGACATGCAATTGGCTCATCAGGATCTAGAATCGTAGTGTCGCTTGTGCATGCACTTGAACAGGCTGGCGATTACGGTTGTGCTGCTGTATGCAACGGTGGCGGTGGTGCTAGTGCTATCATTGTCCAAAAACTGTAAGCTGTTTACAGAGAGAGACAGAGAACGTTCAGGGTTTTTCGAACTGTAGTCTCAGTAAGCGGGATGTGCACTGGCATCGGTAATACAGTATAGCACCTCATTATGCTTGAGAACGTTTGGAGGGCGCGTTACCGGGTCGACCGAGGACTTCGAACAACGAGGAGCCCGTAATGGCATGAATCCGAGTCTACTGTCTCGAGAGCTTCACCGCCCGCCGGATGAAATGAGCTCATTGATCAACTTCCGTTCCTTGGTTGTATGGATCCGCATATGTAAATTTTCAGAATTGTGGTAAACAGTAGTAGAAGTCGGCCCAGTGCGATCGGGCCCCAAACTTACAAGTTGCGGGTGACCTTCAGACTATCAGATTGATTTGTCGTTGGCGACTGACTTATTTGTTCTGACCCATTCCGTTTCCAGCAACGCTTTATAGACGACTCGTCAAAGCACGTCGTTAACAAGGGGTAGAAGTATCGCATTGCAAGAGCGCGTTGTTATCATTCTGACCGCAAAGCGACCCTACCCGACATCTGTAGTAGGCGTGCCTTTGAGTGCCTTGTAAAGACATGGCCTGGCTCACGCGTTCAAGAGCATCTTCTGCATCTAATGTGCATGGCGACACGTCCTCTTCCGCCTCAAGTGTGCATGGTACACCTGTGCGCGAACGTCAACGCATGATGTCTCAACCTAGTCGAACATCAACGAGGCAAGGCAGATCGACAGCAGCACCTTCATCTCCTACATTGAGTGCTGTCAGTGGAATGACTGGTGCTACAGGGGCTAGCAAGGTAGAATGGGGTGCCGGTGTTGATGGACCGGCAGTAATCATTACACGGTATGCAATCCCCAGATTTGTACTGCAAGAGATTAGACTAACATATTTTTACGTCATATTGTAGGTCAAACATGCGAGAGTCCCTCAATACATATGACAATCTTCTCAAAGCAGCCAAGGTATACCGCAATGCAATGATGGCACTTGCAACCGCCACCAGCGAGTTCGCGAGTGCATTAGAGGATTGTGCGAGACAGAAAGGCGCAGCATATACGCCCCAACCTTCCACTTCGAAACATCCACTCGGTATCCCCGAAGATATACCGGGCTTGGATAGCGAGGAGGCAATTCATGCCGAAAGCGCTGAAGCGGACAGTGGGCCAAGTACTTCCCCTTCCGAACGCTTAATGGCGGCTGCTGGATTGCACCACGTCATGAGCAACCAGCAGCAGTTACTCGTGCGTGTGGAGTTAATGATAACTTACTCTCTGTGACCGTGCTCATAACCACTATTCTCGTTTCGCAGTCCGACACGTTTTATAAGTCGTTTGAGATTCCGCTACTGGAAAAGTACGACCATTATAGGGTAGAAGTGCAAGATAGACAAATGCAGTATGAAACAGAGACGAATGAGAAGAGTAGAAAGATAAGAGAGACTGAAGCCGAGAACATGCGGGTTGGCCGAAAGAAGCAGAGAGGTAAATCCTGGCTTGTCTTGGTGAGCTTACCGGGTTGCATCATCTGACTTTATGGATTTGATTTGGTTTGTAGATTTGACTAGCTTCAGGCGTGCGCTTGTATTGCTACAAAGCCAAGTGGACGATCTGGATCGCATCAAGGCTGATTTTTATCAGGAAGTACTTGAAGGCGAAGAAGAAAACTGGAATTTTGTTGCGGGAAAAGTGGCCCTGGCTGTACGGTCTCAGATAGATGCCGCGGATAGGATTGTCACAAAAGGAACCTCGGATACGATTATTGAGAGTATGGTTCAGAGCATACCGGATCCCTTCAACGCTTACGGACAGCCCTCGGAAGAAGGGCATATCTTCTCCATCCTACCACCGTTAGGCATCGCGTCGCCAGCTAGCTCGACGGCGTCACCGCAACATCCAGCTGCTGGATTAGCACGATCTAAATTCAGTCACACGAATTCCAGCAATAGCGTACTCGAAAGCAGTCCAGCCAGTACAGCTCGGTGGGCGCAAGATCAGAAGCAGAGAATGACGAGCAGCAATACTGACGACATGGAAACGCCAAAGAGGGAGCGGAAGGATAGATTGAGCTGGATCTCGGAGCATGACGAACAGCTGCCTAGGAATCAGAATGGGAACGAGCACTTGCTAGGTACTGACATGGTAGAAGAGCATCATCCGACGATCGAGCCTCTGGCGGAAGAGCATGGATGGTAGCGCAGTTGGAAGTAGTCCACATAGCGTATCTGTATAGACGTAAATAGTATACCTAGTCAGCCAGATAGACGGAGCTCCCTCCCAGACCTCGCATGACTCCCCTAACATGTGAGTTCGCCACCTGCATGATTCGGGTGGCGGACAGACGGTGTCGGCGATAGAGCCACAACAGCATCCAGCTCTACGAAGTCATGTAGCAATGACTGCAGCAGCCTGTGTCTCGGCCCTCTGCCGTGCTGACTCAGCCTGCATGTTGGCCGTCCGTCCATTTGCCACTCTGCCCGCCGTGGTAGCGACGAGTCGAGAGCCTTCTGCCCTTGTCTTCTGGACAACCGACTCGACCGGCAACATCTCGGACGCTGCGGACATGGATGCATTGCGGTCCATGGATGACGCAGCTCACACACACGCACCCACGCACGCTCGGCTCGACGCTACGTAGAGGGCATCCATCCCTGCTGGCCTCGCCCTCGCGTAGGCTTTTCAGCTTGGCCAGCTGTCGGACACGCTTTGAAACCCGGACAGCGAACGAGGCAGGCTGCATAGTCTGTGGCAGTGGTGTGCATCCGTGTCGGAGTGTCGGCAGTCGAGTCGGCTCGCCATTCCCCCTCTCATCCCGCTCGCTATCCTCATTCCCCATTCCCCACCCCCCTTTCACTATTCCCCAGACTGACCCCCTATAACACCCAAGCCATCGTTAGAAGACCGCGAGAGCAGCCTCACACACAGCGTCGGTTCGCCACGCTATTTTCTCGTTTATCGAGCAAAAGAGTCGGCTGCGGGTTAAGGTCCGCGAATTAGCTCCGTCCTATGCATGTCCTAGCGGGACAAGAGGTTAAAGCCTCTGCGGGCGCTACCAGCAATGGTATAACGCTTCTCCATAAATTCGTTTCTCTCTTTGTCAAGCCCGACTTATCTCGACTCGGTTCTGTAATGGGACCGACCCATCAGCCATTTATGCGTGCTGCGCAAAGTATTTTCTGCATAGGCAGTGTTGTTTTCCAGCACGTTAGCTCGTTGCTTGGATTACTTCCACGCCTCAATCGACCGCATGATCGCTCGACCTCGGTCTTGTCGTAATGCTACAAGTTATGCAGAGATGCTCCAAGATATCTCCTTTCCCAGAAGTCTCCGGTACAAGACCCACAGTTGACCAGCTGTCGCGGTTGCGTATTGAGCAGGGTTAGGGGATTAGAGCATCAGGTGGCAGGCTGCTTGGGCGTTCGAACAGTCATCTGGGAAGACCAGAGAGTCGGAGCAAGTTTGAAAAGGCGCCAAGGAGCTTTGCCGGAGAATGTAGCTGGAGCTTCAGTGCCCGCCCAGGCCAGAGGTTCGCTCATTCAAAGGCTTCAGTGCAATACGCGGTGCGCCGCACTTTCCTTATGGTTCCGCCAGCCTACGTCCTCTACGAAGATCCGCCAACCATCCGTTCGGTACTCTGAAGACTCTTGCTTGTCTCTCGATTCGAAGCTTTTTTGCCCCTGGACCCTATCATCGATTACCCCCTTTCGACTTCCTACTTGACCCTTCAATCCTCTTCTACCCCTTTTCTGATCGGGACGCAAGCTTCCGCTAGCCACTGAGAAAACAAGGACACGGAACAGGGATCGACTCACTCACTTCTCACACGAGCGCGCTTCTGTATGTCTGGCCCCAGTCTCACATTTCCGCATTTATCTCATAGACCCCCTCCTTTTCCTCCTTCATCGGCCCGTACGTGTTCGCACTCACAGTACCCGAGTCATTCATTTCGCTTCACCACGTTTGTGCGGGACCCGAACGAGAAGGGTGTTGAAAACCCGACAAGCGTGGTGCTTTGCCCGGCGATTTGTCTGTCCGAGTAACCCTTACCTTTCGGAACACCTCTACCTACTACCTTCTTTTTCGTGGAAAACAAACTCGCCCCTCGCCGTTTTTTCTATTTCGGTCTAACGATTTGGAAAAATGGAAGCCAAAAAAAGCAAGCAATTCTTTTGTGTTGGGAAACAAGACTGGAAAAGTGTGTTGTCGTGTGGTCCCTTCGAGAGATGGCAGATTTAGGAGATGTACGATTGGTTGTCGTTGTTGGTTGTCGCTTGATGATCTCTTCCGGCCTCTTGTTTGTTTCCTCTTTCCTTCCACTTTTCCCCTGGACACCGACCTTTTTCTCTTTCTCATTTCACTTCCTTTCGACTTTCTATTCTCTTTCATTCACTTACGCAAGCAGGCAACAGTCTAATTGTGAATGGCTGAAAGCTAGAGAACGGAACAGAAGATTTCAGAGGAGCTCAAGAGACGCTTGACGTTTTGCTGGACCTTTGGGAGACGCGTTTTTTTCTCACTTCTTTACCCGGACTGGCCGGAAAGGAAAGCATTATGTTGGAGCAGATCCTAACCATCCCCAAGCAAGCGGGATTGGGCCTCGTTTTCATTCGTTCATATGGATGCGCATCGTGCACGTGGGAGGATACACTATACGGCTTAAGAGCTTTCTTTTCGTTTTGAGCAGCTCAAGCAGGAAATTGGACGGGTGGCTGGATTGGATCCTGGTCAAGCGGAACACTTCTAGAGGACATGGCTGGCGACAGTGCGGCGTAACTCAATGCGGACTATTCTCATCGTCGATGGCTCTCTGTTATTCCTTCAGTACTTTTGTAACATGATGACGGGCGATATCTCCAACTGGAAGCATTCCTCGGGTCGGATATGGCCTTGCTGGCTGGATCTGAACAGGAGCTTCTGGGTCGCTTAGTCTGAGTCATTCTTCTTCCTTTACACCTCTCTCCTCTACTTTTTGCTGCAATGCACACTATCCCACATTGCTGTAATCTCTATCTGTATCGACTTGCCTGTTGCTTTGCTTTCTCGGATGCGGCATTACAAGACACGTGCTCATGACACTTACCGGACTTTATGCACGAGGAGTGCCGGCTTGAATGATGCAGATTAGAACAGTTGTCTTTGCTCCGACTTACTCATGCAAGCGAAAATCGATAGCTTGCTTGGACCTGTCCACAGGCACGATGTGAGTAGCTTGACCGTCATTGCGCGATGTGTGTAGCTGTTTGAGGACTGACTGGGATGTCTTCTGTAATGTAGGCTGTCCCACCCAAAGGTACTGCGGCACGCCGGCAACGCTTGATTGAATATGAAACTCATTACTGACGCATTCGGCACTTCATTCCAACCGACCTTTACGATGCAATCGTTCTGCTGCATTCAGAACTCCTGGAATTAGCTGGAGAAGCCGCCACGTTGGGCGACATCAGACATGCTAGAAATGAAGCGGCAAGAGCAGCAGAGAAGCGGGAAAGAGTAGAGGAGTCACAATGTAGGTTGAGTGGTCATCGATAAGATGCATTGCCTGACCTATGTGCCTGTCACAGTCGCAGCACGCGCGAGGGACTATAGAGAGCTCCACGATCAGGTCGAGGTCAGCAGCAACAATGCACTAACCCTCGGGTCCTACAGAAAGACTGATGAAAGTGAATTTAGTCAAGTACAACCCTTCTTGCATCCTTGGAAGCCTTCATCTCGACGTTTCAGAATGATCTATCCGCAGTCTCGGGTCATATCGCAGACCTGCAATCCCGAAGCAAGGTGATAGAGGCGCGTTTGGAGAATCGCAAAGTAAGTTGATAGCGCCCATAGGCAATCAAGTTTCAGGTGACTGAAATCTCCTCCAGACCGTTCGAAATAGCTTGTCACCACTACTGGCGAGTATAACGGTCTCACCGGCATTGATACAGACCTTGATGGAGACAGAACCTTCGGAAGCTTGGATTCAGCCGGTAGATGACTTGGAAAAAGCACTAGTGGCTATAAGAAGCGGGCCTAGAGTATCAAGCCGGAAAGATCTGGAGGAAGTTATAGAGAAGCTTCGTATACGGGTCAGTGCACCAAGACCTACTTTCCACGCCCTTTATGCTGATATCATTATCGCAGGTTACGTTTGCATTGCGAGGGTTTCTCATCAATCTCTTTACACCTTATAGAACGTCTATCACACCGAATCTAGCCATATTTCACCTATCCATCCTCAACAAGTACCGATCCTTCTTTGCATTCTTACAGCGACATTCCGCCAGGGCGGCCCATGAAGTCCAGAAGGCATACATTTCCACTGCACAGTGGTATTATGAAACTGGATTCAGAAGATATGTGAGAGCACTAGAAAGAATTAGGGCAAGATCAATAACGAGGACCGAGCCAGTTGGATCTGTTTCGTCGGAGAGCTCACTGTCCCTGTTCTCGCGACAGGCTGTGCAGAGTGTGCAAGCTTCTTCACAAGGCTCGCGAGCCTCTATGGACACATTGCATGGTTTAAACGCTATGCAACGGTCAGAAGAGTCTGGAGTGTTATTAGCTTATCGAGCCGATGAGCCTGAATTTGTGAGCATGACCTCCGATGCTCGTCAGGCTTTCTTGCGTGCTGATGCCTCTTTGAATCGTGTAGAAGGCCACCCCTGAACAGCTCTTTCGTTCGATCTCGCTTGTCATAGCAGATAACGCACGAGCGGAATATGCGTTTATTTCGTCCTTCTTCGGCCGTCCAGACGATTTCTATCATCCAGTCACAACCGAGAAAGTAAATGTGACTTTTGCACAGAAGCTGAGTCGCGAGAGGCCACCTCTGGAAAGTGCTTCGAGCCATCTTTCCACAATACAGGACGATGATAGCATTAGTGTTGTGTCTGAGGGTCAGAGCTTATCTCACAGCGCTACCTTGGGCGTTCGGCAGGGATCCTCTAAGAACAGGGCGCACGCAACAGAGCATGTTTGGAAACAAATCTTCGAGCCTAGTCTAGAATACGCTAAGGTATATAATCACCATTGTCTGCAGGAATTTTCAGATTAACTGAGTTATTATCTGTTCTCGCAGAACTTTATCCAGACTATGCTCACTCAGAGTTTTCCCAGTGCATTGTCGCTGCTTAGCATGATTCGACTGAATGATGAACTTGCCAACCAGCTATTGGGCGAGGGTAAAAATGGAACTTGTCCGGCATCGGCAATGGAATCCTATCTTATCGGTCTACGTCTTCAGCTTTGGCCTATGTTCCAGAAGGAAATGGGCGTACAAATTGATAGCGTCAGAAAACTGGCAGATACTGGTGGAGTCTCGGGTATGGCTGGCTTGCTTGGTGGTAGAAATGCAAGCATCAAGGACAGCGTGGTTGCCACCGTTAGCCGGAAGTATGCGGATCTCTTCGCCGGCATCGTTCAATTGAGCAAAGAAGACGATGATATGGTCTTTAACTCGTGAGTGTCTAGATGCATCTGAAACTTAGGATCTGAAGCATTTTGACCGGTTATTCGTTCCATCAGCTTGTCCCGCCTACGAATTGAGGTCGAGCGCCTAATCACTCAGCAAGCAGCGAAAGCAGACTCGCCTGCTAAGAAGTCGCAGAGCTTGAAGACGCACTATGAGAATATTTACCAGATCCTAACGACGGTGAGTGCACTGTCCTCCGGTACCAACTTCCGACGGAGTATGCTATGCTAAGACTCGCTCATAATCGCAGAACGCTTCCACTAGTCACCCACGGACACAGACGGAAACGGCATATTGGCCTGAGCGCTCGCGGAAGGCGTAATTACCTCTTGATGGGAAAAACCCATGGAAGTTCTGGGCTTGTAGCAACATTGTTGCCACGCTATGAGTCTGCTTGTTGTGTTGTGTCAGTCTCGCTGGATACTTAATAGACTTTGCGCCGAATAGCAAAGATTGCGAGTATCATATGTGATAGCTAGACCTCGAAACATAGTGGCGATAGCGTATGCTACTTTGTTATGCGGTAGATGTCCCGCTGCTGCAGTGGCGCAAGCTGATGCGTGTATCTTTACAGTACTGAAAGGCGACAACGGTCAAACAGAATGTCAGGGATCGGTCCGCTTTGAGGTGAAGTGAAAGAGACTACGCTCGGATATCGCCGTTTTCGAGCCGTGCATTCCAGCACTTTCCTTACCGTGCTTACCGGCAGTCGATGATCGAGAAAGCTATCACCACACTTGTCAAGCATCATAGTCAGCTTTCCTCGCTATAACATCACCGGAAGAGCCCGGTAGTCTCGCAAGCATGTCGGACAACGAAGACACGGCCCCGCCGACGCCGATGCAGCATGATCCGCGGGTGGACAGGCCGAGCATCTGTGGAGCGGAAGAGGTGGAGCCACCATACCCGATATACATGAAGGGACCGGTCCAGCATGGCTTCAAGCGCGGCAGCAAGGATCTAGGGTGTCCGACGGGTGAGCTGGAATCAGTCTCGTATGGCCAGCTTGTTAATATGCTCTGTGGATCCTCGTTGTTGCGTGCTATCCCGGAATCCCCCAGCTAATCTCCCAGCTGAAGCGATATCAGAATACACAAAGCGTCTACAGACGGGCGTTCATTTCGGATATGCGCGTGTAGTGTTGGACTCAGAAGCTGGTGAATCAAATCAAGTCCTGCCTATGGTAATGAGTTTGGGCTGGAATCCATACTACAAGAACGCGAAGCGGACGGCCGTGAGTCCGGCAATCGAAACCCCATTTTGGGATAACCATCTCATTGCACCTGAATAAGCTGATTCTGAATCCTCGATTGCTTGTTTGGCACCGACAGGAAGTACACGTTCTGCATGATTTCGGCAGTGACTTCTATGGCAAAGAACTCCGGATAGTCATGCTTGGCTTTATTCGACCCGAATACAACTACATGTCCCTGGAAAGCCTCATCAACGATATCGAGACCGATAAAGCAGTTGCAGAGCGGAGCCTGGGAAGATCTGCTTATCAGAAGTTCCTGAAGGACCCTTTTTTCCAGTGATTTAGTTGGCACAGACCACGTAGACCAGCCTAGATCGCAATCGCAATCGCACGCAATATACCGTTTCCTCCAAATCATTGTCAAGCGATGTTGTTGTATGATTCGTGAAGGCCAGATGCAACCCGACAAGAGATCCTTCTTGTATGCCAGTCTTAGGCATCGCAGATTACCAACCGAGAAGGCTGCATATGAATGGCAACAAGTACTGACTACCTTAGACACGATGGCGGAATATTCAGAGTAGGCATTTCTCAAAGGCCAATTACTGTCTCTTGCTCTTTCCAGGTCGCTTTTGCTTTGACGCGCCGCCCCCTCTACCACCACCGCCGCCTCTTGACATCCCACCTCGGCCTCGTCCACCTCGACCGCCTCGACCGCCTCGTCCACCGAAGGCATTGGTAGATTCGCGATCATTCTCCTTTGGTCTGCGAGAACTGGTCGAATGGCCGAACTTGGTATCGCGCTGTGACCTGGACTTGCCCCGTTGTGGACCATCTCCGCGCGGTTTCTTGGAGGGTCGCGAATCATCTTTGTCCAAGACACCAATATCAAATTCGCCTGCATCACCGCCTTCATCGCCAGCTTTGCGTTCTGTGGGGTGAAAGAAAGGGCAAGAACGGTTGGTTAGCATCGGTCCATACCGCCTAAAGGGCTGATACTGGTCCAAACTCACTCTTCCTGAACGACTTGACCTTGTCATTCATCTCCCTCTTTGACTTTTCGCGCTCCTTCTGCTTTTCAACCTGTACTTGCTTTCCGAACTTCTTCAGGTGACGCTGCTTCTTAGCTTGTTCGGATGCCTTAATGTTGGCAGAGTCGTCCAACAGTTTCTGTCTGATCTTTTCCATATGTTCGTCGGACTTGAGCATCTCGGCGTAGTAGTCATTCGGTCGTTCGAAGGGTAGCTTGGCTTCCTTGAAGAGCTTGCTGGCTTCTCGAGCTGCCCATAGTGAAAGCTTGTAGCTGGAGATTAGATGTCGAGTCAGCCAAACAGGTTGAAAGTGAAGTCGAGCAGCGCAATAGAGGAAACATACAACTGCAGCTCTCGACTGAGATCGTCGGACACATCGGTGATTTCCAGAGGTTCTGGGCACGTGAGCGTCTGAGTTTCGAAGAAGGGTACATTGATCTTGAAGCGGTCGAGTATGCGTTCGAGGACGATCTGCAAAATTGCGATGAGCTGTGTTATCATTGTCAAACTGATGGATATGCGCTCACATCCTGCTGTTTCTTTGCGATGATTTCCTGCTGCTTCAGTGACTGTTTCGACTGCTGTTCGGCTTCGAGGTCGTCGATATCTTCATCATCCTCGTCGGACGATCCTTCCTCCTCTCCTGACGCGCTAATCTCATCGTCGTCGTCTTCAGCACCATCATCAGACGGATCCGCATCCTCGTCCTCATCCTCGTCGTCGTCCATGTCCAGTCCCAGCTCAGAAGGGTCCACATCGCCGAGCAATTCGAGCAATCTGCTCATGGCTTTTTCATCGACCTCGTACTCCTCATCCTCGTCGTCGCTCTCGTCCTCCTCGTCTGCTGTCTGCGACGACCCTTCTGCCTGCTGTTCTTCGTCCGCCTGCTGCGTCGCCTCCACTACCTTTTTCGATGCAGCCACTTTGCCGCCGGGCTGCACAAAGTCTTCGATGTTCTCGACGCCGGAGATGGGCACAGTGACGGCCTTGCCTTTGCCCTTGGACTGCTTTGCCATGGTCGCTGATATCGACAGCGATAATCGATGGTTGTAATGGTCCAAGTCGCCGACACTTATCTTCCGCTCAAATTTCCCAGCTACACTGAAAAAACTGCCTCCAGTGGCGTCGGCCGGACATCTTTACTTCGAACACGTCTTGCAGCTTCACCTTACACCAAAGCAGTGCAGACCATCCCTGAATTCACGTCTCTGAAAACGTAAGAAACCGACATGGCCAAATCACTCCGCTCAAAGTCCAAGCGAGCATTCCGCAGAACGAAACGAGAGGACCCAAAATCCGACTATCACATTCGCGACAAGCTGCGTCTGCAGCGACTGAGCGAGAAGCTCAAGGTGCTCAAGTCGGTCAGCGACGACGAGAACGAAGAGGACGACGAGTCTGCTGCCATCCAGCAAGGCGAGGCTGCCATGGCAGAGGACGGAAGTGCAGCAGCTCCAGCTGGCGGCGCAGCTTCACAGCAAGGTGACTCGCATTCTGCTCACGACGGCCTCAGTGTATCGCTTCAGCACACTCAGGACGAGCAAATGACAGAGCTATGCTGGATTCTGGGCATGCTGGATCCCGATGCGATTTCTCTAGCATGCTTAGGAGACAGTATAGTGCGAAGTCATGATTGTCGCTCTACTGCTGTGCTAGATGCACTGCAGGAATTGTGTTCAACATGCTGACCTGGGATGCTATGTTTGCTATACCATTCACGCCATACCGTCGCTTCGGAAACGTATACGATCTCAGCCGGACCTTCTACATCGATGGAAACAGACGAAGTTCCAAAGAAAGTCAGCACCAGTGGACCGAGAGAATCATCGAACACCCAATGGAGATTGAAGACCGGACTAGGTCCCAAAAAGCGTACATCCGCTAACTCTACAACGTTTGCAAAGCCAAAGCAGTACAAGAGTCCTGGACGCGCAAAGCGAGCCAGAAACTAGACATATCTTCGTCCAGCATCTTGTGAGTCTATTTTAATGGTAGCCTGGCTCAGACCATTGCAAACCGAAGACATGCTGACTAAGTATGTCTTCAGTCCGGATACATGGTAGTATGACAAGGCGCAGGAAAGTTCTCTGCAGCATATTGTAGTAACATCAGGATGCAGTAGTTGTGTGTTGTACAAAAGGCAAGATCACGTTAGTTCGCAGATGCCGAAGCTTTCAAGTATGCAGAGCATCATATTTCAGTGACATTCCTTGCGTTTAGTATCCCAGGGGCAACTCGAGCAGCAGCGCGCGTTTTTCATCGTCAACTTGAAATGGCTGATCAGAGCTTATGAACAAATGCAACCATCAGACCAGTCCGCAGATTTGGCAGTTAGTGAATATGTGATCTTGATCTAGCAGTGGGCAAGATCAGCGTCTCGTGATCTGCATGTTTAATCTTCCAGGATGGTTTCTCTCCCTGGCACTGTCTCATCATCACAATCTGTAAATATATTGCAGAGTCCCTTGACTTTTTAATCGAAAGAAAAAGAAAAAACAAACGGAAAAGAATGCTTGCGAAATGCACTGACTTTGTGATGCACAGATGGAAGTAGCAATAACGAATGTGTGTTTCGAGGAGCATGTAACCCGAAAAGACAGTCCTCTGAAAATGGACCAAGACCTTGAATGTAGGGAAAAAAAGGCTTTTCGTTCCCGCTGTTGTCTCTCTTAAAGGGGGAAGAGCGCTAACACGATGCTGACAATCTTTGAGACTATTCTCTGCAAGGTATCATGGGAGAGCGGAAGGAATGAGAAGAAGTTGTCGGAGGGATCGCACTGTCTTGCAGTATACTTGCTAGTCCACGGAAAGTCGAAGCTTCTACTGAAGCATGCCCAGGCCGGGGTTCTCGGCAATGGCGGTGTAACCTCCTTGAGCACTTCGTCGCTTCATCGCACGACTAGCCAGATCAGACATATTGAAGCCCGTCTGATTGGCCAGCGGACTCGTGGGATTATTGAAAAATCTAGGCAAGCCGCCTTCTTGTGCCTGAACATTGCTAGGGAAGCCTGCCAGAACAGGAGAGTTCGCTGGACTGGCTCGTGAGCCATTTGCAGCTGCTAGGCGAAGAGCACCGACTGCCCTGCGGCGGATCATACCTGCGAAGTTCTTAGCTGGCAAGTCCTTCTCGTCTGCAGGCCCTTTGGGCTGTCGGAGTATGGTAGGTATATTGGTCGGCGTGCCATTACGGGCAGGAGCGGAAAAGAGGCGCATAGGAGTATTCGTGCCCGAGTTGGCAGAGGATGCGCTCAGAGAGGATGGATAGGTCTTGGAGGATGGACCAGGTGCAAAGACAGATGCCGAAGGATTAAGATATACGGCGGGGGAAGCGGACACAGTTCGGCGTTGAGTTACTGCAACAGCCACATTGGGTGCCCTTCCCATGCCGAGGACGGTTTCTGGCTGGGGAACCTCCTTTGTGTCGAAATTGGTAGAAGTAGGGCTAGTATTGGGGATTGACGTAGCGGTGGTGCTGTTCGTGGATTCGAAGCTGGCGACCTCGCTTTTGTCTGATGTGGGCGAGCTTGCAGTGGAGGAGCTGGAGCTGTCGGATTCAACAAAGGGAGAGTTGCGACCGTTCTCACCAGCTGCAGCACGGCGCAGGTCTACAATGGAGCTACTGAGGATGACGGTGTGGCGTCCACTGGAGGTGCGCCGTTTCTCCTTATCTTGCCTAGGTATGGGTGAGTCTGCGGTAGCATCAGCAGCAGCTTCGAGGGTGTCATGGATGCTGGCTGTACGCATGGAGGCGGTGAGCGACGGAGACAGGGGCCCGTCATCTGCCGAGTCGTTGCCCTCATCCTCAGGAAACTCGTCGCCAGGTTTTGAAAGGACAAGAGCAGGTCCGCGGTTTGGGGATACATGGGACTCGGCTTCGGAGATGGAGAGTGACTGAATGGAAGCATCCGATACTTCCGAGCTATTTTTTCTGTGTTGCACAAGGGGACGCGCAGTGCCGCCGCTTTGCATGTAGTCTCTTGATTCCGAGTTTTTCTGGGCAGGGGGAGTGACTACGGCAGAAGCCTCTGGAGCAGAGTTGCCAGACTTGTACTGCATGCGGTGAGCTTGCCAATCGAGGTTCGCTGTAGGAGGCGAGAAAGTACCGGGGGTGGCGGTTGCAGCGGGTGAAGGCGAGCGTTGCTGGCGTGCTTGCTGGAGACTCTGCAGAGCATCACGTCTAACTTCGTGACGTGCTGCAGCTCCCATTTCGGGCCGGACTTCATAGCTGGTTTCGGGGCCCCGGTAGTTGTGGCCACCGTCGTAACGCCAGCTGTTGTTCTCATCTTCCGGAGCAGATGAGTTGCTCCTATACGATACTGCGGGACCTGCAGAGACAGATCGCCCGCCTACGCGACGGTTTGCAGTAGCTGGCCCCAAGGCTGCAAGGTTGCCATAGGATGGGCCATGCTGCTGCGGCTGCTGCTGATGCTGTTGTCCTTGCATGGGCAGCGGCTGCGTGCGGGTTTGCGCCTGCTGCTGATGCTGCATGAGCATCTGTTCCTGGAGAGCTAGATTAGCCATCTTGATTTGCTGCAGCTGCAGCTCCATCTGCGATTGTTGAAGGGCAAGCAGCTGCGCTTGGGCCGAGTTCTGGAGGTGATGCTGTGGCTGCTGGACATGCTGGAAAGGTCGGGGTTGCTGCTGGAACTGCATCTGCTGCTGCATCATCATGTATTGCAGCTCATCGAAGTGCGTGAGATTGCCCATGCCTGCTGGGTTCGATGTGCTCCTCATGCCGTGCTGCTGCCCACCAGCGCGCAGGCCCGACAGCAGACCGGCGCGGTCTGCGGCAGAGGGATGGAAGCCTTGGTTGTAGTTCATGGTGCTGCACAGGCCACGCACCAGTCAGCCAGCTGGCCAGCTATGCAGAGCAGTGGCCGCGACACTCACACCGCAATGTCTGACGACGGGTTCCGGCTCGAGTTCAGATTGTGTCCACGAGATGCTGTGTAGAGGAGCGTGTCTATACTCCTGCGTAAAGGGAATGCTCAGGATAGGAAAGAGCTAATCGACAAGGGCTAGCCGTGCTGTCGAGGTGTGATGTACCGGCCGCGCCTTCCAGTGCGTGTGTCCGTAGAGGTGTGTGTGGTGGATCTGATGCGTGTTTTCGGACGATAGCCCTTGCGAGGCCAGAATGGGGAATCGAACGTTGGGTGCGGACGAAGAGAAATTACGAATCGAGTGTACTGATGGGGTATGTATATGGACGGGCGCGAGGTCCTACTGGCTGACTGGCGATGCGCTTGCTGCTGCACAGACCAGAGGGTGTTGGTTGGAGAGAAAGCCGCAAGCTTGAGTGAGGCATTAGTCGTGCTGAACACGGGAAATACTCTGCAGCTCCAGCCTCTTATCGGTGGCCATCCCTTGTCTCCTGCACCAGCTACGAGCCCATGCCGGACTAGCTCTGTCAAAGACTCGTGTGCCACCCGGTCGGGTTGCCTGCATGAATGTACGCCACCGAGCTGTACTTGGTACAAAACGCGATAGAAGTCGGGTATAGGATAATAGTCTACCCGAAGCGACCCTACAGCCATACAAGCAACAAAAGTACTCCTCTGTTGTCGATTAATGTGTTTGATAATGGGTATCTGAACCGCCAAAAATAAAGAAAACTAAAGCGATCTCCAGAGAAACTAACGAAAATCGATATCATATGCCCATTTATGTTTGATAAATGTCAACGGACTACCACGAACGGCACTCTCAATTATTTGCGCTCTCAACTACTTACTCCGCCCCCCTGGGCCCAAACTACCACTATTTGCAGTTCTTGCACTCAACCCGCAGCCTTCACCCTCATCCCCTACTCGTATCTCAACCACATGTACTGGTGCGGCTCAAGTTCCAGGCCCCGCACTTTCGCCTCCACTTGCTTGCCAGTGATGAGGTCAGTTGCTCGCGCTGCAACACTAGCGAAGCGTTCTCCTGCGACATGCTCGCAGTGGTCGTTGAAGTTGCATAGAATCAGCACTTTCGAACGACCCGTGTGACGTTGATAAGCGAGGACGTGCGGATTTCCAGTAAAGAATCCCACGAGCTTGCCTCCCGCTATTGCCATCCAACGCACAGTCCAATCAGCCTCCACGGTATGAAACGTGTAAACGCAGAGAGCCGGCTTACACAACTCCTCGGTCCTCTTGCGGATGTCAATCAAATGACGCATGCCCTTGAATAGCCGACCGACATCTGAGGCCTCGTCCTTCTTCTCCTCATAGCGATCGGCAGGATAAGCAGAACGATGAACCCATCTGCTATCGTTGTCGGCGTCTCTCTCAGCAGGCATATGATAGTCGTTCAATTGGCCAACCTGCGGAAGGAGTAACGGGCGTCTACCGTCAGCTATCGACAGGGCCATGGGGTCAATCTTCAGCCTCACCTCGTCACCAAGATTGATCACTGGAATCCCTCCACTCGAAAAGCAAATGGAATAAAGTAACAAGACCCTCTCAACCGCGTTCTCCTCCCCGCTTTCCAATCCGGCCAGACTAGCCGTCGTGCCGCTGACCCGGCAAGTTAGCATAGCCGAATCTTCTTGGTAGGCTAGTCCGCGAGCGAAAGAACCGGGGTACCGCTTCACGTAGAACGAGTTGAGGAAACGTCGATGGCTTTGAGGGTCAATTAGCTGTTCATAGGCTTCTTGATCGGTAAAGAGCCAGCTCAACTCCTGTTCGGATCGATGGTCCATCAGCCCCAGTTATGGATCGGCGAACTTGTCCGGGGTTATTACCTTTGACGAACGGACATAATTCATCCAATGCCCCGAGTGTTCTGGTGCTGCACCGTTCCAGCGTTCCATCGCTTGCTGTAACATACAGACCTTCCGCGTAGCCAATGCCTCCTATGAACCAGAATTAGCATATTTAGCGCGGAACACCTTTGCATGAATTCTATAAGGACAAATTACCCAACAAGCGGACATCTGTAAAGCGTTCTCCGATAGCTGGCAAGCAGCTGGACTAGCATATCCTCTCATACTCGAGGAATGCGCAGTCGTCCCATGCTGAAGGAACCATTCTAGATAAGCCTTGAGTAACAGATACCGCGCGACGTGTCTGACTTACTTCAAGCAGTACCGAAGGCGCGGCGATCCTGCACACAAGGTTCATTGCCTCTATTAGTCTAAGCGAACGCTTCTGATCTGACTTTTCCAAATTTGTCTGCTGCGCAAATATGTGCTTTAGCATTGGTGACAAAGCACTGTGACAGGACAGGTAAAACTACCCTTACCCAGATTGATTCGATCGCATCTAACTTGAAAAGGCCGGCTCCAACGTTAGCAAGCGTGAGCAGCTCTACCATCATATTCTTGAAAACACTTGGGTTTGTGCTGTATCGAACATCAGCATACAGATACTTTGAGAGACTAAAGTTAAACTCACTAATTCAAACGCCATTGATTCGCATGCTCTGTAGTGGAGACCCAACGGCCGTCCTTCATTTGAGCCATGCTGGCGCGACTATCCGAATGTCCGGTTTGTGATGTCAAAGCACTGCAATCCGCCGCAATCCAGTAAAATCCGCTGGCTTCGGTATCTCCATCACTGGCCTTTCTTGCCCATTCGTGTTGATCTGATGTGTAGCTGGCAGCTGGAATGGAAAGTCAAGTCAGCCAAACGTGCCAGGCGAGCACAACATTCAGGACATACCGATATCCAATCCTAAGCTAATGCCCGCCCTACATGAAGGAGCATCAGTCGGTGCAGAGGAGATTTCACTCGTGACAGCCGAATACGTACTCGGATAGCTCTTTCGCCAAGTCGGACAATTCGTACATTGACCCTAGCTTCTCATCTAGCTGGCGATACGATGTGGCGAGTATGCCCTCCTCGGTGGGCCTGCCCGCTTGCTTGTATGGGGGCATGATGTGCAGATAGGTGAGGCCGAGTTCACGGAAGTATGGAATGCGCTCTCTCAACCCTCGGAAGTTCTTAGCGTATAGGTCGACGTAGCTGTGTTTACCAGTGCATGTGAGCTACCTGCCATGGTCAATGAGCCTCAGGGCGGTCAAGCGATCTACTCACCATGTCCCGCCAACCTGTTTGCCACCGGTCAGCATGCATATCGGAATACGGGACGTGAGTATGCCAAGCTCCTTACCATTTTGTTTGACGTATACCAATGTGACTTGAGCAATCTGTTCCGGTCGGTATGCTTCAGCCAGTCAGGCCTATCCGTCCAGGATTCCGCAAGGACCTTGACGAGTTGAACCAGACTTTCGAGGCAATCATGTCGGTGGCCGTAAAGGGCTGCGCGATAAGCAAGCATTCAGTCTAAATGCTATGGGAGAAGCCAGGCCTGCAGCAATCACCTACAGCCGTATATCTCAAAGAGCGCTGTGAAGCTGTAGTCCAGATTCGCCAGAAAGAACGGGTCCTGCAACAAGCTGGCATCACCCTTGTCGGCGATCAGTCGGTTCTTGATGTATGCCAGGACGGCTACAGCCTGCTGGGCGGCGGAAAGCATCTTGCAGTTGTCAAGAGCGAGAAGCAACGACAGCCTGGGAAGCTCGTTGTTGAGGTCGAGTGCGGCTTCGACGATGCGCTCCAGGGATTTCCAGGATTTCAGGTGACACTGCTGCTGCAACTCCGAGCAGCTCACGAAGGCTTGCAGCTTTCCCCAGCTTTGCCTGATCGGTTGGCGCTGAAAGCCACACGCGGGGTTCAGCGGATCCCCAGAGTCTGCATGGGCACACAACAAAGCTTGACTCACGCTGTAAGTGGGCCACGACAGGTGTCGAGCAAGCAGTCGGTAGGGAGGCAACAAGTCGGCCTGCACAAGCTCAGAGCTTTGCCAGGCTTCGCTTGTCAAACTTGCACGCTAGCCAGAGTGAAAATGGCCGACGCTGATCGCTGCAGCAGGAAAGCCCGATCAGCCCGCGTCACGTGCCTGGAGAAGATGCATGAACACACACGGAAAGTTGCGTAAACAAGCGGGCGCTTGCTTGTCGGGGCGCCCTGCAGGATCGGCGCTCCAACCATCTGAATTTTCATATGCAAATCTGCCGCTGTGGGTGCCATGTTGGTTTAGCCTCATCACATCTTCGCTTTCTATACGATAACAGCCAGCAAGACTGGCCGCATCCTCTGCATTTTGCTCTTGATCACAGCACCGCGTTTTTTACAACTGGATACTAAGCAACGGGAACGCCGCTCACCTCTGTCTCCTACATCAACAATACAACAACAATGAGACCTTAACCTCTTGATTACCTCGGAGGTCCGGCCCGTACCCGCTCTCCCGATAGACCGACATAAGAAGCTCGCAGTAATCGCACCATAGCTAGTCGCTCTCATCGCCTGTGCTGCCCTTGAAGCCGGCATCTCTGGTGCTCACACTGACTTCCTCGGTCCAGTGCGAGGCGGTCATATCGACCCTGACCAGTCCACAAGCCAATCCGCTTGCGAGCATGTGAGCTCTTCGAAGGGAATGCGACCAAGCGACTCGCTGGACAGCCACTTCTGGCGACCAAGAGTATGAAGGCATAGCGCTGTTCACCTCAGGGAGCTGGTCTGGCTTTTTCTTCTTCGTCTCTTTCCGCTTGAGCAAGCGCTCGTCCGTGCTTGAACGAGGCTGAAGTGCAGGATGAGCTCGAGGTACCTCTCTGACGACTTTCGCGCACTTACGTCGGGAACCAGGTTGTCCAGCATTCGATAAGTGCCGGTGCGACGATCAAAATCCATCCGAAACATCCTGGTCACGTAGTGTGTCTGCCCATGTTATCATTAATTAGGAGGATTAAGGTGGCACACAAAGCCGTAGTCTACGCACCGCGTGCCCTCCTCGCTTAAGACGACGGACTGTATTGATAACGCCAGCGCTACCGTCTGCCGCAGCCGACGCGAAGAAGGGATGAAATTCAGAAGAGGCAAGATCCTGCTCATTCAGGCTTTCAGTAGCGTGCTCGCCTCAAGTCATCACAGAACAGATCACTCACCAGTACAGGAGAACCCTGGGACGTTAGTCTACTGGTTGCGCCAAATTCTCTGCCTTTAAGCCCCAAATATCGGTGTGCCATTTCTTGGTCGACAAACTGGAGACAGTCTGCAAAGGGCTGATACGCCATGGCAACGCGTACAGCTTTGACAATCTCGTAGTTAGCAGTAGATCACAGCCGGGTGTCACGCGCCAGAGCGAGCAAGCTGACCTCTCTCGTGGCCGAAATTAAATAGACTGCCCGTGTCTCGGAGGTCGATCATCCTACATGAGCCATCGAGCGACGTTGTAGCGACACGTGGTGACTCCGCAAACATATCCCATTGTCCGTCGGTCCTCTGCAAAGGCTGCCTGATGGCGGTAATTGCGGTAATATTGACGCTGTGTACAGGGACAAAGGCTGTCGGTTCGACTGTAATATGCAGGTTCAGTATGCCTGTAATGTCTCCGAAATAGCTGGAACAGTATACCTGAAGCCACGCCCGATGCTAATGCTTTTCCAATATCAAAGACCGCTACATGACCAGTTGAACAGCCAGCCACAATGCGCTCATGGCTTGCCCAGTCGAAGCAGCTAATAGGTACGTTACCAAGTTCGAGGAGTAATAGAGGCACTTTGCGTTTAACTGCGAGAGCAATCAGTCAAGTCAAATACTCAGGAGAAGGGGCAATGGTTGGCCTTACGGAAAACCAGGTCGTCCGCTGCGGATGACGATATCCGGCGCGCGCTCTCCGGTTTTGGTACGTCGAAGATGCTCAGGATGCCTTGCGTGCTCAAACAAGCTAATAGACCTAGCCTTTCTAGCACTGTTCCCGCGCCATTTGAGACTGGAGAGATCTCCAGCGGCTCAGCTTCTTTTGCCCCTCCGTGTGGACACCACTTCAGCTGAATGCCTTCAAAGTCTGTCAGCAATGCGAGATCAAATCGCATGCCCTCGCCTTTGTTTGCACCCGTTGAGATACCAAAGTCCGTGGGTACAGTAGTATCTAGTGACCATATCTGAATCATGCTAGAGATGGCAGGCAAAGGCCGTGGTATGCGGTAAACCAACGAAGGCAGCTCAGAAACAGTCGAAACCGCGAGGTATTCCCGAGCTAGATCTCAATCCATCAGCAAGTTGGCGAAAGAGCCTGCGGTGATGGCCGTCTCACCCGCTGGAGCTGCATCATCTGGCTGTGGACACCAATCCAAACCCAACACCGGGCCGCCCGCATTTAGTGCAAAGCCAGGCTTGTCAGGCAGATACGTGTCTGTGTATAATAGCGCAATCCTTAGTCATACATACGCAAACTACTTTCCGCAAACACTCACCAAGCCGAATGCTGGTGAATCGATCAATCTCGACCGTGGTTTGCGGCGTATGCTGCCCGCTGGGACTCGTCATAGGGCCCATCAGAACTTTCATCACAGACTCATCTTCGTGCTGTGTATTTTCAGAAGCTGCGTCTCGCTTAGGCTGCGTCTGCTGGATATATCTTTGAAGATGTCCAGCATTCGAGCGGAAGACTTCGGCTGCATTCGAAGAATCGCCTGGAACAGGCACTGCATCGGTGGCCATGTTCTGATCCCAGAGATCGTCTTCATTGTCTTCCACCCTCTCGCTCTGATCATCGACTTTTGCATCAAGATAGATAGGTGCTGGTAGAGCTGGGAATATATTTCGAGGTAGATGGGGCATAATATGGCTTGTGATTCAGGTCAGCCTGCGAGAAGCTCCCTGACTATGGCGGGGCTCACACAATATTCTGGACGAATTCGAATGACGCGGTGTCGGTTCTCACCGCATCATACCAACCACCCCAACGCTTGGCACGCTGGATAGCGCCTTCTTCGTTACGTATCCATTTCCCCTTGCACCAACCAAGATCAAAGCAAATACTTGGGTCGGGACCGAACGGCAGGTATGCCGAGCGCTTTAGGTAGAAGAGGCGTTCCGCCTCCGAAAGAGGTGCTAAAATCTCGAGGCCCTGATCAGGCTCGTCAAAGCTTCGCGACAAGACGAGGGGTGGCGGCCAGAAAGCTGGACCGTATTGCAGCTCATACAGACCGAGTTTTCTTTGAGTTCCCAATGTGTAAGGCTTATGTTGAGCTTGCATCTTTCTGCGAAGTTCACCCTTTCTTGTACCCACCAATGCTGGAGCGGTGGCGGATAGGGTACGACCGACAATCCGCACAGGCGGAGGTCCATCATCTGCGGTGGACTTTCCGTCGTCCTCATTTGGGCCGCTAGTGAAGAAATAACGTGTCTTTCCACCAAATTTAACGCCTTGCTTGCCCGGCTTGGCACCACTGCCTACCTCCAATCCTTCTGAGTTGGCAATTGAAATGTTATCCAGGTCTTTGTCGCCGACGCCAGAGTCTCCAGACTCGGATTCTTGGACTAGATCCTCTGCGAACACCTCGTCATCTTCTTCTTCCACTGGCACTACCGTGCCATCCTTGCTTTTGATGACTTCGGGCTCGAACTCGCTGCCCGAGGCACTGTCAGCCTCATTGTCAGGAGAAGGTGACGGCTCTTTGCGCTTTTTCTTCTTCGTTTCCCTGCTAGGTTCGCCTGATAAGTTGGCTGGAGAGGCACCCGCTGTGCTAGTATCCGCTCGAGTAATTTCGGCGGCTCGCGTACTGCCTTCTGGTGTATCCGGTCTAACCTCTTCGCCGCCGTCGCTGTCGTCCGAACCACTACTTGTGAGCTCTGGAAAGGCAACACGGTACGAATCTGGCGCTGCAGACCGTCTGGGTCTCCTTGAAACCATGACAGTCCGCTGAGGCCAGCACTATGTCCGTTGCAGCATGATAGTATGCCAGTCGGAGATACAAGAAGCAAGACACTTTCTTTAGACATTGTACGTGGATGATTTACCATACATGATCGGGTCCGGATCCTCCCTATTCCTGCCCAGTCGTTTCAGCCGGGGTCGTTAAGCCTTGTTACGTACTCCTCGTATGATTCATATTGGTAGAGCATACCCTCTATCTATCGCCAGTGTAAACGCTGATTTCAGTACGATCTACATGATCCCCGCGTCACGTGCCGTCAATCACTCGGCTTGTACCGACCGACCTGCATGCATGCTTGCTCAGGCAACCTGCCGGCTGAATGGCTAGCCTGGCAACCAATATATCTGGAGGACGTCTCAGGCATAAGGACGAACTTCACCACAAGAACACTGTCGAGGAACAGAAAAGTTCCAGATCGAAAGGAAATATACCAAAAAACACATACGTATAAATGGGGAGCAGTATCATGCTGAGATACATAAGCGGTATGATCAGACTAAGAGACATGGTATCAGTAACTGTACGCAAACCCGACGAGGATTTATATCATGACCCTGCTTTCTGACTAGCTATCAGACTGTGTTAGCTATAAGCTATCAGAGGAATCGTTGTTAAGGCATTGGTATAGTTATTACTTCGCCTTCTGTGCCATGGTAGACTACGTAGAGAAGTATGTTGTAGTCTCAGCCATATATCGGATGATGTAACCTGGGCAAACAGCCAAAACCTACCCAGGGAGGAAGCATGGTCGGATTTCCAGCTTCAAGGATCTTGACAGCGCCAAGAGGGGCGAGCTTCTTATTTACGATGACCTCATAGGTGTACCCTCTAAACCATGCAGCTGAGCAGACGAAATAGCCTGTGGGCAAATGAATGAGCAGGGACAATCAGCGAACCGCACCCTTTGTGCGGGATATGCCTTGCCCTTTCACACCTTTCTCTCCTCGTTCCGGCCCCCAAGAATTCTCAATCCGGTAAGCGGACTGGTTTGCCATCCTCGACATGTACTCCGCTTATCATCATAGCATGGGTTGGAGCAGAAGCACCCGTATCGAGTCGCTCTGCCTTGTCCATACCAAGCGCAGTTCCGAAGGCACCTTCGATATCGCGCACGTTCACGTCCCAGATACCTTTGTTTGTGTCACCGTTGCTACGAGAGTCGCAAGCGAACCATACGGGTTCGTCTGCCTTGATCATCTTGATAACAGCCTGTTCCAGATCTTCAATTTGCGTGTTCACATATTCGGTTTTCTTTCCGCCCACTACGTTCTGCGACTTTTCTACGGTGTACAGCTTGCCCAGCTCATGATTGGGCTGATTGACAAGGGAGATAGTATCTTGGGGCTTGAAGGCAGGTGCTAGGTCAGCGTAAAGCTCGAGAGGACTCATCCTGAAAGACTGATATTGGCCTTTCTTGTCATAGAACTCGTAAGTGTACTTCTCGGTAGCAGACGGAGGCGTACCCAGACACATGGTGATAATAGTGTATACGCCGCTAAGCTGCTCTTCCTTGCGAGCTCTGCAGGCATGTACAGCAGCACTGATAGCTTCGGCTTGACTTAAATTGGCTGTCTGAAGGGCGACGTTCTTTGTATGTTTGTACAGTCTGCGCAGTTCCAAGCAGTGTTCCCGAAGCTGATAATGTACATTTAGAAAGCGAATAAACGGGTTACGGAACGACACGATGATGCAAGACTGACCTTCGTATTGACAAGCTCGTTCATCTTTGCAGATGAGCTAGAACTCCAGCTCTCCGGATATAGAGCTTGTGGAACAAGGCCATATCGCTCGAAAAGGTTCAAAGCGAAGACCCATTCGCCGCCATCTGAGTTATGGGAAGGCACTCAGCTTTAGTGTCCATCTGAAAACATACCGCAGGCTTGACACACCCTCTACCGGATTCTGGAGGAGTTCGTGCACGATACGCGAGTCCAGCCTCTCTTCTGCTAGCTCAATGATATTCTCAAGGAAAACATTGGCCTTATTGAGGTGGTCATAGAACATGGGGTAAGCTTGACTGAACTGAAAGTCTTCTACGTTGTATTTCTTGGCTGTGTTGGGTAAAGTTAGCCTGTGTTCGAGGTACCGTACAGCTGTAAGTAGCCTACCCATTGAAATGCGAGCCATATTCAGAGCAGCAAATAACCAGCATCGTCCAGATTGCGCTGTTTAGCCCATTGATCAGCCGAGAGAGCTCGCAATATAGATGTTTTATTTCCCACCCTGATTCGTAACAGCTGGATTGGGTCATATCTAATCAGCTTTGGCGTCACGTGCGTACTCAAGGGCACAAGGACTCACTCGCAAGCTGGGTGGTAAGCTTATGATTAAACACCTGTCGGTCCGCAATGGCTACTTTCCGGCTTGTGAGGTTTGTCAACGGATCTTGCTGGCTGAATGCACGGTACGCGGTGAGACACTGGTGATGTGCATACGTATAACCGGCGGTCTACATCGCGCAACTTGCCTGAGTATTGTGCCCAGCACAGCATGCGCAGGAACAGAAGTGTACTCATTGTACCACCTTTCAAAGTCTTCTAGAGTTATGGTGCCATCACGGCGGCCGCCTACACTGTTTTTGAGCCTTTGCAATGGCTTATCATCCTGCTTTCCCGTTTGGGCATTGCCGACATCGAGAGCTCGAAACTGCTTCTCGCAAAGCGTTACCGCACGCTCTTGCTGACGAGCCTGGGCAGCATGGGGAGCAACGGATGACTGTGAGGTGCCCATGGTGTTCAGTGCAGTGACAAGATGCTGCTTATCTTGTAGTCGTAAGCCAGACAAAGGTCCACAGTTGTCGGGCTGAAGGGTATGGTGGCAAAAGAAGTCACGTGACGTCTGAGGGAAGAGGTCGCGGAGGCAGAGTAAGGAGCAACACAGGGTAGAGGTTGTCCCAAGCTCTTCAAAGCGGAAGCAATCTAACAGTCTTTGGTACAACGACATCCACAAAACAAAAGATCGTTCCTGCCATACGAGGAGCGGAGGGACTCTGCAGCGACGCCTACGAGAGCGTTGCTGTGTGCGGTCTAACGGACTCGACTAAAGGTTCGCCATCCAATGGCACTGTCTCCATGACCGTTTCCCCACTTCTGCGGTGGACGGTCTCCTCTTGCGTTGCATCGCTGTAGACGCTCACTGAACTTGCGCTATCTTGATGATTTAGTGGCGGCGGGACCTCCAGGGACTCGGTTTGGCTGATTACGCCTGTAGACTGCTCTACAGGAGCATCATAGGGCTCCGTCAGAGCGTCTTCAAAGGTAGGGGGAGGTGTTGGTTGTCGAAGCGATTCTTCGTGGAATTCGTATGAAGTGCTCGTCCCCTCGGAAGCCTCGTTTGCTTGGCTTGTCCTCTCGTCTAGCGACAGATGATGCAAATCCAAAGTACCGCTTGCGTCGCGATCCTGAGCCTCAGGGTCATCAGAATTTGAAAGACCAAGTCCAGCCTTGCGTTCTCCGTGTCTACGCGGTAGTGGCGGAGGTGGAGACATAGCTGTCGCCGGACTAAGTAGGCCTCGACTGAGAGGGCTTGTCATGTGCGCCTGAGGGTCATGAGGCTGCATTTCGGGACTGTTTGCTCCGGAGAAACAGCCACTGCGAATCGAAGAAGCGGAGCTACCGGGTCTGCTACGGCTTGCAGCTTTCGAGCGCGGATGTAATGGCGGCGGTGGTAGAGCGCGAACAGCCTGTCTTTCTGCTTCTTCGAACTTGACATCTTCTTCATCTTTGATTCCTTGTGCCTCCCATTCGGAGAGTTGGTCCGGCGTAGGCGGTAACCGCAGAACTTCCCCCTCTTCCAAGTCTATCGCCTTCACTTCATCCGTATCCCACTCCAAATTTGCACCTTGCGCAGCTCCAGTTTCCGCGTCCAGCAGAGCGACGTAAAAGGCTTTCGACTCCGGAGGTCGCCTCACTTTGCCATCGAAGATATCGCCTGCTTTGATTCCTTCCCAGCTAACATCCGGGAAAGTTAGCATCCCGTTCCTGCACCGGAAACAGCATAACTACTCACTGGTACACTCTCTCGTTCTCGTCGAATCGATCAAGGAACGCTTGTCCCATAAGTGAAACTCCGGCATAGAAGCCTCGGCTTTGTACGTACGAGAAAATAGGTGCTTTATGCGGACTTTTCAAGCCCATTTCGCCCGAAACTCCCGCGCCTCCCAAAGGTCCAGCTGCTATACCTAACTCACTGCCCAACGTCAAGTTATGCGTTCTGAAACCTTTTACTGCGTCGTCTGTTCGTAAGACTAGAATTGCGTTATATACGTCCAAGCCCAGCATTAAACCAGTGCCGAAATTGTTTGGACTAATGAAGCTTGGCGGTGACCAGGCTGGGAGTGCCCAGTATACTCAGAGACGAGATTTCTCTCGGTTGTAGTAATAACTCATGGCTCACCTCCATCTGACATTCTCGTTATGATGATACCTCCGCCACCTGTTGCCAACGATTATGAGCCAAAATATTGGAGAGAGTGTGTGTGCAGCTACTCACCCGCTCCAGAGAAGGGCGCAATACCGGATCGCATAGCTGTGAAGATAATCAACCCTTTCGCATCCTTGATAATGTTGGGAGGTAGTTTTCGGAAGACCCTCCGCTTTTTCTTCCCATCAGCTGAACTCTCATCGGTAGGCACGCCTTCGACGGTGAACATGCGAAGAATGCGTTCGCATTTCTCGAGTTCCTTGATATAGTCCCCGGATGTTGGCCAGAATCCTGTTCAAAGTCGGAGATGTCAGATTGATGATGACCGCAGCGGGCGGACTAGTATTCGGCTGGCTGTGTAGAGGCAGTCTCATGCGAGGCCAGTCTGACTTACGCTCTACGCCGAATTCTATCAGGGCCAAGCCATAGTGATGAACATCGTTAAAAAGGCTCGCGGCGACTCGATAAGAGTCATCACTTACTGGAACCCACGTTATTCGCATGATTACCTGCCCAGTCTGCTACAACCATAGCCCGGGTGCCCCATTTTCGCCATCCAGTCGGCTGTGCAGGAGCCATAACGATGTGGATGCTATCGTGGTGCCCTAACGCCCTTCTCCAGTCTCTCTATGACGATCTTTGCTTGAACGAATTCCCGACGGCAAGAGCTGCTTCTGCCGGCGTGACACAGCAGAAGGCGAGCTAGCCCGGCGAGCTTTATCTACGTTTGGGCCAGCTTAGGGAAACACGCTACACCCGGCCGCAGCTTGGTGAGAGCAACTGTATCTGGGTGGTTCAAACGCAAAGGAAACTCATCCTGCTGCCAGGAATCTGTCAGTAGTCTCTTGCTTGTAAAGCATAGGTGATCGGAAATCAGTCGGCATCTCCGAGATACGGTCAACTGCACTCACTACCACGAAGGTATCGACTGGTATCCCAGTCCAAGTTGAGTATTACTTAAACGACCCGAGGCTTTTTCTTGGCGCCAGGAGCGCAACTCCTGACACCTTTAGCGGGGCAGTCGGGTGCATGATACAAGAAAGGAGAGAATTACTGTACAGACTTTCCCTGCAACAACTGTCACAACTGCTCTATATTGACGGAGATACTAGAACGCCTTATTGAGGCTTCTTGATCGCAGGGATCATGGACCCAGTCCCTATTGGCTTGTTGACAACAGAGAACGCACCCTCTGCAAACCAAGAATCATTCGCGCTTTGCACCCTCTTCTGCCGCGTTGGATCGACAAATTCGACACCTTGGTGAGGCGTAAAGGAAATCGAGGAAGCCAACCCTGATTGTGTCCCTGAAGAAGAGCCTTTGAGCTGAGCCAGTCGATTTTTGTTGGATTTAGACATCTTGGCTGTACGGTGAGAGCCAGTAGAGAATCAGTCTGATCCCATTGCTCCTCGATTGGCTCAACATGCTGTATACTCACCTTTACTACGCGACTCGCCGCTTAGCTGACGCAGCTTGCCACTCGAGCTTCCGGCCATACCAAGCCCCCTAGTCTCGTCAAATGCTCCAGTTTCTTCCTCTTCTTCGCCAAAGGCCATTCTATTCTGTAGCTTCCGCAATTCGGTCATAGCGTACGCTTCTTTAGCTTTCCTAGCTCTTTTGCCTCCCCTACGCTTCTTTGATCCTTCAACAGGGACTGGCAGCGCCTTTGTAATCTTGGCCGGAGGTGGTTCAGCCAACCTTTCGAGCTTCTTCTCCAATTCCTCTGATAATTTCTGCCCATATGATCCTGTATTATCGCGACCTAACTCAGTTGCAGAATTGAAAGCCAAAACAAAGGTGATCACTGACCATCTGGGTATGCTCGTTGTTGATCCATACGGCAAGCAAGCGTGCATTTGGCACCAACAGTACGCTGCGCTTTCAGCCGAATTTCTGCTGGACATGCCTGGACTAACTCTGACTGATAAATAAAGCCAGTATGCCGCGAAGTTCCAATCCTAGCTGACGTATGGAAAGCACCAGGGGCTTTGCGCTGTGCTCCGAGGAGCTGAGAATGTATCATCCCTGTCAATTGAGGATCTCGGCAAGCTTAGCTGTAAAAGGCACCGCTCACGTATATATTGGCCGAAGGCATCTTGCTCAGACCGTTGAGACCGCCAGCAATACCGAGCAACTTCGTTGCCGTCCGTGAACCAACAATGGCGCACAAGTTGGGTGCTAGGAATCGTATACGCGATTCCACATATTCCAGAATCTATGGGCAATTAAAATGCTAATCATTAGCCTTGAATATAGTTTGCGACCATATGCAATCTATCGCACCTTCTTGCGCGCATCTTCAAGCTCGAAGCTCATCTCGCAAGCGCCTTCAATTGCTTTCCATTCATCAGGTGACATTTGCTTGCCTCGGGTTGTTGTTGCCTCAACTGTCACGACCATAACCTGCGCAGCTGGTAAGATGCCTTTCAAGGTGTTGGCGATGTCTTCGAGTTCAGGAGGATTGCCTATAGCCTTGGCTGCTTTGATGTAATCGTAAGGGTTGTCTACAAGAGTTTCGAGTTCCGGAAACCTGATCGCATAGTTATCACGCACGAACTGTGACACGGTGAATTAGTGAGGCTCAGCGCGGAAGATAGTTAAGACCCACTTTCTGCACAACGAGGACTTCGTTGTCTATTTCAACAGCCATGTTATTCGCCTGTACAATGAGCTTGTACTCTGGTGACTCTGCCGACGTGATGTCTGTAGCCGGCTTGGACGAGTATTCGGCTACTTTTTGCAGTACTTCCTTGAAGGTCTTCGTTCCAGAGAGTCTAGCCACACTCTTGACATCTTTGACGTTTCGTAGTTGCATTTGTGCAACATCTTCAGCATCCAACTCTTCCGCAGGCCGCACGCCGCCCTCTGGTATGGCCATTTCGACTTCTTCTTGCTTAACATAACCCGCAGGTACATCGTCGTCCGAGTTGTCTGCTTTCATTCCGTTCTCGCCATCCTCATCATCGTCGGCCTTCCGCTTTCCCCTTGCACCTGATGATGCCGCTACATTATCGGCTCCGGGCGAGCCTGGTTCCTCGTCACTGTAACTGCCCACCTCTCCGTCGTCTCCCTCAAGATCCCTCAGCAGTTCGTCTGCCAAGTCTGCCATTCTACTCGCCTTGCAGCTCTGCTGATATGCTTATATATTACCCGTAGGAGCAAAGCCGTACGTATTCGGAACGATCAAACCAGTGCTAAAACAATGAGTGGCAAACTACAGGAGACTCGCACAACGCAAGTCATAGCTCAAACCCGACAATTCGGCCAAGACTGCTACATGAATTGATATATGACTACATTGTTGAACTCTGAACAATGCTGCTATTCACGGTTGCTATACTCATGTTTGTTCGGGTCATTGCGCTGATGGCTGTGCATTCTTCGATAGATCAATTTTGGCCATCTTATCGCTCACTGCCCGTTCCATCTATGATATCAAGAACCTGATCAGGACTCATTTACACGAATTAGAGAGGACGAACATACCTCCTGCTCTTCGGCCGTACCTGAATCGGAACCAGAATTCTCCCGCTCATGCGGTTCCAAATCACGTGTGCGGTCAGATTCAGCTAGACTACCTGTCCGACCGATCCGATCTCGTAAAGAGCCTCGTACATCTTGTCTGATGTCATGCGTTCCTCTTGACAGCTCGTTGACGAGCCAGGGATGCTTCAAAGCTTGATCAGCGCTTATTCGTTCCTCGGGAGCCACTTTGCAGCAAGCCGTAATAAAGTCTAGAAGGGAATAGCATTCAGTAAATAGACTTGTATCTACGAAAACCATGCAGATTTGACCCCTTGCCCACCTTTAGCTTCCCGAGAAATGGTTTCCCAAATAGGCTTTTCAAATGCTATTTTGCCTTTGAGCTGTTCCCGGAGCAAATTATCCTGCGACTGATTCTGCTGAAACGGCGTACTACCACAAAGCATGGCATATGTGATGACGCCAATTGACCACATGTCGGCGGGCGGTCCGCGGTAGTCGTCTTCGCACAGCACTTCTGGCGCTGAGTATCCCGGTGATCCTACGAGCGTCTTGCTACGTTCCATCGGCTCGCTTAAGCTCCGAGCAACTCCAAAGTCTGCAAGCACGATCTCGTCCAGCTTGCTATGGTCGGTCGAGCGGAGAAGCAGATTCTCGGGCTTGATGTCACGATGGCAGATATTCTTGTGGTGAAGATACGCAACTGCCTCGAGAACCGCTTTGATGCAAACGGCCGCATCATGTTCACTAAAATGATGCAGTTTCACGATACGGTCAAATAATTCTCCGCCAGGTGCCAGCTACAAGACGTGCTCGAAACGTCAGTTTCAGATCTGCATTGGGGAGTTCCCAAACTAAACCCACCTCGAACACAAGGTAGTAGGTGTCCTTTGATCTGTCTTATGTGTCAGGGCTATGTTGGCAGAGTCGAGTACGAGGCACTCACTCAAACCAGTCATATATCTTGACTATATTCGGGTGGTCCAGATCTTTCAATACGGACATTTCATCGTAGACGACCTGCGGCTTCGACTTGACGAGCTGCTTTCTGATACACTTTATCGCAACCTTATCATCGCAACAAACGGTCAATTGTAAGTTTGAAGATGTTGTAGATGACCACCCACCTCTTGCTTCTTCCCGTCCTCCCGAGTCCAGGTGGCCTGCTTCACATCGCCGAAGGTCCTGCGGTAACAGCAAACGGTTTGATCAGCAGACCGAGAAAGCGAAGTTTCATGTGACCAACCCTTCTCCTATCATCTTGTGGAACTTGTATTGCTTATCACGTTAAGGTGGCGATCGGGATGGATCGAGGTGCTCCGGAGTTAGCAAGTAGTTGCCCACTACTGCTTCGCAGCGGCAAAGCCTGAAACCCACCTTCTTCTTAGCATGCTGTAGTTTAGGTCTGAGTGCTTAGCTTTGTCTTTCATGAGCTTTTCCGATAAACGAACCGACACTCACACTGGGAGGCTGACCGTCACGATCGTTATGCAATAGACATGTCAGCAATAGCGGTTATCGCAACAGCCGGAAGACCGCCGCGATACCTGCTTTTCGAGCACATGCGTAAGGCCGCCTAGATGCATTTTCCTGCCTGACAATCGCCAAAGGGGAGTCGAACGAAGTGCAAGTTTCCTGCCCCGAAAGGCAGAGGATAGCAAGCTAGGTGAGGGTGGCGGAGAGAAGGGCTTCCCGCTACATTTGATGTATGAATTAAGTATATCAAGATTGAGAGTAGTGTCCCTGCCAAGCAAACGCAACAACAATAACAACATTATGGCCTAAGGCGCCTGCATGCATCAACTCTGGTACGGCGCTCATGCGACATTACTGCGTTTGCTCTGCCTAGCAGCTGCAAGACGACCCCGATTGCCCACTTCCGAAGTAGGTCGGCTGCCCTTCTTTTCTTTCTGTTTCACGACGGTGCTGCTGAGGACGGGTATTTTGACTGTCCGAGCTGCACCACCGCCAGCACCGGTCGAATCACCCCCTCGCCGGCGAACGAAGTTGGTGACCGCGCTAGTACGGCCCGGTCCCCGACCATTCTCATTCTGGCTGTCCTCCTTCTCCAAGTGTACGACACGCCTGTTTGATGTTTGCGTTTCTGCGTATGAGAGCTGTACATGGTGATTTATCAGCCCAAGACTTCAATATACCGTCTTAACGTGGGAACGTGTGGCTCCTCACATCAATATCATCAAAGCAGTCAGTCCCCAGTTTCTTTTGGAGTAGGGTTCTTGAAGTTATGATTGCGAGGCTATCCTCAATTACAAGCTCCTGTTGTGGTGAGCTAGGCATACCGTATATTGCCTGGTCGATGATACTCTTCTCGTAATCATGTGAGTAGGCATGCTACCGGTGGGCGGATGCCGTTAGAATACCTGAAAGGTGCTTAAGACGGACCACTAGCAACTTACTGTTCGGTCTTGATAGCGTCGGGAAGACCTATGCACAGGCACGTCCCCCGTGTCCGAGCCGTACTCTTCATCTTCAGAAGCACCTTCTGCGGTAGGATCCGGTGCTTCCAAGAAATCACCATTAATGTCAGCCGTCCCATCATCCATGCCCGTCTGAGCGAAGGATTGGGTTTCCGGGTTGGCCGCTGATGACAATGAGACTACATTTAGTATTATGGGCCAATGAACTAGCCAACCCCCGACTTACTCAGGGCCTCCATCTTTGAGCTGAATTTCTTCGGTTTTCTTGCCTTCGCTTCACGATGCATGATATCGTCATCATAGTCACTGTCACTCAAACCGCCATCGTCTCCACGACGTCGCTTCTTCAGTTTCCCAGCTATGACCTTTTCGACTAATTTGTGCGTTTTCGCCTCGTCTTTCTGCACCCAGTCTCTGTGATGTTCATCTACCATCTCATCCTGTGCTTCTTCCTCATCTGGATCGCCTTTTACGTTATCGACAAGCTCCTCTACTTCTCCGTCAAGATCACTACCATCCTCTTCGTCACCTTCATCATTAATTTTGCGTAGCATGCTGTAGTCTCCTTCGTCTTCGGACTCTTCTACTTCTTCAGCAATGAAATCACTTCTCTTATTCTTCTGCTTTTTGGATGCGTCCCGACCATAAACATGCCTTTGTTGCCCCATCTGTAGAACATCGAAAGCATTGAGCGATCGTTTTGGGCTCAGCTTCTCTTCGTCGCCAGCTCGCCTCAGCTTTTTCGGGATGGAAGGCGAATGGATGTCTTCCATGTCGATTAGTTCGTCGTCTCTTTCTTCAGACGGTAGATCATGGACAACCATGCCTCTATCACTGTATCGGTCTGCACTCATTGTCACAGGAGGAAGCGGCGGCATTTCATCCGAGATGGTGCTTCCGGGTGTCCGGGTCAGATCGCTTTCTTGCCTGCTTACATGCCGTTAAATAACGGTACTCGTAGAGCTGGTAGGAAACAACTTACCTGTCGCCCACTAAACGAGTACGGTCAAATTGGATCTGTTCATAGGCTCTTTCAGCTTCCTCTCGGATCTGCGCATCTCGTAGGGCAGCATCAAGAAGCATTGGCGCCTCTCCGAAGGCGTGTCGTTGAACTTCCGGTGAACTATCACCGCCTTTGCGGAACATCTGCAATAATAGAACGCTTTAACGGACGCCAGCATTTGGCCCATCTCGGTCGCTTACTGATGGTATCGGTCCAGCCAGTTTCGCCATTGAGCCAGTTGCAGCGGGTAGAGTAGCCTGAGGGAAGCCGGTAGAGTTCTCATCCTCGAACATCTGGCTGAAGCCTTCACCCTCATCAATGGCAGCTCGAGATGCCTGCGGTAGCTCTTGTGAACCTCCGACTTTCCCGAAAGCTTGAGTAAGGGATATATCCTTAATCTTGTCGAATTCGGGAAACGCTGGTGCGCCATCCTTGACAACAAAGTCGTGATACTGTGTAGCTTGCGCTAATCGTGGTTCCGCAGTTGAAGCGACTTGGCACTGAGTAGAACGGCTTCCAGTTCTCTGACTGTCCTCATCCTCGAAGACGGTACGCATGGCCGGTTTCATTCTTGTGCTTACAACGATAGCATCCTCACTCTCTGCACCGGACACGTCGCTTTCTTCGGACAGAATGGCTTGGGTGGTGGCGAGACTTGACGTTTCTCCAGCCAGATCTGGATCATCCAATGCAGGTTGTTTGTTGTAGTGTCTGGGGATAGTCGTATTCATTTGTTCTGCATCGCTGGCAGCTGAATCCGCCTCGTCGGTATTCCCGATCTCTTCTCCCGAAAGGATGGCATCTTCGTCTGATGCGATATAATCTTCGTCATCCTCTTCATCATCCTCAAGGTCTCCGTCTGTCTCTATGGCGCGTGCTTGGATAGCATCAATGAGTTCCTTTGCACGATCATCCGTAATTTCCTCATCGCCATCATTTTGAGGGAGCTCGTCGGTTCCATGATCGTGTCTGAGGGTTCCGCCCCGTCGCCTCCAGTCGTCCATCCGCTTGATCTTATCATTCAGCGCTTGCTGCTTAGCTTTTTCCATCAGCAAATTGTTGACACCATGGGTAGTTACAGAGGGTTGAGATTTCCTAGTTGACCTAGTTCTTGGCGCTTTCATTGTCACGTGCGGATTGACAACAACATTCTGGTCTCCATGATGGAAAGTTCGGCCTGCTCGTTTGAATTGTGATTCGCTCATTTCGTGTTCGTGCTCCTGCTTGACACTTCTCACGTTCATATCTCTCATAAACTTGTGTGAATGCGGAGTACGATGATCTGCTTTGATGACCGGTGTTGTAGCGCGAGTCATCTCAATTTCAAGTTCTTCCGGGTCCGAATCCAAATCCATCACAATCTCTCTGCCTTTGCCTTTGACGTCTTCTGCAGGGTTGGATCGCTCACGTGTTCCCTGCTGTCTCGCCAGCAGTGCTGCCTTTTTGGCTTGCAAAGCTTTAGCTCTCTTCTCCCGCTCCTGCCTTTCTTGCATGATCTTTACAACATCGGGAAGCTCCTCATCGCTCTCCCCCTCCGCGTCACAAATCGGAGATGTGCTAGCTTTGGTAGGCAGCGTAGGCTCGCTTTGTTGCCTGTCTTGAGATTGCGATTGCGTTTCAGTCCGGAGGTATGTAGGGTCATAAGAATCTTCCGCCAGATTAAAATCGTAGATAGCACTCGATGATCCGATCTCGATAGCTTTGGAAAGCGGTTTGGCCGAACTCCGCATGCTCGCATGCGGTATACTGGCAACACGCAAAGACAAGGCCGGTTTTGTGGAGCTTGAGCGCGGCCGGTGCATCAAGCTCGGTCGCATCGAGTTGAAGGGTCTATTGGAGCTTGAACAAACATTACAGACGGTCAGGTAGCTATACGCCGAGAGCACTCGTTGTACTTACTGGTCAGCTACCTGCAGCCTTTGAGATATTTCGGAAAGCGGTCTCGCCGGCTTAGAGCGAGGCATGATAGATGCATGTCGGCCTGTACAGAGGAACGGAAAGAGACTTAATTCAAACGAGTGCCTGAGGTTGAGACATGGGAAGGTATCGACGTACTTCTTCGAGACTGCTCAGCTATTCTGTGGGCTTCTTCCTCATCTTTCTTGCTGGGCGGCTAGACGGAACCTTCAGCATGTAAAGCGACATGGGGAGGGGGGGGGGATTTATTTTGTCTACGAGACTCACCCTTGGCTTTCGAGACTTCTTCTTTCCATCTGGGCTCTCAAAGAGCCTATTGCTTTGGTAAAATTGAGAATCTTCGTATTGCTCAATTCCTTCTGTTTTTTGGGTTTCCACATCGACTTCATCTTCAGATTGACTCTTTTGGCGGCGCGCCTTCCGGATTTCACCAACATCTCCCAACGAGGGTAAATCTTCGTCCTCACTCCCAGTGCCAAGTCTGTGTTCGTTTTCATCTTCGTCGCCATCTATCACCTTGCGTCTGTGAGCCTTCGAGTATCGTCCAAGCCTCCGAGGGGACACTGACAGTCTCTTTGCCTGCCTTGAGCTGTCTGACTCTTCGTCTTCCGAATCAAGGATCTTGTTTTGCGCCTTCAGTGGTTTGCGTGAATGGGCAGGACGTACCGTCTCTTCATCTTCTGCAATCGTATTGACTTTGAGGGCAGGCGAACGAGGCGAAGTAGGCGGGCTCGAGCGATGCGCATGTGCGGGCGGGGGTGAGGAGGTCGATGCGAGGACTTTATTATTGATGCGATGAACTTCGTTGGTGGATGATGAAGAGGCGCCTGACACCACGCGCTCCCGCTTATGCTCTAGTGGTTGCGGCTCTTCTTGGTCGAACCTCTGTTGTACGAGGCTACGGCGAGGCGAGCATAGCTGCCGAGGAGGCTCATCGCCATCCGACAGTGTGTCAAACTGATTGTCTATCTCTCGTAGGGAGTCTGTCACAGTCTTCGGCACTACGTCGTTGTCAGAGTGAGAGTTCCCAGGTGAATCCGGATCAGCGAACTCATTCCCAGAGTCGCTGTCGCTTGGCGAGGTTCTTGAGCGTCGGTTCTCTCCGACAGCGCTGGAAGGTGGCGCCTGCGAGAGCTGAGATAGGCTCGTCAAGTCGCTCGTGAAGGACTGGCTGGCCTGCAACGCCGAGACGTCCATCTTGGGTTTCCCATAGGTCCTCTTGATGGTCGGACGAGCCGGAAGCGTCTGCATCGCTGTTTCCAGATGAACAGCAGACGGGGGAGACGCCATGCTGGCACACTTGTGTGTGACTGCAGATCAGAGACGGGGTGCGTCCTGTCCTGCTTGGTGTCCTGAGACGGAGAGGCTCTTCGTCGTTGGCTTCTGCTTGTCAACAATTGCGCGTTGTTGCATTTACGCGCGACATGATCGGAATGCGCCGGGGTCACGTGATCCAAGAATAGGCGGTGGCGAGATGATACGGAGCAAGTCAGTAAGTCAACCCATAAAATCGATATGTGGCATCTGCAAGAAGTTGGCCAAGATACGTTAGATAGCTTGTTCGGCAGATAGAAGTCGTGTGATGAGGAGCTCTAGCGATCTAATGAGTTTTATGTCGGTCCGAAGGAGTCTGTGTGAGACTCAGCTGCTGGGACCGGCAGCCGCCTGCAGACTGACAGAGTGGTTACTGCATGCATTCTCAACACCTTCACTTGCTCCATGCGAATACTTCCCAGCACGTCAACGCGCTCAATAGCGGGTTATGTATAAACACTTGGATTGCGATCCAGTACTACCATGGCGGTTACGACACGTATACAGGTGTGCTTTCGCCTACGCTGACCTTGCTGTGGAACTACACTCAATCTGCATTCTATGATATCGTAGTGTCATGATTGCACTTTGCAAATCTGGCTCGGGCTTGTCAATCTTTCCTGCAAGTCACGTGCGGATTGTTGCCGATTCCACTCTCGTTCATTTGACCTCGGGGTGGCTGACGGGCATTTCGAACTTTGTTTTGGTCGGATCTGACGTCGATGGTTGACGCATGAGGCTGACAACAACTCTTCGACCCGTCAAAACCTGGACCCAGCAGATGCGATGCATAACAAACAGTTTTTGTAGTCTTGATCTTTGTTGCAGAAAGTTGAATTTGCCCATTGTGTTCATCGTCTTTCCAGTCCTTTAGTGGAAGTCATGCCAACACGTCATTAAGCTGATATGCGATTTGCCATGGGAACGAACGAGCGCGTTCCGGTGTTCGCTTATCGCCAGACAAATCAGGATGTCCAGGTTGCGGCCCTTCGAGAAGGCCATGATATACCATTACTTGCAGGGTGAAGGATGGACTGATCTGCTGTCGAGTTATCAGATTTCATACGAGATGGAGTTGGGGGATGTTGCTTTGCAATATAATATCGTGCTTGCCGGAGCCGGTGATCACGCTTTCATGCATTTCGGGGTGGCGCAGCCAGACGCCTGGCCAGACCTTGTCCTGAAGCAGTCCGAATGCGACCTGCAGAGTCCAAGCCTGAGGTCTTGTCTGTGTTACCTCTTCTGATCCCAAACAGTCCAATCCTCAAACCGCGGCCCCACGCTCCTTTCCGTCCTGGACGCGCCAGCCTAGCGACGTTCGCCAACAACAAAGTTGGCTTGGAACGTCGAACTTTGATTCAGTGCAGCGATAGAAGCCAATCTCTGGCAGCCCTTCTCCCCGTCGTTCCAAAGGGATCCCCTCCCACCCGGGTGCCAGGCGGCCTACCGTACCGCTCCCCTCTTTGTCCGTCGAGATATCCCGTCACTTTCGTTGGCAAGCGTGCTATCATACCCATCTCCGTGCAGCTAGGCAGGTCCTGCTGCAGACGTCAAGGGCCGCGCAAAGGATCAGAAACCGGAACCTGAAGCTTTGAGCATACCTGTGCACAACCATATGCGCTGGAGCTGCCTGGATACGCCAGAGCATGTCGAGCATCCATGCCAGGCCAAGCCTGTCGGCACCAGCAACCAGTGGAAGAAAGGGTATTGAAGCGTCCGGATCCGTACAATCGCCGAAGCCACAGCTGGTCGACAACAGGCAGGAAAGCGCAAGCCGGCGGCACCTGCAGGAGGCAGCGGGGGATGCAGCAGCCGTGAAGAGGTCAGCGTTGCCGTCCAGCCCTCAGGCTCCCGCCAGCAGGAGTCTGAGCAGTGGCAGCAGCGTCAGCGAGTCGGCCAGCATCTCGAGCAGCAGCAGCACCGGGTCGAGCATGGCGACAGCGGCCAGCAGTCGCGTTAGCGATTTGGACGACGAGAAGAGCAGCGGACAGGCCGTTCTCGAGCGAGCGGGCCAGAGAGGCGACGCATCTGCATTCCAGCTGGCTGGTGCAGCCGGCAGCGCCGTCGCCGCAGGACACTCTGCCTCGACGCGTCCGACACTGGCCACACCGACCTCTTCGCCTAGATTCGAGGTAAGACTTTCGCAAGTGGGCCACAGCGCCGCGGAGACATCCGCAGCTGACGACTCTCTGCCCATCACCGCTCGCTGACGCTGAACTGGACTAACCTCTCTGATACCCATTCAGGCTTCATCGACTTCACCGCGCTATCACTCCCAACTGCCGGTGGCGTCGCAGCAGCCAGGACACCGACAAGCTCAGACCAAGCTTGCGCGACACAATTCGCCAGCAACAGCCTCGTGCTCGAGGAAGACGTACAGTAGTGGTGACTGCCCCAGATCTCGTCCTGCCGCTGGAGACAACGCCGCATGCAGCAGCGCAAGAGCGTATTCCACCAGCCCGCGACAAGGTCTGTCAAGATCATACACCACAAGTGCCGTCCCATACATGGGGACAGGTATTCAGCTCGTAAATGCAAGCACAAGCCCGCCCCAATTCCCACCCACTTCCTCTGTAGCACCTCCTGTGCAGAATTCGGCCTCGGTCACATTTGCACCAGCTCCTACTCGTGCTCGGGCATATTCTACCTCTGCTTCTGGAATAGCCAGTCCAACTTCTCCAGCTATTGAAAGCATGGCAGCCATCAACATAGACGAAATGAGAAGATCGCCCCCCACCATGGCGCTGGATGCTGCTACTCTGCCCTCTGCGACACTATCTTCACACCAAGCGCTCGTTGACGCCACCACCTGTTCACCGCCCAGCGGTACCATATGGAACAGCGCATCACCCGTTGGGTATGATGTCAAACCTGCGACGACAGGTGACCCTATGTCTTCGGCAAGCAAAAGTGGAGCCCAGGTTTCTCCTCCACTGATCCCTTCGAACAACATCTCGGCGATGAACCGCAGGCACAGCGTCGATCCTTACTCCGCACGTAACACTTCAAGCAACCACAACCACAACATTACAACACAGCAAACACCGGCAACAGGACATCGGCGGCATCACCAATCTATATCTGTACCTCCGAGCAGTAGCGAGTATAGCTCTCTCGGAGACCAAACCCATCAGCCCAATCAAGCACACCATCTGTTGCACCTCGGCTCGCGCTATCGCAAAACTTCTTTGAACTCGCAAGCTCTACTGTCGCCCAAGGCAGTCAACAAGATGTCGTCTCCTCCGGGCTCCTACATGAGCTACATGCAAAATGGATCTGCTGGCAGACAGCCACAGCGGGAGCGCGTGACCTACGACAGTGGTGCAAACGACAACGGCTCGCAACTCTCTCCAACGCGCTCACAAACTGAACCATACCTGTCAACCTCGCCGCGATATTCAAGTCGAGCCTCGCACGAGGCACAGCGCAACAATCAGCTCGAGGCAAAGATTGTCCTGCTCGGGCGGCAAGGAGTAGGGAAAACCGTAAGTTGCAGCCATAAACGTACTGCGTATGGATACCTAGCAGACTGAACTCGGATTTCTTGGCTCTGTCTGTACCTTTTAGTCTCTGGTACACCGCTATATTACAGGCAAATTCAGTTCTACTTTACCTATGACCATTGGCGCTTCTTTCCTCGTCAAGAAGCTGGACTTCGAAGGCGGTATCAAGGTTCGTCTGCAAATTTGGGATACAGCAGGACAAGAGCGCTTCAGAAGCATGGTAAAGAAACCTGTCTCCTGATATCAGCAGGATATGTGACTGACCATTTTCTCACGCCGTATCCAGGCACCAATGTACTATCGCGGAGCTCATGCAGCCATTCTAGTGTATGACATTACGAACGATGAGAGCCTGTCGGACATCCGGGTGTGGTTAGACGGTTCGTCAGCGCTATGATCGGTCATCCGATGAATTGGTATGCTGATGTTTGACAAACGCTGTAGAATTGAGGCAGAATATGTCAAGCGATCTGATCGTTCATATCGTGGGTAACAAAGCGGATCTCGCTCATACGTCACGCAAGATCACTCTCCAAGATGCCCAGAAGCAAATTTCGGAATGGATTGCGCGGCCAGCGAGCGGGATAGACGCCTCTACATTGTTTGTACCTCAGGTACGCGGAAACGCGACATCCTCGAAGAGTCCGGATGAGAACTCGCCAAGTGTAGCCAAGCCAGGTATGGTAGGACTTGCCTCTTTCAACCTGAATAGGTCAGGTAGTCGACAGAAGGCCTCAGAGGATTCGGAACCTGCCTTGCCCGCTTTCAAGGATTGGGGGTTAGAAGAGGTATCCGCCAAAGAGGATGATGGTAAGCAATCAAACATGACTCGCTTGGGGTTGTCTTTTGTGGCAATGGTTTTACTGAAATCTGACCTGTTGTTGTGTATATGCTGCGTAGGGATTGACATGCTCTTTGCGACTATCGCTGGCAAACTCGTCGAGCGTAAAAATCAGATCGAACAGGAGCGAGTGTTACGTACGAAAGATTCCATCATGATCACGGACGAAATGAAAGGCAAGAATGATGACCCGACACGGATTTGGGGATGTTGCTAGCGCTCCTCGCTGCCTGTGCTCATGACGATCCCCGCAGAATCGGGATGACCTGTATTATGAACGAATGAACTACCCGCGCCACGAGTCGACCCTATGGAAGAGACAGCACACGAATGACACGAGTGTATGCGTGTTTACGGCTCATCCGACATATAGCAATGTTTGATACCTAATAGCCTCTGGCAGTACCCTACACATTATCCACTATTAATGCTTTGTTTTGTGATCTGTTTGTTCCGATAACCCATGTTCATTGTATTCTATCTTCTCCGATTGTCATTGTACGAAGATCGCACAAGTCCAGTCGTATTGTTGTGAGCAGAATATCATGATTGGAAAAGCAATACGCGTGAATATCGAAAAGTGTACTATTGCCAAATCCAAGCGGATAGGATGGCTTGCAGGCCAAACCCAGCAGCGAGAATAATTGGACAATTGCATGTGTACGATTTGGCTGAAGGGCTACGACGTACATACAACCTGCAGGTCCTCAGCTTTGAGCTCTAAGCAGCTATACGCCATCTTTGTGCTGCCTCCAGTCCAGCATCTTCCGTTCTCGAGAGAAGCGCAAAAAGTTTGCGGCTCTTCCAGCTGCCAACGCAAGCAACACTGACCATGTTCTGCGCAAGTGAGTCGACGGGAGTGCAGACGGCCACACGGCAGGGACGACAGAATGCATGACTCATCCACCGCTGTTGTTCTTGAATGGCTGCAGTCTCGGGGACTGCTCCCCTCCACCCGGTGGTGTCGGTCAAGTCTGGCAATGTCTACGAGCGGGAGCTGATCCTGCAGTACCTCAAGTGAGCGCAGGACGAGGCAGAGCGGCACTGTTGCTCTGGCCAAGGATACATGCAATAGGACAGCAGCTGACCAGGCTCCTGCTGCCCCCGTGTCTGCAGAAACAACGACTCCAAGGACCCGATTACGGGCGAAATCCTCAGCGAAGACGACCTTGTCGACGTAAAGACCAGTGAGTGCAGACATACGACGGATGGACACGAGCAGGCAGGCTGCACTCCTTCCACCACGTCTTCATGCCCTCCCACATCTCCCTCCTTACTCCCACCTCGCATCACGATGAAAGACCATTCAAAAAAGCTGGACTAGAAGGCTGATTATGAGGCAGCTCTTCATTTGGGCTCCCATGATTCATTCAAACTTATCTACATTATCTGAATCGACCCTCTCTCTACTCGCCTACCTCTTCCCTGCCTGCCCGTGTCTTGATCCTGGCTTCTCGGATTGCTCCTGTACTTACGCCCATTCTCGACAGCTCCCTCTGCACCGGCTGCACCACCCCGTCCCCCCAATCTCACATCCGTCCCAACCCTCCTCTTTGCTCTTCAAAACGAATGGGACGCAGTCGTCCTAGAAACGTTCAACCTCCGACAACAGAATGCCCAGCTGCGTCAAGAGCTCAGCCATGCGCTGTACAAGGAGGATGCGGCGATGCGAGTGCTGGCACGAGTCCAGAAGGAGCGCGACGAGGCGAGAGAGGCTCTTGCCAATATCCAAAGCACGCTCGGCGGTGGTGACGATGGTGAAGCGTAGTTTGGAGGACCGATGGACTCTTGTCTATGCTAGTTGTTCTCGTTTTGGGAAGTCTGTATGAGTATGGATACCTCCGTTATGTAGAATACCCCCCATCCAGGTTGAGCGGCTGTACCGTGTACCCATAGACAATTCTGTGACTCGATAGAGAGGTGCAGTAGCTTACAATGCAAAGAAGCATAGCAACGCGCTAGCCATGCGAATAGCCGAACATCTGATGAATGTCTGGCTCGGGGTGGAACCCTCTGTCGGCCTCGTGCCGAAGTCCGGCTTCGGCGCGAGGCCCCACGTTGGGAGACGGAGACCCGCTGGCTATTATTGGGAAGCTCTTTACGGTCTTCTCAGGACCGATCAACCAGCCCGCAGCCATAGGAACACCTGCAAGCTACACCGGCCAACATCCAACACGCAGCATGTCGCCCTCTTCCACTTCCTCGCCGCCAGCAGCCTCGTGGAGCCGGCTGGTCCGCTTCGTGGCGCAGGAAGACGGACAGACCTACCAAGGTGAACCGCAGTATCCCAAAGATGACCCCAGCTTCGACATCGGCATCCAGTACGAAGGCGTAAAAGTAAATGTCATCGATGGCGACGTCTTCGGCGACGCCAAAGTCACCGACCAAGTCAAGACCATCAAAAAGCTGCTCTCGCCCGTCTCGAAAGAACAGATTACGATGTTTAGATGTGTTGGCTTGAATTATGTCAAGCACAGTGAGGAACTGTTTCACTGCCTCTGACTTGGTCCTCAGACCTTTACTCTGACATTGTCCTAACGTGCTCTTTTTATAGTTCAAGAAGGCCACATGAAGGGAAAGGTAAGATTCCGCCACCTTACTAGGACACGGCGCCAAACACTCACATGCGATCCTCTTGTGTATGAATCTAGATTCCCGAATGGCCAACGGAATTCATCAAGGGTCGGTCAGCTCTAGCTAATCCAGATGAGCCTGTTCCTATTCCGAAGTATGCTCAAGATACGATGGATCTGGAAGCTGAGGTACGAACAGGCATTGCAGAACCTGATTCCATGCGTGAAACTAAGGCAGCGCATCCTTTCGAATCGACAGCTCTGTATCGTCATCAAGAAGACTGGTAAGGACATCAAGCAATCCGAAGCCTTAGACTATGTCGTAAGTTTACGGAATTCGCCAGCGGCATTCAACAAGTACTTGGCTGACTTTTGGTTACGTTCCAGCTCGGCTTTACAGTAGGCCGTCTTGAATCCAATCCACCAGACACTAGCTAACCTGCCTCCTCCAGTGCGGAAACGATGTCTCATGGAGAAGGGCGCAACAGCAATTCCCCTACTCGGGCTCACAGTAAGCGTGTTCCCTCTCTTCCATGACATATGTCACGAGTAGCTGAATATACTACCCACCCTCAGATGGTGCTACGGCAAAGGTCTCGACAAATTCGCACCGACAGGTCCCGTACTCGTCTCTCCTAAAATCTTTGATAGCTCCGACGTTAAAGTAGCTTCCAAGCTAAACGGACAAGATTTTCAAGAGGATTCAACAGAGTCGATGATTCATACCGTACCACGTATCATTGAGCATTTCAGTCAGGGTACTACTCTCGAAAAAGGAGACGTAATCATGACTGGTACTCCCGCTAACGTGGGTTATGCTAGGAACCCTCCTGTGTTCTTACAGGATGGAGATGAGGTCAGAATCGTCATTGATGGCATTGGCACTCTTAGACATACTATTAAATACGAGTAGATACTGGTATCCTACACTCTGCTTCTCAAGATGTTTTTAGCAGGAATCAAACGTTGTCATAGATGCGAATATTTTATAGGTGATACCTGCGGTCGCATGACTGCCATTTCGGAATTGCCCCTCTTGACCTAATCTGCGCCAACGAACGAGCAGAAGAGGCTCAAACGTTGCTGGAGTAGCCTGTACGATGCGCCTGCCGAACCATCCCAAGTGGCGACTTTGCCATAAACTCAATCCTGTCAGCTCCGATCTTGCTTCTTTACCACATCGTAAAACATGAGCTTAACCTGGCTTTTTGGACCTTCCAAGGTTCCTGCGACAGGAACTGTGAATCCTGAGAGTGCTCCATCTGGATCATCCTCGTCAGAAGCATCGCAATGCCCAGTCGACCATTCGACACGCTCAAGATGGCTACAGAAGCCAAAAGGGTCAATCGGAGAATCAGACACATCAGCTCATCCCTTCATACCAGGTAACGGCGTGACAATGTCAAGTGCATCCTCGACCAGTACCAAGGTAAAGCAACTATCAGGCGAACGAGAGACGTCTTCGATTCCTCGATTCTTGGAAAGCTCTTCAAACTCTCCTACTACTACTACAGCAGCAGCAGCAGCATCATCACCAGAAGCATCAAGCAGCAAATGGATCTATCCTTCACCATCTCAATTCTTTTCTGCTTTGCAGAGAAAAGATAGAAATCCAAAACAGGAAGATATGGACACTGTCGTTACTATTCATAATGCAGTCAATGAGAGAACTTGGACGGAAGTTATGAAATGGGAAAAAGAAGCTGGCGAAGAAGTCACTCCTCAGCTTGTCACTTTTAAAGGTCGACCGAATGACAGATCACCTAGAGCTTGGTGGAAGGTGCTCATAGGGTAGGTATTCCCTGCTTCAATCAACCCCATCGGTGATCCTGACTGACCCCTCTGGCAATCAGCTACCAACCACCATTCGATCGACACGATTGGATTGTAGACCGCAATGGCAAGCGTATACGCTATGTTATCGACTTCTACACAGGCAGAGGTGGTGCAGCGACATTGCCAGCCGGGGTACCTCCTCAACTGGCATTCTACCTGGACGTCAGACCAGCCCTGGATGATTTCGAAGGTGTGAAAATGCGAGTACGACACAGCCTTAATAGGCTCTTCGGCTTTGCATCTGTAGACAACAATCAGAAGACAAAAGCGTAGAGTTACATGAACAAGCAGCCGCCGATGGCATGATTTCTCATTACAAACCCATCATCGCATCGGATCAAGATCACCCCAGTCAAACGTCGATTCCTTCTTGGTCGGCTGCAACACAGATGTTCCTGCCCAACCTGGAGGTACAGAAGCTGCCTTCGGAACCGCTGTTGACCACTGGACCGAGGGACTGGGATTTTGGGGCGCTATCGGCGGGGTACTCCATTGAATGCTTGAAGTAGGGATTGCAGCTTGCGAATGGGTCGAAGGCTGCGGTTGAAGAGGCTGCATGAAGCTGTTCGAAGTGGGCTGAAGAGTCATAGATATGCTCGGAGGCTGCGGCGATAGAGACAAATTGTAATTTGGCCCAGAAGTCGTAGGGCCGGCAACCATTGGAGGCCTTTGGAACCCGCTCGAGCTGTTGGTTGTTGTGAATGGCGGTGGAAGCGCTCTGATGGATGGTTGTAAAGGTGCCAGCCCCGGTGGAGATGGCGGAGCGGAGGAGTCGGGTGTGATAGCCAATCCATTGCGCGACTGGAAGGTCGAGGAGGATATCGGTCGTGCACCAAGAACAGATGCTGATCGTACGCCTTGAGACGGTGCAGAATTGCGAGACGATATCGATGCGCGCCCTGTAGCGAGCGAGGCAGAGATCGAGGGAGATAATGTAGAGGAGGATGCAATAGGCGGTGTCGCGCTCGAGGTTGCAAATGACATATTATCAAACTGAAACAAGTATTCAGCATCAGATTCTAGCGTCTAAGTGCGGTGACTAGGCAACCTATTGCTCACCTTTGCGAGATCATCAGCAGTACCGAATGGATCCGGTGTTATGGAGCCTTGCCGCCCATTTTGTGATGATCCTCGCACGAGAGACTCGAAGTCGACTTCGCCAGTTGCTGACAGACTTGCTCTGTGCGCGTTATTGTTAGCCGCTGTCGTGCCTTCCAGCCGTTTGATCTCGGCCAGATGCCTGGACTGCTCCTCCTCCACCCGAGTTCCCAACTGCTTTATAGTAGCCATGAATCGAGCGAACTGCTCAGCGCTGAGAAGCGGCGTAATGGACATTGACCATAATTGGGGCAAGACTAGAGTTGCTAAAGCCTGTATGTCGCACTTGAGCCCGATTTGTTCGTGCACTGCCAAGGTCGCTATCATCACAGAGGGTTCTTTCGTTTTAATCCGGGCCAACAGCGGCACAAGCTTCTCTGTAAGAGTGTACTTGTCTAGTATCGGTACAAGAGCCTTGAAACTGCTCAAAGGGGTCAGCACAACCTCAGCGGGGGTGGAGAGGCTGCCTCACCAATTCAGTGTAGAAACCTTGACAGCCAGTGACGTGGTCTTCGAGAACACCGCTGTGATTTTTGGCAACAACAGGTTCTTGACAGTCGTGTACTGGAGCATAACTCGTCAGATCCATGTATCGCAGGTCGCGAAGTTCGACTCACATCCAACCCTTCGGAGAGACTGGGTATGACGCGAAGGGCTTTATCCAAAAGAGGTGCTATGTCGCTATCGAGTGCATTGTAGACCAAGGGGAGAACCTCTGCAAAGGTCAAACGTGAGTAGTCGGGAAAAATTCCGAACTGCATACACACGCACCTTCCCGAAACGCAGTCGAGCTACATTTGGATTGAAGTAAGGGGAGATTATCAAGCATAGTCATCATAGCCTGAGGTGGATCCTTAAGTTCAAACAGCGGCTTCAGGGATGGCAGAAGGCTGTCGGTGAATTCGTTCTGGATGTGAAGCTGCGTCAGCACATGTAAGATTCGCTTGTGGGGCAACCAACATTGTCCATTTTGCCGGCAATGTGAAATATACATGGCAATAAGAAAGGTACCAGCATATTTTTACGGGTTTCCTCCAGTAAACTCGGCAATATCTTGCGCTTCACAACCTTGTCAGAAAATTGTGGCAGTACTTTAAGCAGTCCTTTCAGGAAAGAAGCCTGGAAGAAGGAGAGAAGTCAGTCCAGAAGCTCAAACTTGATTAAGAGGTTCTATTCGCCTACCTGTTCTTCTCTGGGTTTCGCAGCAAAGTTCTCTCTATCGAGAAACCGCAGGGTGGATACCAGTATAGACTGGAAGTACCTGGAAGACTGAAAAGACGCAGCGGACATTCTCGAGCCAGGAAAGCGAGTCAGTAGTTGTGATAAAACATCTGTATATCCACAATCAGTAATGTCAGATAGGCAGTCATTGACAAGCAGGTGCACCTTGTACTTCGTCACCCAGCTTGTGCCAGCCAGCCCTTGTAGAGGTTAAATTCTCCATGTTATCACGCAGATTCTGCAAACTACCACGATTGCTGAATGGCGGGCCGTTCTTCGTATGGATTGCATGCAACACGCAGCCAAGACTGTACATGTCGTTGGCAGGTAGCAGACTTTCATCGAGGGCGTACTCTGGAGCCATATAATCGAAGTCTTTCTGAACGGCCGGCGGCATCGTGCGATCGTAGGAAGGGAAGGTCCATCTGGCTGACTCGCCTGATGGAGAGCTGAGGAACGTTGACAATCCGAAACCGCTCAACTTCCAGTCGCCCTGTAGTAAGCACGAACGTTAATGCTTCGAAACAGCGGATGGCGACTCGCGGTGTACAGACCTTGGCATTGATGACGATAGCTTCGGGAGTTAGATTGGAATGTACAAGTTTGGCACTTTCATGCAGGAATTGCAGGGCTTTGCCTATCTGTAGCAAGCCTTTCTGTATTTCAATCTCGTCAAGATCGTTTACATCGTCGCTGTCGTTTGATGCGCCTCTCTTCATGGGCCGGGAGCTACTCGAGGCCAGGACTGCTGACTTAAGCGATCCGGTAACTTGCTCGGTCGCAAATGTTAGAGAAGATCTTGGTTGCGCACAAGCGGACATCAGTCAAATACCGGTGGCAATGATATGCAAGGCCCAGTTTACCGTGTTTCTTGCAAGGGTTCCACCATTTCCAGAACGCAAGGGTGTCTTAAGCGGGTGAGCATGGAAACCTGTTTGGGAAGCGTCGCATTTGTTGAGACTCTAACGATTCCTTTGTCTCTTTGTACCAGCATACGCACCTCTTTCTTCAGTACCTCCACAACGGTCTCTAGCTTGCCGCGGGCTTTCGAATTAGAAAGCACGCTCTTGTCGAACGTCCATATACTGACAGATTTGCCGTTCTTATGCGTTGCTTTCTGTATTGTCCATAATCCGATGACTGCGGCTTGACGCGACGGGCCGCTGTCGATTGTGTATGAAGACGCGAGGGTTGATCCTCGAAAGAGGCCTTGTGCCGAGGACAGCAGAGCTGCAGCTGCCATGGCTGGCTCGGACTTGTTCGTAACGGCTTTCTGCCGCTCTGGTCTTGTTGTGTGAGCTAGCCTACGATTGCCCTCCTGCAATTGCTCGGTGTTTTCAGGTTAAATGTCTTGCATATATGTAATGTTTGCGCCGCTGTGCAGACCCCATCAATAAAACAGAATAGCGGGCATAATTCGTCTAATAAACTTGGATCAGCTATCGCTACGGTTGGTAAGCCGGCAAGGGTAAGGATAAACGTTGCGATAAAGCTGTCCGCGCGCTGTATCGTACAGAACCAGGTTCTCCATTCGCATCCGCTTCAGATGTTGTACTTTTGAACAATAACAAGCCTCATATATACAGTCTTGCATTAGGTCTGGAAAATACCACGAAGCTAGCAAATAGAGGAACTTGCCCGAGTTGCCACTATCCACCTGGCGCACGGGTGAGCTTCACTGGACATGAGCTTTTATTACAGCTTGCGATATGTGACATTATCCCTCGCCATGAGATATCTTATTTACACTCAGAACTCGGTGTCGGACAAATCGGTGCTACCATCATGATCCTCATCGTCGGTCAACCCGTCTGTGTCCTCGTCTTCCGTAAAACCTTCCTCCCAATATTCATTCTCAGGATCATCGTCGTCGAAAGACATATCGTCATCATCATCTTCGTCGTCCGAGTCAGGTGCTTCGATTTCCAAAGCTATTCCTTTTTCAAAACATATGAGCTCCAGAGTGTCCATTGCCCGGTGCTCAGCGGCCGTCGGCCAGTCGCAGGTGAGCATTATCTCCTTGAGCGCTGGAAACCCACCCCGCTCGATAACCTCAATGAGCTGCTGCGGGTCCATTTCGTCCAAGGTGCCCAACTCTAGCCTTGCTAGCGATGCACAGTGTTCGAAACGCTTAATCAGGTTGAAATCGAACTGATAGTCTTCCAAAGACAGCGTCATCAGGTTTGGAAGGTCAAATGGTTTTCCTGTATTGAAATTGCCAATGCTTTGATACGGGGTGCCGTTCAGCGATAAATGTCGAAGGCTTGACGCATGGCGCAGGATCAGCGCCTCTACTCCTGCACCCGAAATGTTCTGGCAGCTGCAAAGCAAGGGCTCAGTTGGCTGTCTAGTCGAGTAGGAAGCGTTGCTTACTCATCTAGATCTAACGCTCTTAATTTAGACGACCAATTTGCTTCGGCCCAATCGTCCTGGACGCAGTGCGCATCTGCTAAATCCAGGATCGCCAAATTCGGCAAACCTGCTATGGTGTCCCGAAGCATTGGTTCTGACGACGACTGCTGATCTATCCCGCTGATCTCCAAAGACTCTAGGTTTTTCAAGGCTCCGAGTAATGGGCACAGTTGCCTAGAGGTGAGACGACATCGCATGACATCGGCCGCGAGGTGTAGTCCCAATAGCATTTCGCCTCTCTCCTGTATGATGTCAAATAAGTCATCCATACGCCGGCTCTCGAGGTAAGTGTAGTCCACGTCGACAGAGACTAAATTCGGTAGTGCTCGCATGAGTTGCATCGTTAGATCGAAGCGCCTTTCCGGGAGATACAGGCTGGGATCCTCAGCCTCCTCTTCGCCTATATGGAAGAACTCCGCGTTTTCGCCAGCGGATATACGTATCCAGAACTGGTTGAAAATCCGTCAGCGTAAGGTTTGGCATGACGAACGTGTGCATGTCTTACATCTTTCACAAGGTGTCCATACTTCGGGACAATGAGCTCCAGGTAACGTTTGAGCTTTTGATTATCTAAAGCTTCGAAGTCGACGGATTGATGTATATAAGGAAGGGCAAGCTTACGGAGGAACCTGGAGGTCATTGCGAGTTGATGCAGGGAGGGCGGATGCGGCACATCTACTGGAAGGTTGGTGTGGTCGAGGCAGAAGCGCTTTCCAATGCGGTGGTACGTTTCACAGAGTTCGCAGAATCCAGAAGCTATGATATCGTCACCAAACTCATCGTCTATGCCGAGGGAATCATCCATGTCCTCGTCAATTTCCTCATCATCGTCTTCGGTTTCCCAGCCAGCTTCCTCGATTGCATCCTTATCAGTAGGATGCGCAGGGTCATCTCGCTTTACTATCGTCTTGTGGTCATCTACGAGAGCTTCCACATCATTTTCCTGGCATTTGGCTGTAGGCAAGCAGACCAGACAGTTGTGTCGTGCGAACATAGAAATAGATGCGGCCGTGCAGTATATCGTGACAGGATCAGCAGTTTGCCACGCATTAAGGTGGCTACCATTGTGCACGCAAAAACTCACCGACAATCCGCTCAATGATCTCGACAGGCAGGTCCGTTAGGCTCGAGATCTTGCGCATCATATGTTGTCGACCCAAGTTGTTGCCCTCTGCAGCTCTCTGCTTGCACAATACGATTGGAGCTAAATAAAGCAGTAAAGCGGCAGTGTCGGTGGTCGTTGCGTTCCACCCAACTCGTCGATGGTGATCAAGAGTCGAGGCGATGGAGGGGACAGCGATGGCGAGAGCGACAGCGACCTCGAGACGCGGATGCTCAAGGTAGCGGATCCATTTGATGCCGGAAACCCGGATGGAGATGGCAGACCCGCAAGATACGCCAGCCTGGCCGACTTCCACTTTTTGGACGTGCAGCTCAAGGTCACAACGGACGGTGGACCAGGTGCGCGCGGTGCCGCAATGGCACTTGCTATAGATTTGCTGACTGCAATTCATGCTCTGTAGGTTGCGGCGGAGTAAGCATTTACCGTTTTCGCAGCTGCTATACGCGACTCTGAGGCTCTGTACTATTATTCTGCCTTCAGCATATTTGGCAAAGCGCAGGTGAGTCATCGCTAGCACTGCATCCTAGACACAATGCTGACTTCGCTCGTTTGCGCGACTATAGTTGTACTGTCACGCTATATGCAGCTCCAGAACCAACTACATCCAACCCAGTGGCAAAACAAAACAGCAATAGAGCTTGGAGCAGGCACAGGAATCGTTGCTTGCGCCCTGGCGAGCCTGGGCATTCCGGGCCTGAAGGTCTGGTCTACTGACCTGGAGCAACTGCTCCCTCTAGCTAGGCAAAATGTTACTCTCAACCAACTCCAAGATGTGGTGGAGGTGGAAGAACTAGCATGGGGCAAACCTCTCCCCGATACTGTTCCGCACAAGCCAGATCTGCTCCTGCTCGCTGACTGTATCTACGTAAGTTTGTCGTGAAGAAGAAGAGAGGAAGGGGACGTGCAGGCTTACATACGGTTAGCAGCTTGAAAACACCTTCCCGTGGCTTATTGAGACTATGCGACTTTTATCCTCCCAGAGCACGGAGATACTGCTATGCTATAAGAAACGCAGGAAGGCGGACAAGCGCTTCTTCATCCAGCTCAAGAAGCATTTCACTTGGGATCATGTAGGTGGGTCAGACTATTCATATCAGAGATTTGCCGATGTCAGCTCCCTACATCAGGTACAGGACGATCCCTACAAGAAGCAATATGAGCGAGAAGGTCTATCCCTCTTTAGAATCAAAAAGCGCACAGATTAGCATAGCAATCGGGACTACTTGTCAACTATATACAGCAACTGCAACATTGGCTGTGATCCGGGTATAGGCGTGTCGATGTTGTTCGAGGTACCATTCAAGGGATTCCCCACCGTTTTGGTTAGCCCGCGAATGCATTGTCATCCCTGAAGTGTGCAGATAATGCTCAGAGAGTCGTTGATCGGCACGACGTGCTTTGATAGCTTACAGTTCCATGCCAAATTCCTCCCGCGCCATTTGATTGACCTGTTGCTGTAGCAGATCTTCGAATCCTTCCTCGCGTCCCCTGACTACCCTTAGCCATACTTGTCTCACCTTTGTCAGTACAAAACCGACATCAATAAAGAACAAAACGACTTGGAATGTCCACAACTTCCTCTTCTCGTTGAACCAAGTTCTCAATCTATTCGAAGACTCGATTTGTAAGGTGTCGCGTGTGTATTTGTCGATTGAAGCATCGAGGGGATATGTTCGGCGCAAGCCCTCTGAAGCCCAATCTGTGCAAGGTCGTGGGAGCGTTAGCCTTCGGGTTCCTAAAAAAAGAAGGGGTGCTATATCGAGCTCACAAGCAAGTATGTTGATACGGTTACTCGGGCTTCCTAAGCCTTGATTAACAGCCTGTACCATACGCATACTTCTTGCCAGGAAGATCAATTCTCTCGGAATAAGCTGCTCATTTTCGAGCATGGTTTTCAAACGTTCCTTGAGTTCACGTTGAGCTTGATGTGCAGTTTTACCATCTGCATCAACTGTAGGTTTGGGTCGATCTTCTTTCTTTACCGTTGTAGGCCGAAGTAATGTCGCAGAGGCAAAGAGATTGCTGTTGGCAATGCCCCAGGAACGGCCAATGCGGTCTATAGTATCGGTGTCCATGACGAATAGGGCGCGCCACAACTCGCTATATGACCGTCGAAAAGACGGTGTCAAATCGATATATAAGCCATGGTCAATAATGACCACTTGTGGTTTTTTTGGCTTTTGCGGATTTGGCCTGATAAGAACCTGTCAAGAAGCTTGCATCAGCATGATAGTCCCTCTTTCGTTTGGAAGGGCTGAACTCACGTTGCCTGGGTGTGGGTCACAGTGTAAATGACCCCAAACAAAGATCACTGAGGCACAAGTCAGCTACTGCTGTGGGACAGGGCATCATGAAACAACTCACTGGCTGAGAATGCACTGACGACTGGGTCCATAACCTCTTTGACACTGAACCCCATCTTCTGGATGCCATCTTTATCATTTAGTTTAGTAGCTCCTTCGATGAAACTACGGAGGGATTGCTTGTATGAGTGCCGTCATGGTTACGACCACCAGCATGAACACTCACTCAGCGGTCATGATTCGTGGCGTGGTCACGTGCCAGTGCACCTTTCTATAAGTCCAGGTCCGTCAACTCGAAGCCAATACGGCTAGATCCTCTGATAACTTACGGAACATAGATCTTATCTCGGAGTGAAGGCTCATCGGCGATGAAACGTGCCGTCCTTTCAGAGTTTTGGGCTTCGTTAAGGAAATCTGTCTCCTGTTTGATCTGCTGAGAAACGTATGGGGCTACGAAATAGCAAGGTATTTGAAAGGCTTTCTCATAGATCCATAATAGAGCGCTGTGAATGCGATATCGGCGATCAACAACTGCGACACCGACTATAGGTGATTGAGACTGACTGATATGACCAGAGATCAAGATTGAGTTGCTTCTTGATAGCGGGTTTCTGAACCTTGACGGCTACTTCTCTTGCTTCACCAGGCTTTCCATCTATGCTCGGAAGGCGAAGACGTGCGCGATGGACTTGGGCAATGCTTGCGCTAGCCAAAGGGGTTTTGTCGAATGATTCGAATATCTCCAAGGGTAATTTACCCCCAAACTCTGCTTTGAACACCTTTTCGACTTCCTCATATGGTATCTGGGGAGCTGCATCAAATATCGTACTGAAAGCTTCACGATAAGGCTTGGGTAGTATAGTAGCTTGGATGCCGATAGATTGGCCAAGCTTGATGAAAAGGCCTACAACGAACGAAGGCGAACAGATCAATCACAATCGGAGTGTGCGTATAGGAAACATGTCGAAGACGCTTACCTCCATTGGCTGTACACACATAGTGCAACCTCGCCGCCACTCGCTCATGGAGGGCGTTGATTTCTTCTGCCGAGGCATTCTCAGAGAAGTTCAATTTGAAGTCCGCCAATATGAGGGCCCTGTAGAATGGATCATGAGTGCAGAAGTTGTAAGCTGCATATAGCATATAAGTGCGAAAGATCGCCCACCCATAATATGCACATCGCAAGTTTCTCGCGATTGCCGAAGCATTCAATTCGCGATCTGCTAGGTACGCAGCTCCTCCAAGTCCGGCGACGATCGCTAGACTACGCCAACGCCTGGTTCTGTGTGCGCCTCTAGGGCTAGGTTGCCCGGCTTTTGATGTAGCTGGAGCAGCATTGTGTACACACGATCGCGGCGAGGCGAAAGCATGACGCTTCGAGGAAAGATTACGAAGACGGCTTCCTGCTCGTAATGGCATAAGCGTGTTCTGAAGAACTCCGCATACTGCTTGGGAACCCATGCATCAAGCTGGCCAGACAGACTTGTGTGTACTTGCGATAAGCGAGAAGCAAACGAGACGAGAATTGCCAACGATCGCCGTACAGAGTCGGGCTCGGAGTACAAGAGTTGCGATGCGACAAACACCGGAATACAAGCTATGGCTACAGAGTATAGCAGAGATGAATTACAGGCCGTTGGCCACATAGATAGCGACTGACTCCATTCATGCGAGGCCGGTCTATACGATAGTCTCGACGAGGGCTTGGCTTTGCGCCACATCCATCGGTATGTGTAAGTTCGGGCCGTTGCGCTTCGGTATCTGGAACTAGACCTTCGGACCAGCATGCTGTGGATAAGGTTGTTGAGGAGGGCCTTGCATATACTGCTGTGGACCGTAGCCCTGTTGGGGCGGGCCGTAGCCCGGTTGCATGTATTGATTCTGAGGTTGCTGGAACTGGCCTGGAGCGCTAGGTTCCCACCCTCCATTGCGCGAAACTTCCCAATTGCAGATATTGCAATGCCAGACATGATCAGCTACGGATAAAAAAGATCAGCTCGAATAACTTCAATGCAGCCAGAGCCGGCTGGGATAAGCCAGGACCTCAAACTTACAAGAGTACGGAACAACGGGAACGCAGAAGAGTTCGAACCATTCTCGTTTCTTTTCAGGCTGGACTGCTAGGTTGTGACAGCGGGGGCAGAGGCTGTGCGTGATAGACAGGTAGGGCCGTCATTCGGCACGAGACGCTCTCAGTTACGTTTGTAGCGATCTCAAAAATCGAAGCGGCCTCACCGTGGGTCGTTACCCTCGCTGGATCGTCGTGTGCTGCAGCCACATAGGATAGGTAGGCAGCTGCGGAAGTCGCAGAGCCTGTATCAATGGACTTGCCCTTAAAACGGGGGAAAACGTGACCTACAAGAAATCCATAATTCGGGCAGGCGAAGGCAGACACGAGATGTAGACGTTGTTAGGCAGGAGAACGTAGTATATGCAGTGCTTGCTGCGTTGCAGTCCTGGCTATCACCGTGATGTGGTTTGCCCGGATGAACAGAAAGTCAAGAAGGGCAAAATACCGTCAGCACCGTCACATCACAGCCTCACGGCAGTGGCAAATCGACAAGCCGGACAAGCCGACATCTGCCGGATCGGGATCCAGAGTGGTACCTCTCAGCCTAACATAAGCCTTTCCATATTAATTTAAACCTGAGCAGACTACGCCTCGGCCTTGCTCATCATCCGCTGTCGTCTATCGTTTGCCACCGTGCGGGGTGTGCATCGATAGTAAGCTCAGTGGACCAGGTAGCATGATGCATCCATTCGTTCCGATTGCTCTCAGGGAGTTTGTCAAAGGTTTGCGCCGGCCTCCTGCGCACTGCTGAAATCTATTTATACACAAGGTTCCAGCGCACAATATAAGGATGACAGACCGGACGTGGTTCGGTATGATAGCATGTCGTTGCAGCCAGGGCTTTGATGTCTAGTATATCTTGAATACATCTTTTGCTTGAGACCGACAGGTGTCCGCCATGTTACAGACTGGTTCCGACAGCATGGGCTTCGCTCAAATAGCCATAGTCTTCAACTGCAATAGTGTGTAGGTTCAGCTTCGGCCTCGCTATCGATAACTGCCACCTTACCTGAACACCGTGCCATGTCTTTACTTCGTCGGCGAGAACTTTGTTGACCAACTGATGCTGTTTGATGCGCGATAGACCTTTGAATCTATCGCTCTCCACCGAGATAGCGAAGAAAGTTCCGCATCCGCCTAAGTCACGGCATAAGTCAGTCTGGAATCACCTATCGCGGGCAGCATTCCTCAGTTCACCTGAAACATCCTGAACTGCCACTGATCCGCCTGGGAATTCCTTTTGCAGTTTTTGCAGGATCTCCTTCTCCTGCTCGCTCATCAGTGTATGCTCCTCATTACCGGAACTTTCCGATTCTTGAGTGTCGTCTTTCTGAGATACGGTAGCGGCATCTCGTGCAGCTCCCGATGTAGCATCTGAAGCTTGCGGGTCTCTGCAGGAAAGTGTGACGGCAAGCCAAGGTAAGATCCACAAGGCCACGGCTCGTCGAAAACGTCAGGCAGACGAGACCAACTTGATAGCATCGTGCTGGCGGTCTGGAGAAGTACTGGGCTGCTGTGTAGGGTGGACGTGCGAATCACCCTTGTCTGAAGTGATGTATCTTGCGAATGACAACGATGGTCCCGCTGCCGCGCGTGGCGAAGTGGACTGTATCCGGCTGGCAGTCAGAATCGTCCGTCTCGTTGCTGATGCCTTCAAGCTTGTCAAAGCACGATATGAAGTCCGTTGGAACATGACTGCAGCTAGAGGATGACCTGTTGGGAGTTCGAAAGCAAGCTGCATCGACTTGTCGACGTTGGTCTTCCGATTGCTGCTGCAACCACGATATCCCGATTGGCCTTGTGCTGCCTCTCTTCCACTTTCCATTTGCTCTTCATACAGACACAGGGCTCAGTCACTGCCCGTCATGGCTGCAACACCGCGGGCTCTTGCAGCTCGCATCCTGGGCGCGAGTTCATGTATCTCGATGAAGACGCTTTCTCCAAGTCACGCAAGATTTGTAGCAAGATCACTTCAACAGACAGCATCGCGCACCTCTCCATCGCGCCAATTGTCCGCGCTTCTAGGAGCCCATCCATTGCGAAGATGTGATAGATCTAGGCTACAAATCCCAACCTTCCGTTCATTTCATCGTTCCAGTCGGAGTTTGTTGTCCAATGCCGAACCTGTCGCCACACTGTCCACATCTGGTCCTGCTCTCGATTCGGGTTCTTCCGAATTACCACGCCTTACAGCTCCCTCAGTGTCTACTCATCTCTACGTGATAGCGGGGCTGGTCTTCGCCATAGTGGTCGTAGGAGGACTTACCCGTCTCACCGAATCTGGCCTTAGCATAACAGAGTGGAATCTAGTCACAGGAACCCTACCGCCGTTATCACAGGAAGATTGGTTGTCCGAATACAACAAGTACATGGCGTCTCCTGAAGGGCAGCTTATGAACAAAGGAATGGAGCTAGACGAATTCAAGGTAATTTATGGTTGGGAATGGGGTCACCGTTTCCTAGGCCGAATTATCGGAGTAGCCTTCTTGGCCCCCATCCCCTACTATCTATACAAGCGGAAGCTGTCAAGGCGATCTGCAGCTATGCTCTTCACTATTGCGACTCTTATCGGCGGACAAGGTTTCTTGGGATGGTATATGGTCAAATCAGGCTTAACACACGAGGCTATCCAGGCTAGAGACGGCGTCCCTCGAGTTTCCCAATATCGCCTAGCAGCGCATCTCGGAATGGCTTTCTTGGTATATGCACTCGCTCTACGACACGCTATCGGTGTACGACGAGATTGGAATCTGGCGAAACTTGGAAAGGCTATCGGAGGCAAAGTCACTTCGGCCCAGCAGAGCTTGACACTGCTTAACACGCCACAAGCGCGAAAAGTGCGAATCCTCGTGACTGGCTTGACAGGTTTAATCTTCCTTACCGCCATTTCAGGTAAACTTGCGCCGAATACTACATAGGGTAAATTGGCTTCTGCTAACGGGCGTGCTTTCTGTCCAGGCGCCTTCGTCGCTGGGCTAGATGCTGGTCTTTTGTACAATACATTCCCTTACATGGGCGATCGTATTGTTCCACCTACTTCTGAACTCTACTCTCCCAAGTATTCCCGCTCACCGGATCAGTCCGACCTTTACATTCGCAATTCTCTCGAGAACCCTACAACTGTTCAATTCGATCATCGGGCATTGGCGACTACGACTTTCACCGCTATCCTTGCTTTATTCCTCTATGTTCGACGGCCTAGCGTAGCTATGCACATACCCGCTAATGCTTTACGAGCTATCAAAGGTACAATGCATATGGCTATACTGCAAGTTGCGCTTGGTATATCGACCCTCGTTTACCTTGTTCCGATCCATCTGGCGGCTGCCCATCAAGCGGGGAGTCTAGTACTTCTGAGCCTGTGTATCACTGCTGGTGCTGCTTTGAGGAGGCCTAGCAAGAATGCCCAGCACTACATCAAGATGATCAGTCAGGCTGGTTCTTCGAGACCTCACAACGTTCGACCGGCTACTATAGCGTCTGCATCACCGAGCATCTGAATGGGAGCCTTCGACGCTTTATTAGCATAGTATGGCATCTGCTCAGCTTCTCCTTGTTGTTGGTACAGTATAGCAAACATCACACCATTCTTGCAATTTCAGTTCAAGCGATGACATTCCGCTTGGCTCCCATGCATTATTGTCGACGTCTGACGGCTAGCCATATTTGACAAGTAATTAATGGTGGCACATACATCTGACAAGTGTTCTAGTTCATTTTTTGTCCGTGAGTTGAAATCTAAGTACCGCATCCTAGTTGGTCACTCAGCAGCAGCTTTAATATAACTCTGAGCATTACACGCTGTCTTAAAAGCCTTTCTATCACAGGGTCTTATTGCTGACAAAACGATATCGCGGCACACAATCGGCCTTTCATTTCTGTGCAGCCTGATTGGCCTAGCTGAGAAACTTGCGTTTCGCTTAATGTGACGCCTCATAGCTGCGATGTCATGCTTCAGAAACCTGTCGGTTATGTCTATGTTGCCGTTCATTCAGTAGGATGGCCTGTACTGTACCACGTGATATGCAAATCCTTGTAAACACAGTAAGACAATATAAAACGCCGGCCGGACTTCCTTTGATGAGGTGTCAGGCATTATATAGTGGCGGCCGGACTTCCCCTTGAGGAGGTGTCAGAATGTCTTTGAGGTGTCAGAATGTCTTGATGAGGTGTCAGACATTAAATAGTGGTGGCCGGACTTCCTTTGATGAGGCGTCAGAATGTATTGATGAGATGTCAGACAACATGTACTAGACTCGGAGTGGCGACCGGACTTCCTTTGATGAGATGCACGACGTTCTTGGTGAGCTGTCAGACAATATATAGCAGCGGCCAGAGTTATAGATGAGATGTCAAATTCTTCCCGAAGGGCACTCGGACGTGGCAGGATGACTCCTAACAAGCTGTTGAAACGTTGAAACCCTTCTGGTGGCGTCCGGATCCGGACCAATAGCGAGAGCTATTTGCGGCGAAGACCAGGGAGACAACCAGAGATCCAAACGCACCTCAAAAGCTACACCAATGAAATACGTGTCTAAACAAGCTAGTACTAAGAGCACGAAGCATATTACAGGAGTGCCGGAAAGAGCGAGCAATACAGACATGAGCTAGGCTATGATCGGTCGCGACTTAGAACCCGCAGTGGGATATACACAAGTCTGCGAGTCAGTCTTGCAGCACTGACAGAATCATCATGCGGCTTATGCACCCGCAGGGAGGGCAGCAAAGCTCGCCGTACATTGGCCGAAGTACCGACGCCGCAGCGTAACGTGTGCACGCATCTGTTTAGCATTAAGCGAGAAGCGAAAGGGACATAGGGGCCAGCAGGGACAAGCGATTGCATGCTGCACGGTTCAATGCAAGCAGATAGATGTCGTCCGTGCAGGTGTCCAATAGACTCACTCCAAGCAGTCAGCAGCATCAACATCTCGAACGTTTTGCTCCAGGTTAGTCATACTCGTGGTAACGGCGTCGCGGACTCCGCAGACAGCCGCCGCATCGCCATACTGAACGTCCGACTGTTATACACAGCAGCTGTCCCTCATCCTTCCCCACTTCTCGTGTCTCGCAATAATGGTTATATCGACGTCAAGGCGGATCTAGACCCCCTCCAAGCTCCCGCCAATGAGGCTAGAAACATCCTGCGACAGTTCAACAAGGGTACGATACAGCGACCGGAAGCTGAGGCTCGATTCGTCGCTCTGTTTGGTGCCGCAGATGAAGCCACTCTAGCACGCTACCGCACTCAGCTGGATCTGCTGGAGAGCCTTAAGGACAACCCGGATGATGGCGGAGGTATGGATTCACTGTTACCCCCGCCACATCCCAAACGGCGTCTGTCACCTGGGCTTAGCGAGCAGGGCTATACAGCCCCAGCTACTGGTGTACAAAGGCCGAGGTCATCGTCCGAATCCGACGAAAACGTATTCCCTTGGCTACGCAAGGATTTCCAGGCGCCCCCTGGGATACCCGTTATGAGCCCTCTCGCTAGGAAAATCGCAGTTTACGTCAACAACTACAACCTCGACATTGAGGCCAGTCTACCTTCCCTGAATAGATCCATATGCAGACCAGGTCTCCCACTTCACATCGTCACGGACTTGCTCCAAGGGGATTATGTTGACTTGGGCTGAGTCCTTGCCTACCTAATCCGACCGCAAGCCGCCTACAAGCGTGTCGAAGTAGGACAGGCGGGAGGTACGATCTCGCTTGACGTCCGTACAGAGCTATTTAGTACACCTGTTACAACACACTCTGACTGGGTGCGGGCGTTCTATGCTTTGGGCGATGCTTGGGAGGTTCTCATCCCGCCAGTGGCGGAAGCTCTTCAAGTCTACAAGCAGTATATCGCCGATCTTTTCGCCGTTTTCGCTGCTAGAGACCATTACAGGATCATAGCGTATGACGCCGAGCTACGTTGCCGGCTCGCTGTTATGCCCCAGCTATCACTCGCGGATTATGGGCATTCTTCTCTGTTACCGATGCACTGCAAGCATTTTGGCTTGGGCGCTAGCCAACCACCACCCTCGAGAGGACGTAGCAAGCGCCGACGGAAAGGCCGGAGCACTCATATGTCGCAGGACACATCTGTGTAGAGAATCCTACACATTAAACGCCTTTTGGACTGTCGACATCGACAGCATGGCGCTTATCTGCTTGTCAGGCGGACTGTGCCTACGCCAAATATGCTGCTGAGCAGAGCGTAGACATTACAAGCGCAGCCCTCTTGTTATCGTTGTGGAAGGAAGGAGCCAGATAACAGTCTTGTTCAGTACAGAGTTCTGGCCTGAATCGAAAGCATGACCAGAAGGGGCTAGACGTTTTTAGCGTCCGTCTCTAATTGACTGGAAATGACACGTATGAAAGCACGGCGTATTTTGCACATGTATTGTATGAGGTGCACATTCTGCTTGTTGTCCCACGGTTGTGCGCACATTATATCGGCATACTTAGGCGGTGTGATTGCGGAGGTCTTGTCATCGTAGTCAGTGTTGCTGTAAGTCACGTATCAGAGATCAAGCGCGTTTATCAGTACACGGCTTGTGGGCGCTACATTGGCAGTCCGGGCAACCTGAAAATGCCACCTGGCTTGGACCAGCCAATTCCGAGACTGCCAATCGGCTTCAAAAGTGGAGTTGAGGTGCAGAGATCCTACTCAAGGTGGTCATTTGGCCGGTGTCACGTTGACAACTTATCTCAGCATATCCGCGAACCGCAATAGGCGACAGCTATATGGCTGATTTGTCAGAAAAGTTCGAAGGGAATGCTTGGAATAACATGTAAGCATGCGAAGTCAACACATGGGACGTATTGCGCTGAACAGAAAACACGATACGCTTATATGATACATGAGGCGATAGCAGGAGTGATCATCGAGGAACCTTCAAACGGAACAAAGGCTTGATATCCTTTAAACTTGGCCTGGCTTAGCTGTTGCGGTCGTTTGTCCAGTAGTCACCTGCAAGAGCCCAAAGGAAGGTAAGTCATCGTTGACGAGAGAACTCATCCACTTGTACAAGTCCACTCACCGACTGGCTGACATCAATGGATCCAGCGATATTTGACTTTCCCTGAACCTTGGTCTGATAGTCTCTGATAGCGGCCTTGATGGCATCTTCTGCCAACATGGAGCAATGCAGCTTCACAGGAGGCAGGCACAGTTCCTTTGCGATTTCTGTGTTCTTAATCTTTCCAGCATCCTCCAATGACATTCCCTTGACTCTCTCTGTCATGTATGAAGAAGAGGCGATCGCACTTCCGCATCCGAACGTCTTGAAACGAACGTCTGAGATGATGCCCTTATCGTCGACCTTGATCTGGAGCTTCATGACGTCGCCGCATGCTGGTGCACCAACGAGACCAGTTCCTACGTCCAGATCCTTCTTGTTGAAGCTTCCGACCTGTTACGATGCAAAGACAGTCAGCTTGAATGCTATCCGTCTCCCTCTCGACCTTGAGGGCAAGAGTTTAGCTGAGGAGCCAAGACTAACGTTCTGAGGGTTGTTGAAGTGCTCTATTGTGCGAGGTGTCAGTCAATGTTGCATCTTTCTAGTTCCTTTCCCATCTCGATGGCCACTCACCAATGACATTCTGGTGGTAAGCTCTGCTCTGGCCAACGAGCCTTGCAGCTGCGGGAGACTGCCTTGCGAGAAGAGGTGCTCTGAGGAGGGATGTTGCGCCTCTGACTGTCTGCATGTTTGTATAGTGTGTGCGTGTACTGTTTGAGATGAGTGAGTTTCTCGGTTGGAGTAGAGCTGAGAGCAAGCAAGTCATCTTCGCGGCAAGCAATTCATGATGGCAGCGTGAACAGCCGGTAAGATCAGATTTGATTGATTATTACGGAAGAAGCGGACGAAGTCTGGGAGCATGGTACAGGGTGGAAGCCTGCCTCGTAGCTATACAGACTTGTGTGTGCTCCGCCAGGCAGCCCTACAACCACCTTTCGACGACTTCATGGGAGACTGTGGCGAATCTCGGTGCAATCAATCTTGCTCAGCAAAGCGAAGTGGCGAACGAAAGCGTGATGGTAGCCAAGAGACATGCGACCAGAAGCATAGCCCTCCCATAGCATATTAGCATTACGAGTAGAGGCCCCTGTCCGTCTCGGGTAGTGCGGGCGTGTCAGAAGTGGCCTGGCCCGCCTTCTGTACGCACGAGATACTGCGCGGACATGCTGGGTATAAGTATAGGGCAAACCAGGACGGACTCCGCACGGATGGCTAGACGTGGACCGTCCAATGCGACTGGCAAACGGATGGACAGAGGACCGGAGTATGGAGAAAGACTCCGCAAATTTAGAGGATTGCGTCCATGATTGCCTCTGTGGGTGTTCGGCCAGCCTACATATCATTCCGCGAGTCGTCATCATCCTCCTCCTTCATAGCTCTCTGCGCCGCATCTCTGTAACCATACAGTGCTTTTAGACCGTTCCCACTACGGATACTCTCCCTCGCCATCCTCACACCCTCCTTTTCGTCTTTCGCTTTGCCAGCTACGACCAACAAGGCAGCTGTATTGAGCACGACAAAATTCTCTATAGGATTTGTTTCTGGATCCAGCTTGCCGCTCAGTAGATCCAGTATACATTGTGCATTTTCGTGGGGTTTGCCACCTGCTACACTCGAAAGCGGGCGCGCGGGCAGTCCGAAAGTCGCAGGTGACACTACTCTTTCTGTTATCTGTCCATTTTCTAACGACCAGATCTGTTGTCATACTTTGTCAGATAGGCATCTTTTGGAGCCGACTTTACGTCTGCTCTCCACTCACATGCGACGGTCCTTCTGGGCTGATTTCGTCCAGACCCTCGTCTCCATTGACCACCCAAGCTCTCTTGACTCCCAGTCTTTTCAAGGCTTCGGCGAAGGGCAAGCCCAAGTACCTCGAGTGTACTCCAACTATCATATAATCTGGTCTAGCAGGATTGAGTAGAGGACCTAAGATGTTGAAAATGGTAGGATGGCCCAGTTGCCTCCGCACTGGAGCGACGAGTCCGAGGGCGGGATGACACAAGGGGGCGAAGAGAAAGAGGAAAGGGTATTCGAGAGAGGATGCCACTACTGGTATGCGCGATAGCGGTAGAGACGTGATCGGTATACCGAGGGCTAGAAGAACGTCGGCTGAGCCTGATGCTGATGAAGAAGCTCTGGCTCCATGCTATCAGAGTGCGGGAGAGTATTATGTATTAGTCACAAGGCTCTCTCTGTCTGCAGTCCAAGCCGTGCTGCAGCCTGGTGACACTACACCTCTCATAGTGTAGAATAGTAGGCAGCCAAGTAGATATGACTCGCGTAGCGGACAGCTTACCTTGCAGATCTTGACACCCGCCCCAGCAGCTACCAAGGCAGCAGTAGTGGATACATTGAAAGTATCTTTTCCATCGCCTCCCGTTCCGACTAGATCCGCCCATCCATCCTGTTCCAACTCAACTCTGACAGCTCGTTCACGCATGCTTTTAGCAGCCATGGAGATCATATCGGGTCGTCCTTCAAGGCCAGATGCCCGCAAGAGAGCCAAGAAGGCTCCTATCTGGAATTCTGTGCATGAATCCGGATTGAACAGGTGATCCAGTGAGTCTGAAAGCTCTTCTGGCGTGTATGTATCGGGTGAGTCGGCCAGGTGCGTCAAGAGACCTTCGAAACTCTCGCTCGTCAGCTCCTGATGGCGCTTTTTCGCCATGGGTCGCGGGGTGGGTTCTGCACGTATCCTGAAGTGATCTCAGCCCAGCTTGTCCAGCTGTACGGCAGTGTTCGTCCTGTAACATCAAACATCAACCCAACGCAATTCAGCGGTCCTTCGGAGGTGGAAAACCTCGATCACGTTTCTGGCCAGAGTCACGTTGTCGATATCCTGCAGGAAACGCAGGCATGGGCGCACACAGAGTTCGCACCACGATACCACTTGGACACCCCTGTTTGCAAGGATGAGTATATCGAGTGCGCCAGCCCATGCGTCGGGCAGCCAGCTACAGAACGGCGGCAGCATGGAGGCGGCGAGCATGAACATCAATTCATTCAAGCCGCTACTTTCAAAACTCCTGCAGAGACCGCAGGACTTCACACCGGAAGATATGCGGCAAGCCTTGTTGCACGTCGTCACTGGTGCTGCAAGCCATGCTCAGATGGGTTCCTTCCTAGCCTCGCTAAAGGTGTCGGATGTATGGAGAAAGCCTGACATGGTACAGACGCAAGTACAGGTCTTTTCGGAACTGAGTGGACATATCAAAGTAGGAGGTGAAGGGCATATATGCGACTGGACTCTCACGGGCGAAAGTAGACTATCTGTAAGGCATGCGCTACACCTTAATTGGGATGGGCTGATCGACTGGCTTTCCCTACGGTTAGGTCCTGAACGTAGCACTACCAGCGGCTATTGTCGCAGCAGGAGCAGGTTGCAGAGTGGTCAAGGTATGCTGCTGCATACTTCTGGCTCTCTATGATGACTGACGACCTCTGCAAAGACTGGCAATGCTTCCTCACCTTGGCCTTCAACACCGTCATCTGGCGATATCCTAACTGCGCTCTCAGTCCCTACAAACACCCTCCCTCTATTTTCCCTGATAAAAGTTGCCTCTTCACGCCATGTTCCCTTTCTGCATATCTACACACCTCGCTATGCTCCTCGCTTCGCTGCCATAGCCCCCAACCCTTTACGTCGTGAACTTGGCTTCGAGACCATCTTCCACAGTCTATCCTCCTTGGTTAGTCCCGCAAAGAGAGATTACTGCGTCATCGGAGTACACGAAGAGCGTCTAGGTGCTGTCTTTGCGGAAGGAATGAAGACCCTCGGAGCCAAGAGAGCGTGGATTGTTCATGGAAAGAATGGATTAGATGCGATTAGTCCGGAAGGCGAAACGACGGTATGGGACTTGAGCGATGGCCGAGTGACAACGAGGACAGTATCTCCAGCACTATTTGGCGTTCAAGAGCGTCCTCTAGCATCAATACAGCTCCCTTCGAATGGCGATGCCGATGAATCACCCGCCGCACAATATCGCGTCCACGCGAAGATCATCGCTTCTCTGCTCTCGCCCAGACGCAACAAGAACAATGAGCCTGTGGAAGTACCATACAAAGAAGGTGCCTGTGGCTCAACGCGGACACTCGATACACAAGCACTTGAGGAGTGGGTGTGCATGAATGCCGCTGCTCTTCTCTTTATCTGCGGTAAGGCGCCAGACGAGAAAGCAGCGTTCGCACTGGCAACCAAGACTTTGAAAGAAGGAAAAGCTTACCATGCTCTGGAAGCGCTCAGAGATGCGGCTGCGTTGGCGGTAGACGTGGATTCGACAGAAACGCCACAAGCCGATGATTGATAGGATAGAAGCACGTGCCTAATATTCATGGCTAGCCCACATGGGCAGAAATGTATGCATTGGGAAGCACATCGATACTCGAACGTAGTGCGCAGCTACCTCGTAATATCCACTCTTGTATAATCTCTTCGCCCGCCTGTCATTGCTCCCATGCGTCTGACAACCTTAGCGAGACGGTGATCGGGGAAACGCTGTTCATACTTGCGCCTACGACGCAACGTGCCTGCTTATATTCGTTGTTCGCCATGGCTCCTTGACACGATACTGACAATGAGTGCGCAGGAAGGCAATCGCGCACATGCTCGCCGCAAGAGCGACTCGTCTCCTCCTCAAGATCATGCGCCGTTTGCATCGACAAGCTCGCAGGCACTATCTGCAGGTCCATCGGTTCGCAAAGAGCCCAGCCTAGGCGTACATGCTCCTGGTTCGAGCGCGAATCCTCGAAGAGCCCGTTCTATACACAGTGCGTCAGTCCGCTTGAATGCTTGCCAACTTGCTTATTTCCACGGTTTTCGAATGTGCATGCACAGTCAACATCAAGCCAGATCCAGAACCTAGCTCGGGCCTAGGTCTTCCGCTCCCATCATGGCTGGCACCCAGTACGTCCAAGTCTACGACGATCTCGCCAGTCATGGGTCAGGTTCCCCATCGAGATTTCGGCATGGCACCGCATCGACGTGCTTCAGAAGGTCCTTCTCACGCGAGAGCTCTAAGTGCTATCAGCGCCAGGAATCACAGCATATCGAGCCACAACTCTGCTATAGGTGGAAGCGGGCATCCCACTTCACGGGCTGAGAGATGGGCTGGTACCGTTCGAAATCAAATACGGCATATCGAAAGAGACGGACTACGCCGTACTTTTTGGAATAGAAGGGCTTTTGGATCCAACGCTGCTGTAGGAGAGCAAAGCTACTTTTCGCAACTATGGGATAGACTTAGACGCATGCCTGAGCTGCTGCTTGTAGAGTACGAGGACCCCGTGGATCAAAACTCGCCTTGGAACGACGGTGGCGATAATGACCATGACAGTTCAGATACAACTGAGCCCCTAGACGAAGATGGCCAAGCTTTCAAACCCTCATCTCATACATCAGCGAGACGCGATTCTAGAAAGCGACAACTTCATCTGAGACGCACAAAGCGGCTTTTAGACCGCGCTAGACGAACTCTCGGTGTTAGCCGAGCTGCCTTAATTCTATTGCTCCTCCTACTCATGTTGGGCATATACGAGTCGACGAAACTAGGATCAACCTCGTTCCGAAGATCGGCGCATCAAAGACGTCTGCCGCCCAGGATCAACACGAGAGACCCTTTCAAAACGCTCCTCCAGGCTGGTATAGATGTAGAGCATCTAAGAACTCCCTCGGATGAGCTGGCTAAGATGGCCATCAATAATCCTAAACTACCCGCGTCAGTCCACACACCATCATCCACCCAAGGAAAAGTGACTGCAATCGTCTTAAACTGGAAGCGGACGGATAATCTTGTCGTTATCCTTGCGCATCTGTGTGCCTTTACCAATAGTATCTTCAGCAGTATACTCGTCTGGAATAACAATCCCGATACTTTCCTCACACACGAGACATTTGCGGCTAGTCGATGTCCGAAAGGGAAGCTGCGGATACACAACTCCCCTGGAAACATTCTCTTCATGGCAAGATTCATGGCTTGTTCGCTGGCGGATACCCCATACGTAGGTTATGGCGTCACTGGCTCTATGTTTCCCGCGACATAGGCACGCGTCTCCCTGACACATGGTCCGAGAACAGTGCTACTTTCAGGATGACGATTGGCTCGTACCTACTCTCGCAGCTGGCCATTCTCACTTCATGCGCAACCCAGATGGACCACCAGTGGTCTTGACGGGAGATGAATTCCCGGAGAAAGAGGGATGGGAGTGGTGCTTCTTCAGTGCGTTAGGATTTCCCCGCCTTTGCGACCGTACATACGATCTGATCCAGTTCCTCAGATACCGACTTCAATATGAATGCATGCTTCGCCTGGCTGGGCACAGGTGCTTTCGTCTCTCGTGCCCGCGTGCTCCAGACTTTGGAAAGCGTTACCCTAGTCTCCCCGTCATTAGAAGCCGGCTTCTCTAGGATTCTTGGTCCGATGGGCTCGGACGAGCTGGCGATGCTCGATAACAGCTTTTCGACCTTGCAAAACGCTCCGCCTTACGTGCTCGCTGGCGAGCTTGTGGCGTTGCCACAGCCTGTTGCCTTCACGGCGGGGGATGGCGCAGCTGGCGACCATCGCAACGAAGTATACATTGTAGGCTGCAATGGCTCTTTGGACTTGTACTTGTTCGTTTACTGACGTAGTTATATGTCTGGTGAAGCAAAAAGGCTTGGACAGATTGAGCAAATCCCTACAAGTATTGCCAAATCTCTCACCCTATCCGCCACCGGTGGCTCCTTGGGCAGTGGACGTGTCACATACATCGCAAACAATCTATCCATATCGTATGCAAGCGGCATCCCACAAACCTCATACGTACTGGCATCATTCACGCGCAATAGCTCAGGATAATGATCGCATCTTCATGACGAATGTAGCGAATCTGCCACCGCCGGACGCAGTAGTCTATCAGCCTCACTTCGCTCGCAATCTGAGCCAATGGGAGCATGAACTAGGAGATTCGCCGGATTTATGGAAAGAAGGCAAAACTTGGGCCTTGACCTGGGCATATTACGATGCGGTAGATGGTGACCATCGAACAGCCTGGCGGAGTCCAGACAGTACGTCTTTAGATATCGCAGATATGGGAAACGGTATGCATAGCTTGGGTACTGACACTTTGCGCGTGGTCTTCCAGTCATTCGCAGTAACGATTATATCGGTCTGGACCTGCTCGCCCCGATACAGGTAGAGGTTAGGAGAGCCATTACAGTGAATATTATACTGGAGCACGCATCGCCCATTCTATCAAATTCGAGGGTAGAAGTTTCTATGGATGGTTACAATTGGGTAAGCATTACAAAGCGAGAGAAGCCTGAAGCATCTACTAAACGGTACTTGGCAATGTTCATACAGCGCGAGCTTTCTCCCAAGCCTGTATTTTCGTGTCATACTACAGGGCATCTCTCCACCCTTCCGCAACCCTCGTTCCCCAAAACCTTCTTGACTTCGCCTGAAGCTCAACAACTCATTCAGGACGAGCTGCAAGGACGTCCTAAAGCAAGCTGGGGTAAGGCTCGGACGAGGTTAGAGAGCTGCGAAGTTACTCTGAGTACGAGCGCAGGAGGGTCTCGTCGGAAAGGCTGGAGATTCGTAAGGCTCAGAAGCGAGAAAGATCTGTCTTTTGGATGGGGGGTATACGAGATGCGGGTATCTTGACGGAGTGCTGAATTGGCATTTTGATCTAGCGGATGGCCAGCTGGGTTGGTGGGAGCTAATTTCGTCGATCAGTGTAGTCGATGATGCTCGTGTAAGCCATCGCATTGTTGCTTTAGTGAACAGTCTTGCCGAACCGAAGTGGAATAAAGTCACGTGAACGCAAGCTTGATCAGATCTATGTTACGACTCTACGAGCTCACGCAGTTTATGCCTGGCAGTTTCTAGAAGCGCGTGCACTTCTACAACAGCCTGATGCGTAGCTATAGGCGCTTGAGTGCTTATACTAGTCCTTTGAGGACTCTCTGCTAATGCTAATACCTTTTTCGCCTCGTCTAGCAGCTTATCGACTGCATCACGCAGCGAACGCTGTTGGTCTTCTATGCTGGCTGGCTTTATTGGGGCCACAGCAATAGCTTTTGGTATTCGAATCTTTGCCATGTCTTCTGCTGAGCCTGGACTGTGTCCGGTATGGACTGTGTTGTGCTCCACGTAGATGGTCGGGTCGTTGGGCGTTTTCCGGAAGGTCACATAGGCTTTACACCCCACCTTGCAGCTTGCGCGCTTGGTTATACGCTTCTTGTCTGTTTTTGGCTGGGTCTCTCGCTTCCTATATTGTCCAGACCAGCTGCATTCATACAGCATACGCCATTCCATGCGAGCCAACGGTGTTTTTCGGGCCGCAGCCCCTTCCTCATGTTGCGCGTCATCTTCTTCAAGGCTGTTGAGGTCTATATCTGCTTGTAATTGTTTCTGCCACCGACTCTCCTCGATCCCAAGTAGAGTAAACAAACAGTACTCACCTTCGCTGGCAGTACTGCTCGCGCTCGCTCGCTGGCGAGGCTTGTTTTGGGTTTCGGACTTCTTAAAAGACTGTTTGCCCCTTCTCTTGACCCATCTAATGCCTTCTAGCTCGCTATTCGTAAGCCAGACATCTATTTCCTCCTCATCCGCCAGCGTAGACTGCTTGATTCCTTGCGAAATGCGCTTTGAGCGGCTGAAAAGCCACAAGGCGATTCTGCTGGTTCGTAAGAGGCTCTAGAACTTGCGTCATTGCTCGCAGAAATTGTATGGTTGCTACAAAAGCAGAATATGGCATTCTGGCAAGCTAGATCTACAGGCACGCACTCGGCGATCACGTGCTGGGGAAGGCGCTGATGGATTTACTGGCAGCGCTAAGAGCCGCCCAAAGCAGTTTTCCAACATGATAGAGTGAGGAGGCCAATCTGTGTTTGCTCTTGCCCAGCTCCGAGAGCGATGGGTTTGGTCTGCTCACTAAATGTTCCTGACCACTGAATCTTTCTACTGCGAACGTTAAAACGTGACCACATGGCCCATCCTTCTCTTCAGCTCTAAAGTCTTGTCTGGCTGACTCACTCCAATATAGCACTGCATCTTGGTCCACGGGAAATGACAACTCTGGCGGCCTCGAGGCACTGTACAAGGGCCTGCCGCTCCCTGAAGGCTTCGTGGTTGAAGGCCAATCGATGCCAATCCACTGCGGCTGCAACAGAGCCCGCAGCTGCCACAAATGCATCAACGGGTAGCAGCAGCCTTCTTGTCAGTAGCAGCGAGCTTGCTCCGAATGAACAGACATACACACAACGTCGGAGAATGTCGTCGAAAAAGCAACTCTCGCTGGCAAGGGCGATCAGTCTATATCACCACACGCTTGACTTTCCAGATTTTCTGCCCCCGCTGGCGGATGAGCCAGTAAACAAGCACAACCTGGATCTACCAGCCACTCCACCTCGAGCTGATGATTATATAAACAACAAAATATACGATCCTTTAGTACCATTGGAAGTAAGGGACAGAGTTGCAAATGCAAGGTCTAAGCCTAGACCGATAACGCAACATCGCGATCCATATAGCTATATAGATCAAGGAGAACGGGCTATAATGTCTCTCGCTTCCAATGGAAAGTCAGATACAGCAAAAACAAACGAATTTTCACGCAAGAAATGGGATGCACTATCGCCTCAGGCCTCCAGGGAGACTCAACTACGGGCCAGGAAAATGGTAGATGCTCTCCTCGGAACTGTAGATGCGCGGAAACCGGGATTCAGGATGGTTCAGGCTATTTGCGAGATCGACCAGCGAAGCTCCGGCAAGCTGGACCCTCCAAAATAGGGCTCCTTTCAGGATTGTCAAGGTCATCGGCATGGGATACCGAGATCAAAGGCGCCAACTTGTGCAACCGTGCGTTCTCAGGCGGCGTGCAGAATTCCAGACTGGAGACTGACGTACACATGATTGTCCAGCAGGTGTCTGCTGAAGCAAGAGGCCTGGTTCATTGCAGCTACTCTTGCATGCTCATGAAAGTGCGCCTAGCCTAAGCCAGCCGTCATTGCCATCGGAGGATTATGACGGGAGAAGGAGCTGGCTGCAGTCATCGGCGTGGGAACATGGTTCGGAAGCTTAGAGGTGGACTTGGGTCCTGGACAGGTAGGGAAATAGCCCCATGGCGGCAGCATGTGTATCCCGCCTGTTGGGCGATATCTGGCACTGTTGGCTGCCACAGACGCTTCCTGCTGGACAGCAACCAGAATGTGCCTCTTGACCAGACTGCTGTAGATCATCTGTGCAGGGTGTGGCCCGACAGGACTCTTCTGCTTTCGCCGCTTTGCCGTGACCCGCTTCCTCGATCGCATTGCACTTTTTTCGAGATTTAGATTTTTCAGCACTGTGGCCGAACAGCAGCTCGCTCTTCTACGCCCAACGACATCTCTGTCAATCCAGCACACCCCAGCCAGCCCGCTCCAAGCTCTGTCTGTGTTGCTCCGTCCAGGACTCCACAGCACTCCACCGCAACCGCACACAACCAATCATGGCTTCCACGACGTGAGCAGAAAACTTCCACAATGGTGCATCCCAGGTCCCGGCGGCGAGCAGGTGCAGAGCGGGACAGAGACAGGTCCAAGAAGGTGCAGAGGCCCTTCGATGGATTCCTTGCTGGCGACGTGCTCACAGTGCAGCCTGCGTGTCTTCGTCCGTCGTGGCGCTTTCACGCAGGGCCGGGCAACCAGCAGCGTCAAAGGCGTTAGGATCTGCAGTAAAAGAGCTCTGGAGGATTATCGTCGATGCAGAGAGGACAATGGACCGCCAGCTCGCACTCGCTGCCAGACAAGGATTGCAGATCTATTCCGACAGCCCTGCTGACGCACTTCGCATCCGTGTCCACAGCGACGCAGCTCCCCCAGCTGCAGCTCCTCCCGCCGCTGAGACAGCAAAGGCCGACGATGCCTCCAAGCCTGTCGCTCCCGGCGAGATTGAGTCCAACTGGGACGAGGTACGTTGTGTCGCCCTGACGCGCCAATCCTGCATGCACGGGACGGCATGCTGACTGTTCACGTCCATTTGGTGCAGATCGTCGACAACTTCGACGCCATGGAGCTCAAGCCAGAGCTGCTCCGTGGTATCTACGCTGTAAGCTATGGCATGCCTCTGCACCTCTGTGCTGATCACTGATCTTTGCTGCATCTCCACAGTACGGGTACGCTTGGCCGCTTCGGCATGGCAAAGAGGCAGAATTTTGCCACAACTGGATCCCTTGATCTGACTTGCTCTCTCTTCCCCCGTATCTGCACAGTTTCGAGCGACCTTCCGCCATCCAGCAGCGAGCTATCATGCCCGTCATCAAGGGCAAGGATGTCGTCGCCCAGGCACAGTCCGGTACCGGCAAGACCGCTACTTTGTGAGCGGCTCTCCCTATATCTATTGGCCTAGCGACTATGCTTTTCTTACGCTGTTACCGCTTGTTTAGCTCCATCTCGATTCTACAGCAGATCGACGTCAACCTGAAGCAGGTCCAAGCCCTAGTTCTCGCTCCCACCCGTGAACTTGCCCAGCAGATCCACAAGGTCTTGGTCGCCCTAGGTGACTACATGAACATTGAGTGCCTCGCCGCCGTTGGTGGTGCTGCCATCCGTGACGCTATCACCAAGCTCCAGGAGGGTGTTCACGTCGTTGTCGGTACTCCAGGCCGAGTTTTCGATATGATCAACCGAAGAGCCTTGAAGACCGACCATATCAAGATCTTCTGCTTGGATGAGGCCGACGAGATGCTCTCACAAGGTTTCCGTGACCAGATCTACGACATCTTCCAGCTCCTACCCTCCTCAACCCAGGTCGTCCTCCTCTCCGCTACCATGCCTGATGAGGTCCTTGAAGTCACCTCCAAGTTCATGCGCGATCCTATCCGCATCTTGGTAAAGAAGGAAGAGTTAACACTCGAAGGTATCAAGCAATTCTACATTGCTGTGGAGAAGGAAGACTGGAAGCTCGACACCCTTTCCGATCTTTACGAGACCGTGACCATCACACAAGCTGTCATCTTCTGCAACACCCGCAGAAAGGTCGACTGGCTCACCGAGAAGCTCACACAGAGAGAGTTCACAGTCTCCGCCATGCACGGAGACATGGACCAAACTCAGCGTGAACTTATCATGAAGGAGTTCAGATCCGGCTCTTCGCGTGTGCTTATCACCACCGATCTTTTGGCCCGTGGTATCGATGTTCAGCAAGTCTCGTTGGTTATCAAGTGAGTAAAAGGATCCTCTTGTCGTACCTGACTAGGATTTCTGACAACCAGTCCCTTTCCCCAGCTACGATCTCCCCGCAAACAAGGAGAACTACATCCACAGAATCGGTCGTGGTGGACGATTCGGCCGAAAGGGTGTCGCGATCAACTTCGTCGTAAGCATCGAGATCAGGGCACGGCGTCCTTTGTTCCAGGGCTGATTAGGAAATGCCTCGCTACTCTAGACCGTTGATGACATTGCTACTCTACGCGAGCTTGAGCGTTTCTACAACACTCAGATCGAAGAGATGCCAATGAACGTTGCCGACTTGATCTAAGGAGGCTTCTCAAAATGGACGTTTTACAGTCCAAAACTCGTGTTGTCCGATGGGCTTTACCTGCCGTTCAGCGCACAATGCAGGCTTAGAGTGCTTTCCTAATGAATCCTAAGTTCTTTCGATGGATTATTAAAGCGCGGTTTCTTCGTCTTCCACACGATCCTGAACCCCCCTGGGGTGGCAGCAGCAGTCGTCTGCCTCAAGCCCCTATTCATGCATTATAGAAGATGTAGGAGTAAGAACTCTAATGCAAATACATCTTTACATCAGTATCTCCTGTAATTTGCATTGTAGACCCCTCCTTATCCGCTCGTGCAAGCGTATCCAGCTTTTTCTTTCTATATCACCCTCTCCCAGTCTATGTCGTCTGAACCTTTACGACACTGTTTCTACTCCTCTCCTGGCGTAATGTATTCCTTTACGGGTTCTTTCAGATGAATGGCTGGTCCTTCGCTTGCTATGCCTGCCTCCTTGGTTCCCGATGACTAGAGCTTTTGGATTATTTAGCTAGTTGCGCGACTTTATGGATCTACATCCATATGGTCTGGGACCCATTAGCGGGCGAAAAGAGATTGCTTCGTATGCATATCATCTTGGCGGCGTCATGCTTGCTTGCAAACACGTGATCACAGCTGTCGATATGCGCAGCAACGCGGGCTTGGTCATTTCCCGAAGGTCTTCCCACCCACAACTAACAAACATCAAGTAACCCATCTCCAATAGCAGGACTTCCAATCTTCCAAGCATGCAGGGAATGGTAGACGAGGCAAAAGCCTTTCTCGAGAGCGCCGAGGGCCAGGATTTCGAAAAGGACATGCAAGAGTCGTTCCTCGCTGGAAGCCCGTCATCGCAGTCGCAGTGGGCCCAGCGCATCCTCGCCGAGAAGGAGAAGCGCCAGAACGAAGGAAACGCCGGTCAGGGCCAGGATAGCACCAGCGGCATGAACAGCGGTAAGCTTTCTCGCTGTGCTACCAGCTGTGACGGGTCAGGCGGGACGCGAAGAGCCCCGCTCTAAAGCTTCAGCGGCAGCTGGGCCCCATGCTACGACCTGCACTGCACGTATTCCAAGGCTGACTGTATATACCGAAATGATGGATGTAGCTCCAGCTGGCCGTCTAAACAACCCGCCCAGTGAGCCCGAGTCTGCTCATTAATCGGCAAGCACCTGGGCGATCAGGCTGATCCTCCGCAATGATATTCTCAGGCAATCAAGTCGACGACGAAAGCGAATACAACGAAGCCGGTCGCGAGAATGCGAAGAACGCTGGTCCCTACACCGAAACAGACAGTAAGCCGCCCGTGCCAGAGTCCCACAGCTTCTGCTTCGACAAGCTAACGAATTGATGTTTTGACGTCACCCCCCTCCCTCCTAAGCCACTTCTTCGGGCGGCTATGGAGCAAACGCAGCTGGTTCATCTTTCTCTCCCGCCAATCAGAGTAAGTCGGTCTAGTTGATCCTTCATTGTTCAGGCGAGGAGGAGCGAAGTGTCTACCTGGCCCGCATTGTCTCTGTATGGGAGACGCAGCGTAGAACCCTCTCGGAGCCGCATTGTGGGGAGAAAAGGCCTCGCTGGCGATGCCAGCTTTGCACTCGACTCTGGAGTATTCGCAGATTGCGCGCACTTGCTGACCACATGCACACAGGTGGAATGGGTGGCAACAAGCCAGGTCAATTCAAATAAGTCCATCAGTTTTGTTGATCATGTGGAAAGATTGTATCATAGATGCCAAATAACAAAGAGGCCTCCATCGTCTCATGAGCTACAAGATGGGCGCGACACGCGCGCATGAGTTTTCAAAGGGTTTACGGGCCTAGCTAGATCGGACTAATGGTTAACGGACAGAAGGGCATTGGCAGCTCTCTCTAAATCAAACTGATTGTCCTCCAAGGCCGCTATCGCCTGCGTTCTGTTGAAGCCCATCCCCACCAACTCTTTCACCTGTGGCAGATCCCCATCAGCATCTGTGCGCGCAGGTAATGCCGGTGCTGCTGAAGCGTGAGGTGGCTGCTGTTGAGGTGGAGGTCCAGGTGGCTGTGCGAAGGCAGCAGCGCTTTCATTTTGTGTCGGCTGAGAGCTAGCAGGTGGCTGCCCAGGAGGTGGTATGTCATAGCTTGCTCTTTTGCCTTGGCTGGCAGCGGGTGAGAAGTTTGGCTGTTGATACTGCTGTTGTAAGTAAAGGTCTGGTTGTCCTGTATTGGGAGGTTGTGCGGAAGTAGGAGTTGAAAAGAAATCGTCGTCGAATCCTACGGCACCCGCGCGAGACGGGAGAGTGGGTGGTTGAGAATCGGTCGTCTGTGTTGTAGCAGGAGCAGGAGCAGGAGCAGGGGTATCAAAGGCAGAGTCAAAGTTATCGTCGAATCCTGTGCTTCCCTCATCTTTCGACTGTGTAGCATCTTGCTGCGCATTGGAATGGCTAAACGTCTGATTGTCGAATCCGAAATCGTCATCGAAGTTGCTGTCGAAATCCGGCTTGCTAGCGCTATTCGGAGCAGATGTGAGCGCGCTGGAAGATGTCTCCTCCAATCTAGCCCTGAAGATACGAACACGTCAGTCAATTAATGTTAGGCCCGGCTCTAAACTACGACGTACGGAGCTAAGTCTTCGAAGTCATCGATATCATCGGCATCTCCGGAATGCGCCGTCAATGACCCTGGGACTTCAGTTCCTGCTTGACCTGGTACATCTTCTGCCGCATCTTCATTTATGGCACTAGCAAGGCCCTCTGGCTTGAATCCTTCCTCTACAGACTTCACAGGAGCAGGGCTCTCGTGGCTTGCTGGTGTTAGTGCTTTAAAGGGGCTATCGAAGGCATCGTCGAACCCGAGGACTGGGCCAGGCTTAGAAACACCCGCCGACGTGATAGCATCGCCTTCAAGTCCAGGCGCAGACGGTGATTTCAATGGTTCAGTCTCATTGCTGGTATCTGTTTCAGCTGCAGAAGGGGGGAATATTCCAGCCTGTACTTCTTGATGCGGAGAAGCGCTGCGTTCGTTTTGCTCGGTGTGAGCGTCTTCAAAGTGGTCATCCGCCTCACCAACAGAGGAAGGGGGCCCAGAATCTCGGCTCGAGGGAAAGGCGCCCGGGAAAGGATCTGAAGCCAAACTTTGGCCAGTATGAACAGGTCGATCTTGAACATCTGATTCTAGTTGCGGTTGCTCGTCATAACCTTGCCTCTGCACTCGATCGCTTGCATACTCGTCTGGCCCATCTTCTGCTGATGCGAAGGGCCCATTGTTGTCATCTCCATGCTGTCCTGCAGATCTGGTTGCCCTGTCGTCTGTTTCGCTTTCGCTTTGTGAATCGGTGTCCGAGTCATCCGGCTGCATGTCGCGAATCGGTGCCAACTCCTCGTCCCCATCATCTTGATCGCTGCCGACGTCTCCTGGAAGCTGCCTCGACTCGTACGGTTGCATTGAAGAGGGGGAGGTGACCGACTGATCGGAAGGTTCGTTCAGATGGAGGACGTCCGTGACTTGTGTCAATGCAGAAGCTCCTGCGCCGGCTAGAGCACCTACTGCGGCTCCGACAGCTGCTAATCCTGTCAGATTGGTAACTTGCTGTTCTGTGGCCTTCCCGACTTGCTGCCCGTCCGCATCAGTGTCTGCACGATTCTGTTCTCCGGCCGCCGGGTTAGCAACTTGAGCTGATGAGTCTCCGACTGTTTGCGCGCTTTCCACTTCATGGTCAACAGGTACTGGCTTGTCAAAATCAGCAAAAGCCGCATCAAAGTCTGTATCGCCTTTTATCTGTGGTGCATCGATGGTACCGATAGCTTCAGGTTCCTCGTCTTTGAGTGTTCTAGACGTTTCTGCGATAGACGCGGTATTGAATGCGCTGTCAAAGTCATCATCAAAGCCGAAGCCTGGTGCTCGGGCAGCAGCTATCGGCTGTGGTGCTGAGACTGGTTGGGTCGCCAAGCCGAACGGATCAGAATCAGCTTGATCTTGTACGGGTACGCTCGATGCATGAAGAGGTGAGGTGACCCTTGCAGCGCTAGTATGAGCGAAGAAGGGGTTCGTTGACCGGTTGCTGTGCATAGATGCAGCGGGACTAGCGCCTCTAGAGTCTGGCAGTGGAACAGCACGTGCGGCCTCGGTGACGCTGGGTGGAGGGACATGCATGGCTTTGGCGTGTTCTCTTTCTTCTGCAATCGACCTGCTTGCTCTTTCTTTGTCGGTCTCACTCGTAGCGAGTTGTTTCTTACTGACTACAAGCAAGCCTTTCTGCTGTCGACTTTCTTTTCGTAGCTTCTCCAGAGTTTCCTTCAAACTGGCAACCTCGTCATTCGAGACTTTCAACTTGATCTTAAGTTCACGGATCTCTTCCTTATCTTTCAGAATAATTTGCTCGGTTTCGGATTTCTGCTCGCGCAGAGCACTTAACTCGCTTTCCGCGTGTATCAGTTCCTCCCGTAACTTCTTTAACTCCTCCGATCCCGCTTTCGATCTGGTTTCAAGATTTGTCATGTTAGTAGATTCGGTATCATAGGCTGCCTTTGCTTGAGCCAGGGCACTCTTGAGCTCGTCGATCTCGGCTTCAGTCTTAGCGACACTGTTGCTGAGAGCTGTGCGCTCCTGACGTAGGCTGGAAACACTCTTTTGCGTTTCGCGAACCTGGTTCTGTAGGTTGCCCACTTCCACAGAGTTAGACGAAAGTTGGTTCCCTTTCTCTTCTACGGGTGTAGTATCGAAAAAGCTATGGCTCGGCGTTGCGCTGTGCGCTGGACTTGCCGGATGGATAGTATGTGCGCTGGGGGTGCGATGTGCTGGAACCGGCGGCGGGGGCGATCTATGATGATTGGAGTCTTGCCTCGAAGCTGTGCCGGATCGGATTGGCTGGCTTGCGGGAGGGAGACTGCGCCCCGATCCACCTGTCGGTGTGGGTTGTATAGGTCCTGGACTGGCGACTCGAGCGCTAGCTGGCAGAGGCTGGAATGCAGATGCACCACTCGCTATGGCTGCAGGCGGGAGTTGCGACGGCTCATCGTCATCCATGAGGGAAAATAGGTCCCGTTGAACTTCGCTCTCTGCGGATCAACTTCAATTAGCCTACTGTAATAAGTCAAGCTTGTGCAGACCTCTGCTCACGTTGAGGCTGATTTTGCATCTGCTGAGCGATGGCGCGCAAGTGAGGTGGTATCATAGATTGGTCAAGCTGGTCTGGTAAAGGTTTTCCGGCTAGAACATCCATGACGAGGCGACGCGCGACAGCGAATTCTTCCTTAGTCAATGTACCCTCTTTTCTGATATCCGAAAGATCCCAGATCTGGGCAAGGGTTTCTTCGGGCAAGCCACTCTGCACGAAGAAGGGAACTGCTATATCTCCTTGCAGGATGCCTTGCCTAGATGTATCAAGCATGTCGAAGAATTGGTCGGATTGAGCTTTTTCGGCAGCGTCTATCGCCCAGATTCCGCCGTTCTGGCTCTGACCCAGCGACATGCCTCGTTGTGCCGGGGATAGAGGTCCTCCGCCTGCGCTCGTCCGGTTCAGTAGTGATGAGCCAGTAGGTTGCGAATAGAGCGTTGCGGGCATGGGAGACCCGGTATTCTGAGCCCCAATCGGACTAATTGGCATAGAAGGTATGCCCGAAGCACTTCCGGCAGCTGCCTGGGCGTACAGGCTGACGGGCAGGGTCTCGGGCAGCTGTGGTATTGTGCCATTCATTGAACCATGAATCAGGTGCATGGCAATCACGAAGTCGGTAGCATCCAATGCGCCGCGCCCTTGAGTATCCGCGAGGTTCCAGATCTGGCCCAATTTTTCATTGGGCAGGCGGGACTTGGTAAATATCTCTCTGGCCTTTTCGCCTGCGGAAAAGGGTCGGGAAGTTCAGGAATTAGACAGGTTTGGCTGAAATTTGCGATAGGCTAAGACCCACCGTCTAGCAATCCTCCGACTGGCTGTGAATTGAAGAATAACCTTGTGTATTTGCCTTTATCCTCCGGCGTGATTGACATGCTAGGAGTATGGGCAGGCACCTTTTTCTGTGGGGTTCCCATACGAGTTGCCGAAGGTGGCTGTTCCGGCAGACCTGGCACATGCATGCCCTTGAAGAATGGCAGAGGGCCGCCTGCAATGCAATTATCCCTCAGAAGATGCGGGCTGTCGCTTTACTGCCCTGCGGAGCTCACTTTTCTTCATCAGCGCTTGGGACGGTTGCTGCCCTCTCTGCGCATAGCCGATTAGCCTGCACACCACATAGAAAGCTTCTTTGGTAAGGAAGCCCGTGTTTTCGTCATCAGCTAGTGCCCAGATCTCGCCTAGAACCTGTAGAACGGTCGTCAGTGGATTGCACAACCTGTGTCAGTATGCCATATAGCATATGCATCCCCGCTCTGACGCATGCCGGTGGCAGACGGCGCACCTGACCGGGAAGCTCGGATGCCTCGAAGAAAGGCACTGCCTTGTCGCCCGTAAGAACACCAAGTTGTTCGGTGTCGGCATTCTCGAACAGTCGGTCGAATGCCCTGCGCTCCTCTGTGCTGAGGGAGATGTCTGCCATCGAATTGCCGGCGCCATGAGCGGACGGGCGAAGCGGTCATGTCAGCAAGCGGGGCTCAGGGCGATGTTACGACGGCAATTCTCACCCTTCGGCGGCATGCTGGATGCACCACAGGTCTGCGAGCAGCAGTATTCGTGTACACGCTTCTCAGGTGTGCGCGCAGGGAAAAGCCGACTTGCCCGAATGGGCGGACTGCGAAGCTCGATCACGGCGTTGTCGAGCAGCGCGGAGCTGCCGTTGCAGCTTGTGTAGCTGTCCATGCACCCATAGTGCAAAGACAGCTGGACTACTGAACGCCCATGTCGGACGAGTCTCCCGAGTATGGAGCCCTCAAGCTTGCTGTACTGATCTCTGGATCCGGTAAGAGAACCCCTATGCTCGCGGATAGCAGGGAATGGTCGACACAGGCACGATGCTGATGGAGCGTTCAGGCTCGAACCTGCAAGCTCTCATCGACGCAAAGCTGCCCGTCAACTACGTCCTATCGAACCGGAAAGCGGCTTATGGCCTGGAGCGAGCTGCCAAGGCTGGCATCCCAACCGAAGTCTTCTCTATATTCGCATACAACAAAGCAAATCCAGGCAAGACGCGCGAGGATTACGATACCGCTCTAGCTGAGCGGATACTCTCTCAAAAACCAGACCTGGTAGTCCTCGCCGGGTTTATGCACATTCTCTCCGACAATTTTCTGAATCCATTTATCGCCGCCGACGTTCGCGTCCTGAACCTCCACCCAGCGCTGCCGGGGGAGTTTGATGGCGCGCATGCCATAGACAGGGCTTACGAAGCTTTCCAGAAGGGCTTGATAACCAGAACTGGCTGCATGATACACGAGGTTGTGAAAGAAGTCGACCGTGGACAACCCTTGCTCATTCGTGAAGTGCCTTTCGAAAAGGGTGATTCACTTGCAGACATTGAGGAACGGATACACAAGGTAGAGCATCAGATTATAGTAGAGGCTACGAGAGAAGCACTTCAAAAGCTCAAACAGAAGAAGGCAGCAAGCGCTCAGTGATGCCTGACTAGGCTGACCATAATGTCTGCATGCTTCCGAGGTCCGGTCCAAGCCGATAAGGCCATACTCTCGTACTATCAGATCCTGCAAAGCTCAGTCACCATGGGTACGACAATGCTATGCTTAGATGGGAGCTCCCATGGAAGGTGGACGAAAGTTAGGTTGAGCTTGATCCTCATCCGTTGCCCCCCAGCGCAGCCAGAGAACCACCTTTTCCGAAAAGAACCGATGCCAGTCAGCGGGAACCATGTCGTCTCATTTAATCAAAGGGAATGATCATCCATGTATACAACGTTTAGAGTCAAGCCACTGCTATATTGATGCCAGCGGTGGTGGCAAATAGTGGTATCACAAGCGGCGATAGTGGCATTTAGGCTCTATGCCCCATCGTCGCGTGTAGTGTGATGTTGTCTTAGAATGCGCTTGACCGCTGTAATATGCAAAACTGGGCGTAGCGGCACCTCGCCTTCTCCGATCATGTCTACAGGTTGGATAGCACAGCACCAAGTGCATCGTGGCTTCCTAGCTCCATAACACTTTACCTCCCATAAATGCCCATCCGCCGTGCCTCACAGCGCAAGAAACATACTGAAGCTGTTTAGCTGGGAAGCGAGTTGCGCAGCGATATGGCCGCTCCAGTTGCATCCACAAGCTTGTCGGCGGGCAGCGTAGTCGCGTCAGCGAGCAAGGCCAAGCCAGCCGGCAAGCAACTTGGGACGCTAGTAGTTGTAGTCATCAAGGCGGTGAGTGGTGGCTTTCTGTACCAAGGAGCATGTTTCCTGCTTACCTGCTGCTCTCACTTTTTCCAACACCCAATTCTCTCACCTTGGCGGGCATGGCTTGATGTCACTGATAGCGCAATCTGCCTAACAAGCAGCGAATAGGCAAGCAAGACCCGTATTGCTCTATTGCCTTGGGACATCAGAAACAAAAGACCCCTGCTGTCAAGCGAGGCGGGCAAACTCCCCACTGGGATGCACAACTCCAATTCGAGATATGGGAGGAGTCGGATGACAAGGTACCTGTCTCGACTACGGAGACGGGAGGTATAGGGCCGGCCTCTGCCGTCTCTTCAAAGAAGGATGAAGATCTCTTGCCAGGCCAGGCTACCGTGGGCAGAGTGAAGTCGAAAGCTAGCGCAACGGATGCGTCAAAGCGTCTCATGAAGATAGCGTGTTATGCAGACGATCCACGAGAGCCTGAGCTCATTGGCGAGACTGAACTCGATTATGCACCTACATTAAAGAAGGGAGAGTTCGATGGTAGGGCGCTTTTGTCGTTCCATACGTGATAACGCTGAAATGGGGTCCTTCAACAGAGTGGGTCGAAATCAAGCATAAAGGCAAATATGCAGGAGAAGTCTTCATTGAAATGACTTTCTATTCGGCAGTCAGTATTCCTGAATGGATTTCAGATATTCGAGTCCGATGCTGACATTCTCTGCAGGCCCCACCGCCGGTAAAGCGCAAGAGCAAGCCTGCTGTACTTGGGTCTGGGTACGGTGGACCAGGACAATTCGAGCCTTTGCCAGACAATTACCCACAATCGCCACCCAATCCAACACCATACCAACCCTCATCTCACCTGTCTCCTATCGCCGGACACCCTTTACGAATGAGCCAAAGTCAATACAGCCTCAATTCGTCGACATCGAATCGGCCGCCTTCAAGCTTGCCCTCGTTAGATGAATTTGGCCGAAAGAGGCCGACACCCGTGGTTTTCCCCACACCATCGCACACGCAATCTGAATCGGCCGGCTCTGTAAACGCATCCAATGCCAATTATCATCCACCTTATGCACCTCCGTCGCTAGCACCATCCACTTCATCGCACCACCCGCCCAAACATCGCGCATCTTTCTCTTCGTATGGAATGACACCACACGATATAGATTCCATGCTCAGACCACTATCGTCCTTAAGCGTCGGTGGAAGTGTCAACAAGCCTCTGCCATTGCCACAGCCTGACGGATCGATACAATCATACCGCCCGATGCCCATGCCAGCCCGGCCGCAATCTGGACAAGCATACGCAATGGCGCCGCAGCCCACGCCCAGTCCAAGACCTCATCCTGACTCGACTGCCGTCATGCCTCAGCCTGCCCTTCACCATCACCACTCGCAGTCTGGCGCTCATCCGCAGGCAACAACAGCTTACGCTGGACCTCAACATGCACCAACACCTCACCACAGACATTCTATGACAACGTATCTGCCTGATGGCGCCGATGCGCCTTGGAACCCTAATCAGATTCCTTCCACTTCGGGGCAAGAAAGGCCACCACAGGAAATCGCTTTGCATCATCCTCCCACGAACGACGTGCATATACCGTACAATCGGCCGTCTACATCATGGCAAGATCCTCGCGCGACTTCACCGTTTCCGCAAAGCCCGGGCTATGGGTTAGCTAGTCCAACGCAAGCTGGCCACCATCCTTCAGCCCTGCAACCTGGCACTAGTCCGCAGTTCACACAACATTCGCCGCCACCTCCATCTCGCTCACCCTTGCCAAGCGAACCTCCCGTCTGGAACAGTGCTAGCCACTATTCGTCACCTGCGCTAGGGGAGCCTTTGCAGCATTCCGCTGGGTATAGTGATCAGTTTGATAACCTTGTAGGCTTTCCGGCGCATCAGCAGCAACAGCCAAGTCAAGAGGCGGACCAGAACTATGGACAGGGCGCCTACACGGGAGGGTCTTATCCTGCGCCATATCAAGGACACCAAGGCCCGCAAAGTGCTAGTGTTCCAGAAGCTCAGCATTCGGAGCAGCATGCTTACGCATTTGACCAAGGATCACAACAGCCTCATTATGGCGCTCACGATCAGCCCTTTCAGCACCAGCAGCAGCCTTGTGAGCATGGCTTTCGTGACAATACGTACGATCCGTCGCGGGTACCAGGTGGTGGAGGTGGCTATAATCAGCCGCCGGCACCGAACCCATTGCCCGAGCAGCATGCGTATCTTCAACAGCCACCCTTGCCGCAGAATGGTCAGCTGCAGCAGGACTACCGCCTAAACTCTCCTTATCGTCCCTTACCTCAACCGACCCCAGAGCCGGCAGCTTCGCATTTCCATCATCAACAGCCTCCCCACCATCAACAACAGCAATACTATTCACAACACTCAGGTTACGAGGATCAGCCTCAAGCTCCGCCGCCCCGACAGCCTCGGTTTGGTCTTCCTGCTCATCAGCCTTACGATCCGCCCTACATTCCACCTAGCAGTCGCCAATCGCAGCATTACTCCACACCTCAACAGCCACCAATGCATCAGGCACCTCCACCTATTCCACCTGTCCCTCAGGAGCTGAGACAAGACCTATACGGATCGTATGGTCACGGCGGTAGTCGCTATTAAGACGTCGAAGATGAGAAGACAAGGATGTGGGCGTTTCATTATTACCCTAAACGAGCGCTACACAGACTATGTACAAAATAGTGCAATGGACATCTCTGTATAAATACTAATTCGAGACAAACGATCTATTGATATATTTAGAAGACACGGGAGTATTTTTCTACTGAAAGCAAATGTGTCCCAACCTCCCATTCACGTTGAGACCCCAGACCTCAGGCAAGCCGCTGCGAATGCTCCTGGCTAGTGTCACAGTGCTGAACAGACTGTCTTTTTGCCGGCTGAATCGTAGACCTTCTGGATTTGACGGCCCATTACACGCTCCTCCGGCTTCTTCAAGCATCAATTTCCGAGCGTACAAATTGCTTCAGAAGTGTTTCGACTACCACACTTTTAGTAATAAAGCCAGTTTGACAGCAACAACTCCTATTCTCAACGCCGGACTTGAGCACGTGAAAAACTCGGAGGTGGGGGAAGATCACAGCTCAATGACCTAAGTGATATACACGATGGGAGGGAATTTCGCCATTTGAAAGCAAGGCAAATTCGAAAATACGGGGCTGTAAGTAGGGAATGTTATTCCTGCTGGTGTGCTTGCGCTCATCGGAGTGCTACCGTTACGTCCGCCGTAGCCGTGACTTGGTGGTTTCGGCCCCGTCGATCCTTGATTAGTCCACACTGCCGGCGTAAGCAGAAAGTTTATGTAGCGTCTGCAATAGCAGACAAACTTTTCTTTCTCGCCTGCGCTCCAACAGCAAGTTCCTCGTCCACATACCATGCTGCTGCGCTGGAGGATCCTCGCGCTGCTCTGCCTTCTCGAGCTCGCTATTCTGGTAGCTGCCAGTCCAAGTCCGCACGGTGATCATGCGCATAACCATAGTACCGACAATGAAGCTGCTGTGGAAGCTTCTCAAAAGTCTGGCACGCTCTCGCACTCGGGCAGTGGAGGTCATTCACACATGCATGGCGGAGCTCCCAAGACAGTCCTTAACGAGGTCAGCTACGCTCTTTCTATCAATGCCGACATCCTTGCTGGCCGCCACCATGCTCGATTGGAATAGTGGCTTCTATGAAGAAGGCCCACGGACCGTAGTCAGCCATGGCGGGTCGCGCCAGCAGGTCGTATGTCGAACAAGCACGCTGATGAATCTATCATAGACCGAGCTTCTGATCCTGAAAGGTCCAAGCCCACTATCCTATCTCGAGCTCGACTCCGGCCTCGGTGGCGATCTTTCGGAAAGCTACGGCTCGCACTACGGCACAATGGTCGCGCATGGCTTGTTCATGACATCCGCCTTTGCAATAGCGCTACCTCTTTGTGAGTGGTGCTTGTATGGACCAACTACCAATTGATACATCTCGACCGCTCGTCTACCTGCTGACTGCTTGCTTTTCTCACTATTCGACCGCCGATAATTTCGGGCAATCTCCGTGCAACCGGGCCGCTTTTCGGATCTACAAAATTGGATCGGCATCTCCGACTTTCACGTGGTTTGACGATTCTATCGCTCGTCTATATCCTTTCTATGCCAACGCATACGACTTTTAGTCATATTCTTCAAGATATCAAAGCATGTCTTTCTGGCTGGCCTGTCGCAGGCGGCGTTCCTGGCTACGCTCGCTCTTGGCATGATTACCGGCATCAGCTACTCTGCCTCGACGCCGGATCTTTACAACGGGCAAAAGCATGGCTCAATTGGATGGATCATATTCGGATTGGCATGTGGTCTTTCTTCTGCACAGATCCTACGTGCCGCGGTAATTCTCTTCATGAATCGCGACAAGTCGATACCGTTTACAGTCCGAGTAAAGCATCTACTTCAGTCCGAAGCTTCCGACTCCAGAGAATCACTAGAACGGGTTGGCGAGTACGAGCTCGTCCATCATGAACTGGATAGCGACGATTCAGGAAGGGACTCGCACGACGTTTCCATGTCAGGCAGAACTGCGTTTCACTACGAAGAAGATCTACAGCGCCAGGCACTAGCCGGACACCATCAGCGCGCTACTCAACCAGGATTATCTGCCACACATAACGGCCACGCGCCGCAGTTCTGGCGGAGACCCCATACGCAAGAAATGAGTGTGGATCTGCAAAGACACGGAGGCAATGCGTTTGTCCGGCAGCCGCTGCGGAACGATTCGCAAGGTGGAGAGTCGAGTGGCACAGCTTCCTCTGACGAAACACTGCATGATGGACACGGGCGAGAGCACTCTGAGTCTTCCCCGGCGATGATCTTTCCACATATGGGGTATGATCTTGGGAGGAAAATGCAAAGTACATCACAAGCGCACGTGAGGCAGACGACCCTGCTGAAAGGGGTGGTCAAATATGGAGAGATTTTTTTGTGGAGAGTCATGGTGCTGTTGGGTTGGACGGCTTTCCTGACTGGATGCGTCACATATTGGGGCGGCTGCAGGTCACCATATGTCGTAAGTCAAGTAAGTGGGGGCGACGTACAATGAGGCTGAGGCTTGCAATCTTTCTCCAGAATGCATGTCTAGCTCACGAGATTAAGGGTTCAATATTCTGTACGTTACAGGGGACATGAATATCGCAAAACCTGCCCAATCTGACCTTTTACGACAGTCTGGTACGGAATCCTCACCTTCGGTCGATACTGCGGATCTTGGGCAGAATTAGGCTGGGCTTGGAATCGGAAACCCAAGGTAGCCGGGACTTGGCGTGAACACTGGCCTTCAGCCGAGATGGTGGAGTGCTTTGTCATCTGGCTATACGGTGCAACTAATACCTGGATGGAAAGGTTCGGTGCTGCCCCGGGGGATCCATGGACACTGCATCAGGTCCAGCACGTTTCTATCGCAGTCATGTTTTTCTTCGCTGGAGGTGCTGGTATGATGTGGGTTGGGCATAATAGAATAGTACAGGGTCCACAGCCATTGCTAATGCGCATGTTCCATACGCAGTCTAGAAAGCAAGACGTGTCGAGAGTGGATTTCAGGTGCTATCCTTGCGAGAATAGGTCATGACCGGGTCACCGCGCCGGCGTCGTATCAAAGTTCTTTCAACATCTTCCCCGCTCTCACCGTCGGCATCACGGGCTTAGCCATGAGCGCGCATCACCAAGAGTACGCTTTCTCGGTATCGATACACGCGCTTTGGGGCACCCTACTTGCTGGCTTTGCCGTCTGCCGGATCCTCACCTATACCTTCCTGCATCTTCGCCCTCCTGCTTCCATACTACCATCACGCCCCCCTACGGAGGCATTGGCGGCGTTCTGCTTGTGTGCCGGAGGTATCGTTTTCATGCTCTCGACGGAAGAAGTAATCTTCTGGGCTATGAGACATGGCTTCGATGACATGATGACCTTCTTGAATGCAACGGTGGCCTTCGTTTGCGCTGTTTTGTCCTGGACGCTTGTGCTGATGGCTCTCAAAGGTACAGCCGCTTGAAGGCTACTCTGGTCTCGGTCATCGGTAACTGACGCCTTGCATCACCTTCCAGGCTGGGCTACTCGCAGATCCGCTCCAAAGACTGGGCTGCACCGGGAAGGGGACGCACAGGCGCGTCTCAGTCGTAAATTGGAAGCAAACGTTTAGATAATACTAGTTCCTCTACGTTTGCCTAAGGCTTTAGATGGATAACAGCGCTCCAAACATAATGGTATCAGTGATATGTGGACTATAGCCAACGCTACTCCACAAATCCACCGGTGTGTACGAGGCGACCCATCAAGGAGGCACATGCGCTTCCGCACTCTACAAGGGTGCCGCGATATCGGTACTGCAAACTTGGGTGGATGGCCTAAGTGGCCTATCCGGAAAACAGGCGAAATGTGCCGCCCTTGAGCGTTAAGTATTAATTATAATTAATGTATCTCCTCAGTAATACTCCGTTTCAGCCATTGGCCGGTATCTTGTACTACAACAGTTGTTACAAGCCCACTTCCAGCCTAGGTGGGCGTTAGAGATGCCTGATACAGGGATTGCAATGATCGTGCTTGTCATGAAGCCGCAGTCTCCCTCCGAACCTGGGTGACCTTCTGACCACAACGGAGACACGCGAAATCCTCGACTATAGCACTTGCAATGCAGTAATAGCAATATCTTGCGCCGCAACATGATGTTACGTATGGAACGGTAACGTGGTCATCTTTGTGACTCATGGAAGCCAGGAAAGCTGTGCTTGTGGTGGGATCAACCGGATCCAATTCGGTACCAGTAGCTGGAGACTTGAGGTAGCATATAGCGCAAATATCGGGTGAAAGGTGTTTTAAAGGTCCTGCTGCAACGGAGCCCTCCGGCGACTGTCCATTCTGTAGCTCTTTCTCGCTTGATCCCGATGTAAGGCTGGGCCACTTCGCTTGAGCCATGACTCGAGTAAGTCTCTTCTTGATACCTTGCAGATTGATGATGGGCATCACAAAGAGCAGGAACTCTGTAAAGGCCTCCCAAACCAGCTGACGATTGAGGAAATCGTATGAAACGTTACGCGCTACGGACTTTTGAGCGTACGTATATTGCAATCGAAGAAGGCGTGAGAGGAGTGTTGGATGCCTTTGGAAACGAGAATTCAAACCTGCGATCAAACCGACATCTTTGGCTATTATTGACTTTTATCACTCTCACCTTCCATTATACAGAAAGCAGAGAAAGTTGACCAAAGAAGACAAGGCAAGCATTTTCTCCATTCTTATGAGTGTATCCCAAGCGAATCTACGTAATTCTCGTTTCCGTCTCGCTTTGTTCTTGCTGAGCGCTGGAAATAACGCCGCCATAGCTGAAGCCGGTCCAGCCGATGATCTTGCAAAACGCCACGGAAGTATTGAAGGTGGAGTTGGGTAGTCGGGCCATCCGTTGACGAGCATGGTATCCCTGACCTTTTGATGAATGTATGACGGCACTGTCGCCAGAAGGACCAGAAGCCATCGCTTGCGTTGGGTGAGGTTCGCATAAACGAGATTCTGCAAGCGTGCACCGTACGAGGCATTGTATGTCTGCAGGCCCAGATGCAACAAAGCAGCTCGAATGACGAGAGACGTCTCTGGTGTTGGGTCCTTTATCAATATATTGAAGAGCTCATTGTCAAGCAGCGTCGTATCGAGCTGACTGACGCGCGAAAGCATCGAGTAGTGTTAATGAGGTTGATCGAGAGCCAACATGCATAGAGGGAGACCGGCAAATCGGCACGAAACCTTCAACTTGAACCGTCAAAAACCGGAAAACTTGCAAGCATCGTGCAGCAGTCGTGTACATTGCGTACATCTTTGTTTACTCCTTTTCTTCTCCGAGTGCTGTGTGCAACTCCGCTACGACTATACTTTAGGTCGAATTGCTAACTCCTGGTAGGGGTTGTATCACATGGCATGCGCACCGTCGAATATCAATCCGGCAGGTTGCACTATTCTGAATCTGAATCTCACTACCACCTCTGATTGCTCGTGATTACCTGTTTGTTGGTAAGCAACCTTAATGTGTAGACCACGCAATACAGGTCCTTCAGAGAGATCTCTGCCCTAAGTTGACGGCCTCATAAGAGTGTCCATCCGGGTCGACCGTCTCACACTATCTCCAAACGATCATCGCAGATATTGACTATCTCAGTCTGCGTCGACGCAGACGTATCTGCGCACTTGCACCTGCATGTGCGACCCGCTGCTCCAGAAGACACAATCTATCAATCATGACTGAGTGTAGGATGTGAAGGCGAAAAGCAGACCGACTGTCAGAGCCTTCTTCTAGTTCCGAATAAAACAGAGGCCGAGAGTGCCGCTTGCGTGACTTGCAACGTCTCGGTCAGATCGCTAGCAGGTCTGGATGGTAACGCTTGCTTGAGTGGCTTTGTTATCCGACAGTTACGCCGAATGGGGTCATTCTAAAGTCAGCATACAGGACGCGGCTAACCAAGGTTCAGAGAGCACAGAGCGAGCCGAGGGGTGGAATATGCAGCACCGGGACCCGTAGAGCTGCAAGTGTGGTCAGTTCAGTCGCCACCTTGAGAAGACGGACGCGATGAGAAGTGAAGGCAGTGCGATTAGATACAAGCAGGAGGCTAGCTGGTCGCAATGGCAGTAGGGACGCAACCCTTTGGGCGTTACAACTTCTTTGGCGTTCCAAAAGGTCTTGACAGTGTGCGTCAGATTCGAGGGTAGAGGGCAGCCTCTCTTTCGGTATGCTGCGCAGCGATGCAGTAGGAACGCCATAGTGTCTGAAGTCAAGCGAAGAGCCGTAGACTGACCGAGCGCAACAGCTGTCAATCACCTGCCAGAGCATGCTGTCTGGGAAAAGCCAGTCGCGTAGGATTAACGATCGAGAATTCCGCAGGACCCGACGCGTGCGCACAGGCGAAAGGCCGAGCATGCCTGACAAGGGCAAGTGCAAGCTGCGGCAGCCTTGGGCGCGGCAAGAAGAGAAGGGAAGAGGACTGCAGGAAGAGTCCGACTTGCTTCTACTCTCTCTGCCATCACTACACATTCTATTCTCCTGCATCTTCTGCCCTCCACACTCTTTCCACACCCCCCACACTCGCTCATCCGGAGCACCCCCGACTGGCCGACTCGCTCGCTTGCTTGGCGCCAGGTGAGTGCGCTGCGAAGAAGTGCTCGAGGCGGGCACTGGCTGCATGGATGGCAGTTGATGGCGAGCATATCGCTGACGAGCTGCCGTATCTGCACCCTCGCCTCGCCTCACCTCGTCGTCCCTCGTCTCGCCTGGACCATCGCATCCCCCAGGACACCCTCGAAACGCTCAGGACTGGCGACTGTGCGGAAGATTGCAAATTTCGCATACCCCCATCGCACATCCTGCATCCATTTGCATCCATCTCCAATCTCGACTACTGGATAGTCTTGCTTGGAATTTGCACTACACCCTACCAAGTAAGTTGGATGTCTTGACCCCTATCCAGACTGGTACTCCAGTATACGCAGAGACAGGATGTACTTACCAGGCACGCATGCCATTCATCCACTTAGACAGTCTGCATCACTTCGCATCATCATGCACGCCTCTACACTCGTTCAGTCGCTCGCCGCTGCGGCCGTGCTCTCATCCTCGTTGGCTACCGGTTCTACTGTTCCAGCCGACACCCACCTTCCCAGCCGAAGGGAGGCCTTTTCCGGCGACCACGGCAGCAACTTTCCTGCATCCCACAAACGAAGGCACCACGCGAAGATTGCTGAGCTGTCCAAGCGAAACCTCTCTCCCCGTGCCCTTCTCTCCCTGACTGGTTTCGGCACCCTGTACTACGACGTCAACGGTGGCGGCACGTGCGGCCCTGCCAATGGATGGTCCTCCTTCCCCGAATCGAACGGCTATACAATGTGCGAACCTTGGACGGGTCCCAAGACCATCATGCAGCGCGGATCAAACAGAATCGTAGCTCTTCCCGTCAGCATGATGACGGGTAATCTGGAAAAGTACTGTGGCAAGGAAGTCGTCGCCCACTACAAGGGCAAAACCATCTCCGGTCTCATCGCTTGGGACGGATGTGCTGCTTGCGATCAAGGCAACGGTATCGACTTTTCATCCTCGCTTTTCGGTGAACTCGTTGGTACCGAGAACTGCGGTGCAGGAAAGGTTCAGGGCGTTACCTGTAAGGTTTTATCTTCGGATGTGGTCTAGAGCACCACCGGAAAGGGTTTCCATATCACTGACATGTACATACTTCCAGGGGAAATCACCAACAACCAAATCTGGGACACCGATGGCAACGTCGTTGGAAGCGGCAGCGGCAACTCTGGGGGTCAAGCTCCCAAGTCAAGCAGTGAATGGCAAGGCGATGTAGCTTCATCCACCGAGAAATGGGTCGAGCCATCTTCCTCCTCTTCGTCATCATCTAGCAAGTGGGTCGAGCCATCATCTAGCAAGTGGGTCGAGCCATCATCCAGCAAGTGGGTCGAGCCATCATCTAGCAAGTGGGTCGAGCCATCATCTAGCAAGTGGGTCGAGCCGTCATCCAGCAAATGGGTCGAGCCATCGTCTAGCAAGTGGACCGAGCCTTCTCCAAGTTCGAGTAAAGAATGGCAAGAAAAGCCCACTCGTGCTGCTGCAGTCAAGAACGTCGACAACTCTCCATCTAACGAGGGCATAGACAGCATGAGACTGCCTCTCTTCGCTGCTGCACAGTCTGCCTCTTCCGATTCAGCTGAAGAAGTTAAACCTACTCAAGAGTCAAAGGCTAAAGCTGTTGCTCAGAAAGCTTCCGCCTTCATCAAGGACAATAAGAATGAAGAAGAGGAAACCTGCGACGATAAGCAGGGTCAGTGGAGATGCGATGGCAAGGCGCTTCGACAATGCGTTCAATCCAGTGAGTGGGCTGAAGTTCCCAAGGCATCGCTGAACGTCCGGCTGATTGCTCGGCCCGTTGATTCCCATTTCGCAAACAGCGGGCAAGTGGATCTGGTCAAAGAGAGTTGAGTGCTCCGTTGAGCCTATCAATTGCGACACTGCCAATCCCGTTTGCCCAGGAAAGGCGTCATGCCCAACCAGGAGACAGGCTAGAAGGCTTTAAACGTTAGATTATTCAATAACAAAGATCAATCTCTGCGACTCTCTTACCGTGTATCCTTTGCATTCCTCCCTCTCTCTCTCTCTTCCAGATCCTGCTCTCTCTTTTCATTTTTCTTCTCCTCCCAATTTTCGCTCCTTTTCTTCGGGTATCGGAATAGTCACAATGAGAGGCGGGTTCCCTCTGTTTCCATTTCGACCTGTTTCCTTGTTTAATTGGTTGATAGTCTGATCTTTGGCACCTTGGATAATCTTCTCTTGTAGGGTAGAGGTCGATCTATTTCTCGCCTCTGTTTTTGCTGGTTTGATTTCCTATCATTCAATCTTACGAATCTGCAAAGACAGCTGCTACATTACATCATTGGATTTCTTGTCAGAATTGCTCGACCTCGTTTGTACCAATGACCTTGCCACCCGACCGACGAGTCCTACGACAAAACCTACGCAGCTGGGGCTGATGATGAGCTTTCTCCTACGTTCGCCCGCAGATTAGGGTGTCAAAGCAAGCAACAAGCTGTGTGCATTGGCGGGAGCCGCAGTCGCTTGAACGTTATAGCAATATCATTGTCGCTCTACCTCTCCGATAGATGAAGGGTCATACCAAGGGATCTTGCCAAAAAGAAAGAAGCAGTGGCCCATCAGATGGGGAAAATACCTGGTGATGAGAATGCATGGGAAGGTTGACAGCATGTAGCAGCAATGCAGATGTGTAGCCTTCCATCATTTGATCGCTACATGGCATCTTGTCTCGATCCGACGTCACGGTCCTTATCTTTGATTGCCAAAGGATGATGCCCCTCCGACACATACCGGCAAACATGTCGGAGACCGATCTGGCCATGCTGGCAGGCCGGATGGATTGATCCTAAGTAGCCCTAACGTCCATTAAAACACTCATACTCGACAGCGGGAGGCCGGAACTATCGTCGGCAAAGGGAACCTAGAGCGAAGCGGGTATGGAATCTGAACGGGAACCCCTTGCGAGCTCGACGTGGACATCGAGAACGGCCCGAAGTTTCGTCAGATTTGCCTCCTACAGATGAGATTGCGCATCACCTATCGCACTACAGTCCGAGCGAGAATTACCGTTCCGCAAGATTATGGAAGCGCCAAGTTCATGGGCTATCCCATTGATAGCACCCAAGTAGAATTAAGTAGACGAACGAGAGGCCTTTGATGAGCAGTACTTCCAGACATAAGGAGAGCAAGATTATGATTCGATCCAAATAGAAACGGCTGCGAAACATTCTCTCGAAGCGGAAAGTTCAGAGACTTTTAGGAGGCGGACTAGGTCAATCTGTAACGAGAAGCAGGAAAGAGGGTAGTACCGCTATGCGAGATCATGGTAGTGTAGGGTTTCGTAGAGATACATTTTTCTCGTCCAGAATACTAAAAATCGACAATTCTCCATCCCTTACACATCTTCATACCGGTTGACCTGCGTGAACCTGTAGGACGTCTTGCTTCAGCATGTTGTATTTCCCAAAAGTCGGTCCCAGAACGCAGAAGTGGTGTATAAGTGTTGATGCACTCGGGTATGCTGCATTCCGTTCGAGGAGTGGGAAACAGAATAGGCATGAAGCTCGGATCCTTCGATACCCAGCATTCCAAGCCTGAATTTCGGAGTGATGACAAGCTTCGACCTGGCTCAAATCTCTTCCCGTGAGATGTGTGCGGCCTTTCCAACCAGGCTGTCTCTTCCCGGTAACACTACTATAATCCGATCAACATGATTTCTATGGTCCTGAAGCAACCCGATAACTCCTCGAGGTCAAAAACATAAGTTATTACTGCCGTTCCTCATCTCACATCGACTCGTTCTTCTTGAGCAGCCTTGGCCTTCATCGTGCCGGGATCCAGACCTCGAAAGCGTTTCCTCATGTCAAGCTAGATCGATAGAGCTCCGCCTGGATCAGAACCCATTCCTAGTCTGATGCTACGCGTGAACACCAAGCTACTCACCATTCCACGCTTGCACTCAAAGAATGCGACACGGAGATGTTGACATGGCTCGGGTAATGTTTCGGTATGCGTCTTGATGCACTCTTGAGGCGTATGCCCTTTGCGCATGACACAGTCAGATCGCATAACGCAGTCAATGAATTCGTTTCGCAGGTTGTTGCAGGACATCGTATAAACTAGGAGTCGGTGAGTAGGTTGATGGAAGACGCTACTACCGTAAAGCGGGTTTTATTCTGGTTTTAGGTTGCAGTCAAGAGCGCCATCCGCAACGGCAATCGACGAGACATTTGCCAACCACACGCCACTGATAGCAACAACCCAGACGGTGCAAGAAAATATGGTGTAGATCCACCCAGGCATACATATTTTACACGCCGTGCTCGCTATTCTAGTCTACAAGTTCCGCATTTCTAAACTCATCTAGTCTTCCTGTTGATCACACTCTTGCCCGATTCCATGTACTCATCTCGGCCTACCCACAACTGGTGGAAGGTCCCCAGACTTGCAAGAATACTGCCTCCAAGCCAACTGGAGTATTTCCTTCCAACTAATGAACCTGGAGCTTCGATCTTTGGTTTTGCATTTCCCAGAGGCATCCGCATAAGCTCGTTCTGCAGACGGTCGAGGAAGCCTGGCGTCAAAGTAGGCCCTCCCACCACGACGATATTGGACAAAAGCGTAGGATGAAGGTCGGGGTCCTGGAGTTGTAGAGAGCTGGCAATGAGCTGTTGCACCGAGCTGGCTTCGCGTAAGGAGGGTGTCGTAATGACCGAGTTTTGAACGGTTGGACCAGGGATATCCAGGAACTCTTGAGGTAAGATACCTGTTGGATTGAACATCACTTCTGGAACACGGTAGCGAACTGTCCCGAAGGTTGCATTGTAGCCATCCGGGAATTCAAAAGCTCTCTGTGGTCGCATTGCAGCTTGACGTTCGTCGTACGGTCCTTCCATGGTCTGTAAAATTGATTCTTTGAAGTTGTGCAGCACGAGCGACTGAGCATATCGAGCATACGATTCGCTTGCTCCTGTCAAGCGGTCTTCCCGTAGTACTGAGCGTGGAGGCGTGTTCGGCGGTACAGCTATGCGTTCCTTGACAAGGTAATGCGGTCGAATCTCAACAGGCGGAACGCCCGACTTGAGCATGCTTGCTAGGTAGTTCGTCATTAGTGAACCTCCAATGGGTGATTTGTGAATTGCTGAAATACGTATAAGCTCGCCTATTAGGTGGACGCTGTGTACCGTTGTTTCTAGGACATTACGGCCTACCTTTTCGGATCACAAAGCCATCGTATATTGGCATACAGGATGACACCTCTTCACCTACATCAAGCACCATTGCTGTACCTTTTCCAACTGAGAAGGCTGTCAAGACGTTCTTGTCGACCGTATAGTATGCTGGTGCTCCCCAGCCCTCGAATGCCAGTTCGAGTAGTCTTTCTCTGTTTTCTTTGCTTTGCCATGTACTCTCCGAAATGAGAACTGGGTGTTCTTCCAGACTGTCTAAGCGGAGCTGGCTTCTGTGAACGTGCGATGACAGAGTGGTAAGGAAAATGTCTCTCCAGGTCGGTTTCGTACACCACGTGGAATTCAGCGGCGAGCTCACTTGATTGTATGCTCGAGGACCCTTTCCATGGCTGACCAGTCCTCTATAACACCATCTCGAACTGGGCTATGTACAGTCTGATTCGGCCTGTAGACACTGGGTCCTGCGGCATCGCCGATAAAGTATTGTCCTGGGGCATCACCTTCACCTTCAATGTAGCCATATGATGTGGGCACAACTGCCCGGGGTGAGTCTTCACCAGCATATCTGAATAGGAGAGTTTACGGGTCAATCTTTCGCCTCATCGCCAACTGCTGCTATGGCTCGAGAGAGAAACTCGCCCTGCTCTCGTAGTCTGGGTGCCGACGTCCAGCACAACGGCCGAGACCTCGTCTGGGCGATAGAGGGCAAACTCATCAGTCTCAGCTTCAGAGTAAGCGACTTGTAGGGTCGCAGCGCGTACCTCCGCCGTAGACGACCATCTAGCCAGTATATGCAAATGGTTGCAAGTAGGGTTGATCGAGAAGAAAGCCAACGGAGCATATCAATCAGGGATCTGCTACTCCACCCAACCAACTACCTGACTCTGAGATATGCAGCGAATACCTTACTTTATCGCACCCCTAGCATCTACACGCTCGATTTTAGCACTCACGGGCGCCGATGCTCCTAAGTTCTTGCAAGGTCTCGTTACCAACGATATCCTGAGTGCCCCTCCTGCACCCACATCTGCAACGCCATCAATATATGCCGGATTCCTGAGTGCACCAGGCCGTGTCTTACATGATACGTTCATACTCCCTCCACATCAAGAAGCAGAAAAGCCTGAATATCTGATAGACTACCCGAAGAACGTCACAGATCCCCCACTGCTCAAGTCGATCAAGCGGTATATCCTCAGAAGTAAGGTGAAAGCTAGGGAGGCTAGCGACGAATGGAGGATATGGGCAATTTTCCCGGATCCATTACACACGTCGCGACTTGCTACGAAGGATTTACCAAATGCTGGGCAGGTTGAGCAAGAACTTGCGGAACTTAGTCAGAAGCACAACGGCAAGTGGTGGAAAGACACTAGGAACGGCCACATGGGATATAGACTTTTATTGCAGCCAGCATCAGTTGCGGCAGTATCGACCACTGGATTTCAGTCAGCTACGCCGTCTTTGCATACATTGTTACGTTTTGTGACGAATGTTTCGGAGGCACCGTCCGATCTGAAACCAAATCAGTCACTGCCTTTAGAGAGCAATATGGATGCTATGGGTGGTGGTAAGCTTTTAACCTTCGTTCAAGTCTTTGCTTTTCCCTAATACTGTCGCAGTTGATTACAGGAAAGGGTGTTACATTGGTCAGGAATTGACGGCCAGAACGCACCATACCGGCGTCATACGCAAGCGTATCATGCCAGTGAGACTGTTCAAGGCAGGAGAACAGATTCCAGACCAAATTCTACCCACCACTTGGCAGAGTATAACGAGTGTGGAGGAGGTGCCCTCAGTTTTTGAGGCAGATATCAAGCCTCTGCCTCAGGGGGACGAGAGTGGCCCCCGACGCCCTAGGTCTGCAGGGCGTCTACATAGTCTGATCAAAGTAACGTCATCCGAGGGACCCAAGGAGATCTACATTGGTCTAGCTCTACTGCGTTTGGAGATGCTCGACAGAGGGCTCGAAACCAATATAGCCCAACAAGCCTCAAGCTCGGCCACTGAAGCAGGCATCAATGCTGCTGGTGGCTTCGAAGAGGTAGCATCCTTAGCAGAATCTCTCAAGGGAGACTGGAGAGTGGCCCCATTCAAACAAGATTAAATTCCAGCACATACGACATGGCCTTGAGTCGCAACCCGATCAGGATACACACGGACGCCCGGGAGATCCGGTAACAGATACGCAGCTTTACGTTCGATGAGGACTTACTCTCACATCGATTATTTACGTAAGGTCATGCTGGTTCAACAAATGAGCCCTCGCGGCTATGTCAGCTTCGAGCACGGTACCCGGGTTGAGAATGGACTCGGAATTGCTGGCGCTCCACCTGCAGATCAGCACAATACAGGATCATGGGTATCGTGGTCGTTTACAGCCACCTTGTAAGCTCTTACAGCCAGTAGATAGATGCTTCACCTTCTTCATGCAAGGGTTCGGGTTGATCTGTAGAGAGCAATCACAATTCACGCAGATAGATCTAGTTGGGCCGTTAGCCCTGCGATTCCTCCGGGCGCTGTCAGCAAGTATCGCAAGTGTCAAATCTACGCTGTACGTGACGGCAATACGAGCTTGGACAGCTTTGCCTTCTAACTTTCTCGTCAACGTGGGAATTGCTCGTCTAATAGTGTGCATAAGTCAGTCGACCTTTAGCCCAAGCCCAACCAATGCGTGCTTCATCCTTGAGTGCCGGAGTCCCTAGTATAACCTAACATCGTTGCTAGTTCCGTTACGGGACATGCCAAGACAGAGCAAACCCAAATGGCCAATGTTACCACGAGTCGTGTGTAGAGCGAGCTTTGTAACAGTAGCACTTTCCGGACTTCCATGGCGATACTATCCGGTCCGGGAGTGTGCCTTCGTGTGGTGACTCGATAATGTTGCATGATACCGCACACTTTTGTCTCGGCACCGTGACGTGCGCCTGCATCTCTCCCCTCTCCAGTATCATATGTACTACATATGATACTGGATAGTATCCACATACATAGCGCGATTGAAGGCATTTGTCGCGCCCTGAGCGCTTGTCCAGCATTCTCGAAACTAGCATCAGGTCGCTGCTTGAAGCGAAATAGGTTATGGACTCTACGATACTACACAGCGGTTCATCGCTGCAGTGGTGGCTTTGTGGCACAGGGTGGGGCGCTCGGACCATAGTGGCGGGACAGTCTATCCCGCACTTAATATTGCTCTACCACCCCGTGGAGATGCTGAGCTGATCCACCCTCCCACAAACTTGATAGAACTATCCAAGGGACTTCAGTTTTTTTTTTTTTTTTTTGGATTTCTATCGTTCATCCCGGTTCCGCCGATTTTTTTTTTTTTTTTGGATTTAACATTCTGGATTACCATCAACAGAAGCGACTAATGATG
>BCIL01000020.1:214616-248201 GCA_001599955.1 Cystobasidium pallidum
TGGATTTAACATTCTGGATTACCATCAACAGAAGCGACTAATGATGGACAATAGAATAGACTAAACAATCATGTACAATAGCTGTTTGACTTGGTCGTTCCTTCTCGCCTTCAACAGTTTATATAGTTTTTTATGGCCTGAAAATCAGGATTATTCTGCAGGCCTGCTGGTGAGTTCGCTCCTAACAGCAGATACAATGCTAGACTAGGGTCTAACGACATTTGTAATGTTAGGCCAAATGGTTAAGGCATCCGCCTCCTAAGCGGAAGATTCCAGGTTCGAGTCCTGGGTAGGTCGACTTTTTTCGACGTTTTTGTGCGGCTGCGCCGGCACGGCTGCCGGACTTGGGAAGTCATACATCGGTTCGGCGCAAAACTTTTTGCCTTCGCCTCCATACCGACTCTTCCCCTTTTTCCACCTTTCGCTTTGACCCAGCAGCATTGTACTGCAATGACGGGTAAATGGGGGTCCTTTCTACCTGGCCGGCGCCGCTCTGGCAGGAAACCTCTTTTGATGGAACGCCGATCCTCCGTGTACTTTATCGCCACGGTAACCGGGATGGGTCTGTTAACGGATGTCTGTCTATTGTAAGATCCGCAAAGACCTCAGTTCAAATACTAAGAGCGCAGTGATCTAATCGCGGCTCCAGTCCGCTCTTTACTCCAGCTATTCCATTTCGATTGGAAAGTCTCAGCTATGGCCAAATTTCATCCTTAACAGGATGGCTATCAGCTGCATATGCAGCGGGTCTCATCATAGGAACGTTTCCATTTGTCTGGCTGGGTGCACGAACTCCTTCGAAACGGAATCTCCTCCTGGTTGCTCTCCTGTTAATGGCCGTCGGCGTGGTAATTCTTATGGTCGTGCCGAACTACGCCGCCATGGTTGCAGGTAGAGCACTGCAAGGCGCGAGTGGAGCCGGTATATGGACACTAGGTCTTGCATTAGGTTCGTGAGAAGCATGCGCCGTCGCATCGCGGGTTTTAGGGGTCATCTGCATGACCTAACCTACAAACGGTCTTCGGCCCGATGAAGGCCCATGTGCAGGCAGCCAGCTGACTCACTTTGATCAATAGTGGCGGACAACTGCGATGCTGCTATCCTAGGCAAAATAATGGGATTGGCTATGATTGGCTATTCTTTGGGTAAACCAACCGTATTTCGCAATGCCATGTCCATTCTGAGAATTATCCATGCATACAGGAACGTCTATTGGTCAGCCCATTGGAGGCGTTCTGTATGGACAACTTGGCTGGTATGCTCCTTCGATATTCGCCTTGATACTCAGTAAGTACTGCTGTGAGCTACTGCACGTAAGTTGCTAAGGAGCTACCCTTCACGGCACAACAGTCGCGGTAGATTTTCTTTTACGAGTTTCTGTCCTGGAAAGACACGAGGTTGCGAGATGGAAGAAAGAGACCTCCGGAGATGTACAGCTAGAAATGTCGGCGGCAGAACAAGCTGCTTTCACCCAAGAACGAGACATCACCATCGCCGACGAACGATCGCTCGGAACGGCACCTGCCATAGAACAGCCTAATAAAGAGGATACTACACATTCTGGGCTCCAGGCTGAGACCAAGGAGAAAGCACAACAACCACAATACGATTCCTTAAGAGCTATAGGTTATCTCCTTCTCAATGTAAAGCCCTTGACGGGACTGTTAATTTCGTTTCTGAATGGCTTCCTAGTGTCAGGTACGCCAACTATCTCACTCATGTTACAACCAAAGGGGACCCTCTCAATGTACCTCTATGTGATTTGCAGGTTTTTACAATACTGCTCTCATTCTTTACCTTGAGGATCGTTATGGCCTTGATGCGACCAAGGCTGGATTGGTCTACTTCGCAGTGGCAATACCGGCAGGAACCTGCGCACCCCTTTCGGTAAGTGTTCCAGATCTCTGCTGGCGGCCGCGCATGGACTTAGGCACGTTTGCTCTGTATAGGGCTATCTTACGGACAAATGGGGTCCGCGACCCTTATCCCTGACCTGCTGTATCGGCTTCATACCTTTCCTGTGTCTACTTATGATAGACCAGCTACCATTAGCAGCCTTCATCGTATTGTTGGGCTTCTTAGGCGTATGCTCGGGACTCATCAACGCGGTGCGCAGGTCTCCTTACACTTGCTTGCTTTCCATACACTAACCTTGTTGAGTTTGTAGCCTGTAATGGTTTATTTGGCTTATGCTGCCTCCTCTTCAAATGGGATCATTGTGAGCGTCATTTTCTATAAACAACCTGCCTAAATCTGATAGTTATGGTGTCAGGGTACATCACATGTATATGGAGGTTTCAATATGGCTTTCAGCTTGTCCGCATTCCTTGGCCCCATCGTAGCTGGTCAGGTCCTAGAAGCAGTTGGCGTCCCAACAGGTTTTAAGGTACAGATTGGTTTGACCTGCGGTCTCGCGCTGTGCTGTATACCCCTGGCATATATACACATGGTATGTCGCGCACGAACTTGTATTCCGACAATTCCACTAAATCTAGTATCCTATCCCAGGATCCACGAAAAATGGCAGCTGAGAAAGCTAGGCAAGATGCCCATGACTGCGACAAACAGGAATCGGATAAAGCCAAACCTGCGGATGACACACCAGTGGCGCAGTAGTGAAGCGAGCTGGGAACAGTACGAGCTCGAAGCAGCCAGACGTTCATTAAGCGTAATACCGCATTGCGCGACACCTTATAATCTTTGGTAGCGGTGCGAGACTTGGAGGTATGTAGGGTCTCTGGCTTATTTGCCACCAACACCACTAACAGCTGCCTCTAGCACAGACATAACTGACCGCCTTGCGAGAGATGGTTATCGCTTTGAGGAGAAGGATTCTTCAGAAATGCTAGACGGGTGTTCCTGGGTACGAAAGTCAAGATCGCCAAGATCAGGCCATCAAGCCAACCTATTTGGATTCGAAGGCAGCGGATGGCAGAAAGCGCGAATGTCGGCTTGCTGGAATTATTGGCATGTCAATGTAATCTTCAGGTAGTAATAGGATGTATAGAAGGCAGCCTGTCAGCTGCGTGCAATGCATAAACTGGAGCAGTTGCGTATATATCCGGAGGTTCTCGATCACGACTCTGTCATCGTTGGCAATGCTCTCGCAGCTGGGACGGCTCGCTCCTGCTTTTGTTACGATTCATAGCAGAGTAGCAAGGCTTGCACTTTTGGAAGATACTATAGCTTTTGGCTGAGCCTGGCACAGAGCTCACTTGGATAGGACACAATGTCTCCTCCATCAACATTGCGCACCGCAAACCACACGCATGCCGACAGTGTCGAGGATCTATCGCACACCCCACTCGACGAAGATGCAAGCCCATCGCTTCAGCAGCTTATACGGCTCCAGATATTCACCCCGATGACTCTCCTGTTGGCACTCGGCGCCAATCTCGTCACTGCATTCGCTTTCCACCCAACGCTCGGTGAGGTCAACGATCAGTACGAGACTATCTGGACACCGAAGAAGGAGCTCGTTGGAGGTTATTTACTACTGGTAGGTAGGATCAAAACTTGTTCGAGACGTACCTGGCCTGATTCCGCCGCACATCTTAGATGTACGTCCTCGAGATCTCGTACTGCCTCTGGATTACAATGGTCAAGAGTCCCGCTGCGCGGGAAATGATCGTGAATGGCGTGGGCCTCCGCTTTGTGAGTGTGGCAGCGGAGGTAATATAGTAAGAACAGCTTAAAACTTGCTGACCGCTTGCGTGATGGCTTTGCAGTGCCTGGCCAACCTCTTCCAAGGACTCTGGTCCATCTTCTTCATGCTCCGCTTCTTCCTAGTGTCGGAAATCTTCCTACTCTTATCGGCTTTCTTGATGCTCACAGTATGGATGACACTCCTGAAGTACCCAGTCAACTTTAGAAGCCCCTTCTCATGGATTTTCGTTCATGTACCGATGAGGATGTATTTACTCTTCCTCATCAACCTGGCTATCTGGCAAAACGGTTTGATTGCTTTGAGGTGAGCTATCATCTAGCTCTTACGCAGTCACTGTCGTATAGCATGTACTTATCGCACCGATCTATTTCATCCACAGATGGTACAGATACAGAGGACCAGAAAATGGCCATCGCGAGGGCAGATGGTACGTGAATTTGCCTAGGTCGGTTTATCGTACATGGCTGATATGGCTAGGCAATAGGGAACGGGAACATGAGACACACGCTTGGATCGCCTTCGGTGTTATCACTGGGCTTGGTCTCATCAACGCTTTCATCACTTTCCTCGGACAAGATATCGCCTGGGCTGGATGCACAATCTTCTTGTTCATTGCAATCCTACTGGGTACCGACAAACCCGTTCAAGTTGTTGTAAGAGGGCAACACACTCCTTCTAACACCTCTGTCCTATGCTGAACAGTTGCGTTCGACAGATGCCCCTAATTTTAACGGCCTCGCTGCAACTCGTCGCCCTAATCGCTTCGTACATCTGGAGAATGTACGAGCTCAAGAAGTACGGCGCTATCCGCCTACCTGAAGATGATGACGAGGAGGATGGCCATGCCCACCGAAGACACTAAAGGGCACTTCATCCTTTCTATCAGCAGGATGCTGCACTGCCAGCGTTGAGTCCATCCCACAAATACGCAGTCGGTCGGCCATGTAGCACGGAAGACGCGACGTGCGAATGCATTTTCTTAATCCTTTCCCGTTCTGTTACTACCCATCGCTATATTATATTTCAAATCCCATCATCTAACCTCATTGTATTTGTTCAAATGGTTTTTAGACCACTTTGCAATATAAGTGTGCTTCGATACCTTACAGGCAACGACTTCGGCCGCGCGAGCATCTGCGGAGTCAACGGCGCTAATTGTGCAGGGTGTTCATATCACCTGAAATCATAGTCATTGCAAGTACGAATTCCCCGACGTTCATTTCACCATGGGCAGAAATACTCGCATTGCCTTAACGTATGTGTAGCGTAAGACAACGTGACAAAGTGTTATACACAGAATCTACCGAACGATACGGTTTGGCCAATGGAGAAAAGGATGGGACGGAAAAGAAAGGAAGGGGGAGACGGATTTTCAGATGTGCCTGATATCAACCTTCGCGAAGCCTGCCACTTTGGGATCAGGAATCGCTAGTTGCGCTTGACTCTAGTAAAAGTATATGGCAATCTCATCATGTTGGAAGGGGTGTTGGAGGTTCATGGAAAAGGGAAGACGGAGTGCAGGTGCTAGTTTTAGCTGCAGTACAAGTCTCCTTGGTTAGTGTAGCAGCAGATTGCTAAGGTCACGGTCAACTGCCAACAAGCTGTATGTTTACGGTCAGCTGGACATGAAGTATATAAACGACTAGTAAAACATACACTCACCTTTAGTAGAGTTATGCATCCTCCGCATCAAAGCGAAATGGTCCTGTACAAGCAGGCGAGAAATTCTGCTTGATCGAGCTGGTTCATGCAGGACGAGAACAGGACAGACGACAAGGCTAGATAGATTGGCGCGTCTTGCAAGCTTCAGTGCAACATCGCCTGATGTCCTTATCTCGACGTCTTTGCCATAGCCGTGACATGAGCGTACTTTTTCGCAGTTCGAGCTTTCTTGAGGGAAGAAAAGCAAGGCAGAGAAAAGCAAACCCATTTCGCAGCCAGGACTTTCTACTGTCGGAATGCCCGTGGCGAGGCGGGCCAAGCAAAACAATGATGGTGTTATCAGATGGTGTGAAGTTCAGATGGTCCAATCGCATCTTGCATGGGAGATCCACGCTATTCGTGCCCTTGTGCTCTTCTGAACTGGCGGAATATCGGGTGTTCTGCCATTCAGGTCATCACCCTACATACCTTGAGATCTTGCCTGCGAGTCGCTAAGACTGCCAGCTGAATAGAGCACAGAAGAGTCACATTGCTCCGGACGCATCTTGCTGTCCTCCCACACGTCTGTGGCTGGCGACTTGCAACTCTGCCTTCTTTGCACGTCACCTGCCAAACGCCGATGTCACATGGCCTGAAAAGGCAAAGCAATGGGAATTATAGAGGAATGTCTACTGCTTTGCTTCGTGGCAATAGATAAATACATCTACAAGCTGTTAGTCTGCACCTTGCGTAGTGGAGTCAATACATTTCAGCGATAATGTAAGCAGTTCGCTCCCACAGCGCTTCCGTCGAGCTGGCCTGACGATCGCTCGCCACTTGCTAATGACCCAGGGTTAAGGAAGTCAACCAGGTCAGGGGCCGTAGGTACCGTATAGCAGCGTATTCCGATCGAAAGTGATATCGGCTGATACCCTGACAATCCAGTCAAGGCAGCCCTGCATAACCCCAGAGGTGAGCGAGTGGAATAACCACTGACACGTGCCGACTTTGGGTAACGAAAGGCTTGTCTGACGGTCACGTCTCTGGCCATTGTGCCCTGGTATGATCTCTTCAATCAACTTTCGATACTGGGCTGTTTGTCGCATCTTCTTTGGACTGCTACTCGTTAAACTCCTGAACGTTGGGGATCAACAGTCTCAGGAGAAGGCAAGGAGAAAGTAATGGACAAGCTCGAGCATCTCGGCTATGAAACGAATCTGGATATGCAAGTGACGAAATTAGCAGAAACGAAGGAAGCAGCTGTTCATCATCACACTCACAAGGCTCTGGAAGGGGATCATCATCATGCACATCATGTTAGTCAGGATCACGATACTCTCGATGCCAAGAAACATCACCATGATGAGCATGGAGCAGAGGCAGAACATTCGCATTGAAGATTCGCTTCAAACGCAACATGGCAAGCCAACATTGATGATGTACCCATCTCGACTATGTCCTCAAGAGTCAGTTGTAGCGTCCGTGTTCTTGTTGTATCGCCCTCAGCTTCGATGCTCGTATATGGCAGCGAAAGAATGTTGTTAGTGCGGTTGATCAGCATACTGTAGCCTTCTCTCCTCTCCTCTAAGATTGTCGTAAGCTAGGTCTCTCTCGTAATATTTAGCTCGTTTGATTCAGCATGGAAAAGGTTAGTAAACGCAAGATGTAGATGTTGCCTTCCGAGTGACGCGTTACACCGCCTCAAGTAGTAGCTTGACCTATAAGCCGTGTTATATTGCTTGCATGTAGACATTGTCCATGAATGGTGATGCTGCCCTTTCTCCAAAAATGTCTTCTAGGCTAGGCGAAACGACATTGAATGACTTCGCATCTAAGTATGATTGGCCTCATGTATGACCTTTTATGTGCCTGATTCCATCGTAGCTCTCTTTCCTTTCCACAATTTTTCTGGGGACGACCACTGCTTAAAGGACCTCGGATACGCCCTCCTTGTTAGCGATGTGGATACTAGAGTGGCTCTTGACACCATCAATTCTGTTGTACTTGTTCAAGTTCTTATGCAGAGTGATCTGAGGATGATAAGAGAAGAGGAGGTTAGGCCAAAGCACTTGTACAGTTCCTGCTCGGTTTGGGGACCGACTCACTTGGAAAACAGAGCTGCCACCTTGGCGAGCGGTAATGACGCTACTAGCAAGGAAGAATTTCCAAACCCTGTTCAATTTCTCGCCGTATTTCTCGGAACACTTGTCACCATTCTGTAGCCAATTCTCATACCATCTAGCGATGGTAGCGCCATAGTGTACACCAAGTACATCGATATTCTTGACTTCGAAACCAGCAGATTCGACCTGATTGATGACCCATCCCAAAGAGCAAGAAGCGTCCGCACCAGGGAAAACATATTTGTTCATGAATAATCCCCAGATCAGATCTTCATATTGCCAACTTGGTCTTAGGCCTGCTACCTGTAGTACGAAAATACCATCATCGTCGAGAAGATTGTTGATCTTGCGCATGAAACCCTGATAGCGTCGAATTCCGATATGTTCTGCCTGTTCAAGAGAAACAATCTTGCTATATCGGCCAGCTGGACCATCGGGAATATCGTGAGCGTCCATGCAGAGGATGCGCGAACGGTCAGCAGAAACACTGGCGATAGACGAGACATTTAGTAATTCTGTTCAGTGGCCACAATCTGTCTCAAGCCTCGACTCACCCATTGGTGTTCAATCGATCCTGGCAGAACTTAGCCTGCTCCCTAGCAAGAGTGACACCGGTGACATCGCAGCCGAAATTCTTTCCAGCGTAGGTAGTGAGCGCACCCCATCCACATCCGATATCCAGAAGGGTATCTTCAGGTTGAAGTTCGAGCTTGTGGCAGACTAAGGCAAGCTTGTTATCTTGCAATTCCTCCAAGGTCTCCTTTCTGGTTTCATCCCTTACGACACCCGAAGTGTAGATCATACGTGGACCCAGGAACCATGAGTAGAAGTCATTGCCTCGGTCGTAGTGGTCGCGAATTTGAGATTCGTCTTGGGCGGAAGTGTGCATGATCACGTCGGGAATGAGCTGAGTGAAGACTTGGACGAAGAGCTCCCATGTCATCTCAAACGTGGCCCAGTCGTGCTTGGCTTCTAATGTCTCAAGGACGTCGTCTATGGAAAGATGGTTCCATGAAGATTTACTTTGTTGATCAGTTTCTCCGCTTCTCTGTCTTCCGAAGATACTACTCGCGCTGACCACGGTAAAGATTTAAACTCACGGTTGAAATCAATCTTGCCATCGAAATACGCGTCGTACAGAGTCTGCCATGGGATCTTCTTGTTGGAATACTTCTTCTTGAGTTCAGCATCGTTAAAAGTAAAGTAGTAATCCATAGGCTTTCCTGGAAGTCGCTTTGCTACATATTCGCGTTTGAAGGACCCAATCTTTGACATGATGTGCCAGTACGCGACCGTGACAGGGACGCCGGTGATGGGAAGGAAGAGAAGGTAGGACCAAAAGCCGATGGTGAAGAATGGGATGAAGAATTTGAAGAGCACGAACGGAGCTGCAAGGACCAAGGCCGCTAAATTATAATTGTTGAAGTCGCCGTTGCCGTCGACGGGATATGGGGGCTGTGGGACGGTCACGGCCTTGCTGACCTTGGGCGGTCCATCGATGCCAGGCATGGTGCTTTACGAGAGTGTGTCCTGTCCCTTACACCGTATGCTTCCTTGACAATCTGTATGTATGGTGAAAAGCAGGAGCAGGGAACGCGACTCGCAAAAAAGTTCAGCTCGAATATCAAAGCAATCGCGAGACACGTCGCACCAGCCTGAGGGCAAGTCCGGCCGTACACTTACACTACAGACATATTTCGTAACGTACATGCGCATTTCAAACACTGCAGTATCGCTGTGACGCCTGTTCTGCACCCGGAGAACCTCTTGGCCCGTACCGTCAAAGGCTCATTCTCAAACGGTCAGCCAGCTGAACCGTCGAGAGCCTGACATTCTCGCCCGTCGATAATTATTCGGTCCAATCTAGCAATGATATATCCGCGTTGGAACAGTATCGGTCGGAGATTCGATGGGACCGCCTACTGCCGCGCACACGCGTCTATTGGACACTGCAGCCCGAGTCAGGTGCCCGGAAGATACACTATAGCTACATGTGATATACTAATAAAAGCTAAAACCTGTTCTCCAACTCCTCCTTTGTCGGCTGGATTGCTGACTGATCGCTTCCTCTCCTTGTGTCACTCTGCGACTCTACTGCACCCAGATCCGGCAGTTCCACATTTAGGAAAGCCGGTAGGTTGCCTACCCGCCCACCGCCGTCGCTACGACAAAAGCTTGCACCACTTTGCACCGTGCTCACTTCCGAAGGCTTGTCCGTACTTCTCTGATTTAGACTAGAAGATGCCGTGAATAGAATGTATCAGCAAAACATTGCGTGACATCTGCAGTCAAGTACTGCCGCCGGCTATCTTCGCTTACTTGACAAGGAGCACAAGCGTATATGCACGCCCTAACGTCATTAGCAAAGCAGTTGGGGCATTCGTATCTGTTGCCACGAGGTATGTAATCAGACACCCAACCTCCAGCAAAACCAAGCCAGTGCTGGTATATCTGCACCAGTTGACGTTTTATCAGCTTCGAAAGCTCGTCCTGTTCTAAGAGCGAAGCCACTCACAAAGCTATGATCATTAAGCGCCTGACAAGACTGGTTTGATATAGCACGAAAGTCGCACCTCAGTTATGATCACTGCGACGCCCTGCAGATTGCTCTTGTGCCTTGCAACTTACTGCCTCGTGTGAACGAATTGTAGGTCCTTCATGCGAAACAAGAAGACAACGACTGCTGCGCACAGCTGGACATGATCTTAGTGCCACTCCAGATGAAATGCTTCGTGATGTTTCTGAACCCACTATGAGATTGATTGTACTTGTGACCGCTGCCCATCCCGTGAGAGCATTTGCGAGATCTGACGACAAGTCGCCCGTTAGCTTGGACGCAGTCGACCAGGAGAGAAGGATTACCAGCTTACTTTGCTTGCCTCGAGCCTGTGTGAATTTGGTAACTAATGTTGACACCCAGATGCTTTCGCCAAACTTCAGTCAAACCAACCATATTCGGCCCCATCGGTTAGTAAGCTGGAGACAAGCTGACAGGGTATTTCGCTCACGGCTGCAAGAGTCAATACGAGCAATGGTATTGTGACCCAAAACCCTTTTGTGAACCGGTGAACTCGGTAGACTAGAAAGCCTTGAGAAACAAGGGCAGAAATGCCAGTTGTTATGACCATTGCGGGCCATTGCCAATCTGCGCACAGGATTGAATCAGTTGATGAACATGCTTGATTCTCTAGACGCCGTAACATACTTTGCTCCTCCATCATGCGGAAATTCCCAAATCCCGTAACAGCGTATTCATGGAACATGGAAATGACCGATATCACACCGAGGGTATCGGTCAAGAGACAAATTGCGACACATGTGCGTAAAAGCCAACTGCAGATAAGGATACCAGTGGTTGTCAGTCAGTAACGATTTTTTTCCCCCTGGATTCTGGACTGTCGGGGTCCGGACTTTGTCGGTCTTTCCGCTTTCGGTCTTCAAGCAAACCTCGTGACACTTACTGGTCTCTACGGTATAAATGCCAGTATCGCCATTGCCCGCAAGCACCAATGCCATACAGGAATGCGTTGAGGACAGTACCAGCGAGTAGAGGTGTGAGAAAATCGTTCGTGAGGTCCTGGTATTGCGGTGGCAAGCCGGCCATCTCGGACATGTTGTGCTCTTGTGGCGGCAGGTGCCGGTCGCTGTAGCGGCAGCGGTTTCTTCAAGCCAAATCTTCCACTTTGCAAAAGCTAAATACTATACAGTCATTCACCTCTCGAACGGTGTAGTCAGGCTTGGTGTAAAGGAGATAGAGAACTGTCAGAACTAGCAAAGTCATTAGCCGTGAGGGAAGCGAATCTTCCAAGGTATCTCGGGCCGAAGTGCCCTTTCCCCCAAATTGCAGGCAATACCGCCGGAGGCAATGTCTGGACCCACTAAAGTGTAATCGATATAATAATTCGGGCATGCAAATACCGTATTAGGGGCAAGCGGCGTTACGTAACGCAGAGATGCTGTGGGCCGTCCTTCTGATTTGATTAAGTTATTACTGCATTCGCTTTTTGCCTTCCTTGCACGATGCATGCGCCAGTCTACTAATCGAGCTATTCGATATGGGTCACCCGATACCGAGACTTTCAAAAAATTGTGACTGGCCAGAGCGTCTAGCCTGATTTATCCTACCTTGCCGTGTTATGTAAGTTACCGCAAATCGCAGGTGGTTGTAACACAATCCATGAACGGGCACGTCATCAGTCATGGCGTAAAGTCCCTTGCCTGCGGGGTAAACGCTACGAATTTGGAAGCGTAGCTCAGGGCAGCGCTGGAAATGACAGCGAACATCTGTTTGTAAGACTCATCTCCTAATGAAGTACCGCTTGGCTTCCGGATCCTGGGGGCTGCCGCCGTACACCTTGTGCTACCAAGGTTAGGGTTCCGAACGAATATTGCCTTTTCAAGCCGGTCTTCCTGCAAGCTTGCCCGCCTGGCCCATCCGGCCGCACCAGACCCGAGGGGTCGCGACGGCCAGACCAGCCAAGCAGGCCGCAGAATCGCCCATCTGATATGAATGCTGAATCTGCTGCAAACGGACCACGGCATGACCGGCTGACGCTGTAGCTATCTTGTATACGGTACCGGTACTACAGTGCATATCGGGACGTCTGTCGCATTTAGAGGCCTGGGTGATCGCGTTCATGGGCAGGCCGCTGACGCCGACCAGACCAGAAGGCCGATACACTGACAACTACCTGAGACGTATTGCGAGTGCAATGCTGGACTCGACAGCTAGATCTGAGACAGGCTTTCTGCAGTGAGGGAGACTGCATGTACGGTATCTGCAGCGTGATCGAGGATTTCGAGTGGTCCTAGGCAGAATTTCCGGAGCCCTCGGATGGAGCGATGTGCTTGACCCACCACAATCCGGCAAGACCACATCAAGCTGCACCTCGTTCACTGCACGAGCGTAGTCTGCCCACCATGCCCGCGGAGAGTCTGCAGAGAGGCCTCGTGCGCATGTCCTGGGGCCCGCGCAACCTCTATTCCCTATGGCGGCTCACCTACAACCCGCCAGAGCACCTAGCTGGCAAACTGTCCTTCAAGCGGTCGAACCTGACACTGTTCCAGCAGAAGTGGGTTAGCAAACGCATGTTGAGGGCATACCATGGAGATTGGATCCAGGAGAGAAGGCTTCGCAGACGATTCATGCCAAACGCCTTACCGCCTTTGGAAGCGAATGCAACATCGAGTACGAGCAAGGCTGCTTCAACGTCAGCAAATAGAGGATCGGAAACTGCAGATCGGATACCTCTAGCCAGCTTAATGTGGAGGGAGGTAGAAGCAAGATTGGATGTCTTACTTTTCCGAGCGTGCTTCACGCATTCGGCATACGATGCGCGGCGGATGATAACGCAAGGTCATGTTAAGCTCAATGGTACAAAGGTTAGCAAAGAAGCCTCCGCCTGAACCCTTGATAGGGAGCATCAAGATCTGTGACTAACTTCCCGCTCAAATCTTCAGTGCACCGATCCGAATATTGTTCTTCAACCAGGCGACATTTTCTCGGTAGATCCGAAGGAGATGTACCTGCTCCGGCCGTCAGACAAGCCGTTCTCGCGTCGTTTATCAAACTCAACAAGCGAAGAGGCGGTGGCAGAGCCCACCGACAGCGCGCCTGAAGCTCCCGAGACGGTAGCTGCACCAGCAGAGGATAGCGAAGGTAGCGCCTCGAAAACGAAATCAACCGAGGAGACAGCCCTGCCCCCATCGACAGAAGGGAACACTGAAGTTCATGCATCAACGGAAGCCGGCGCGGCATCTGATGCATCGTCGGCAACTGCTGAACCAACAGGATCGGCAGCATCACCGACACCAGCGACAGCATCAACGACACCAGCGAAGCCCAAGAAGACCCCGAAGGCAAAGAAGGAGGTACCGGGTCTACCATTTGACCTACCCGACTACTCTTCCCCCTTCCTCTTTATCCCCGCATACCTCGAAGTCTCGTTCCCTACATGTTCTGCGATCTACGTTCGACACCCTACTGCTCGACCTGGGTATTCAGAGATTCCAACACCGTATGATGCCGATGGAGAAGTTATGCGCTTAGGTTGGGAGTTTTATCAGGGGGTAGGAAGGAGGAGGAGAGGAGTTGATGACGTCGGCGATGAAGATACTGCATCAGCTGCTGCGCTGAAAAATCTGTACACTGCCGATGGCAAGAGAAACTGGTCCGCCAACTGGGAAGATACGCAGATGGAGAAGAGGCATATGCGGGCTGTGAGGCAGGGCAGAGGACGCTGGGCGCATAGGCCGCTGTAGAAAGTTATTTTTGATGACCGGTAACGACAAGTGCAGTGATCATTTCCTTCGGCGTGATTGCATACGGGGCTATGAGGTGTTTGGTCCAAGTCGTTCGGTCATGGCTAATCCATTACCGATACACTAACGAAAGCTAATGGACGTGTGCAGGCCTTGATTCAGGCCAGCTTGACGTTGACCGAGCTTCCTATGCGATAAGCCTTTGGTGCTGCTGCATCGATGCTGATCTTGTGCTATGGGAAAATCCTACGGAAGGATGCGGGTTCCTGAGATTGATGCATGGTCCAACTAGACACAGGCTCGTGTAGATGCCTGCATACGGCTGTTATGCATTGTACAGCGCCTGTCATGCACAACATCCGCCACATCGCCACATCGCCGTCTGGATCAGGTCCGCCGCGACCTCCGGCGGGTGATCCGGCGACATGGGCCAATCCGCCGTTGCTCATTCGCGCAGGAAAGCGGCGACCAGGTGGACGCGCTCTTCTTCCTCTGCTACAAGCTGACTACTGCACATCACACACGCAACCATGCCTGCTCCAGCCGTGGGTGTCCTTGTTCCAGGGTCTGGTGGATTGCACGAGCTGACTGGGCTATTTCCAAATGCTGGATCGCATCTGGACGTTGGTGATGCTGGAAATAGTCTGCCGCAAAGCCCGACAAGAGGACTCTGTACGACAAGGTAAGCGTAGGAGAGACTGTTCCGGAGCAACGCTAACGTCCAGTAAACTCCATCCATCCAGGTCTGGGACCTTCACCTTGTAAAGCAGACCGGCGACGATGGCACCTGCCTACTCTTCATTGATCGGTAAGCTTTTCGACGAGAGTCCGTAGAACCGCAGAGATCCATTTACCCATGCAAACGACGCTCAACGGCAACAGACACATTGTCCATGAAGTCACATCGCCCCAAGCTTTCGAAGGTCTGACCATGGCCAAGCGACCTGTACGGAGAAAGGACTGCACACTTGTGACAGTCGACCACAACATTCCCACCGAGTCGAGAAAGGATTTCAAGAGCGCTTCCACCTTTATCAAGGAGGCAGACTCGAGACTGCAATGCGTCACCCTCGAAGAAAACGTCAAGGCTTTTGGGCTGACATATTTCGGAATGACGGACAAGAGACAGGGAATCGTTCATGTAAGTGTGCCGGCTAGGCTTTGTACCATCAAGCCGGCGGATCTGAGAACGTCACATACAATGGCTTGTGGTATGTTTACTAACAAACATCCTTCCTCTACAACAGGTCATCGGCCCTGAGCAAGGTTTCACCCTGCCTGGCACAACAGTTGTCTGTGGCGACTCTCATACTGCAACTCACGGTGCTTTCGGCGCTCTCGCTTTTGGTATCGGAACATCAGAAGTGGAGCATGTCCTAGCTACGCAAACGCTCATCCAAAAGAAGGCCAAGAACATGCGCATTAAGGTCGATGGCCAGCTGGCTGAAGGTGTCACATCGAAAGATGTTATTTTGCATATTATCGGGCATATCGGAACTGCCGGCGGTACAGGATGTGCTATTGAATACTGCGGAACGGCTATAGAAGGCCTGTCCATGGAAGCTAGAATGTCAATCGTGAGTACCCCAGTACCCTGGTCAGGATCGTCGGGCTCCTTTGCTGCTGTGCTAACGCCCTATCATCGTCCAGTGCAATATGTCAATCGAAGCAGGCGCAAGGGCAGGAATGATTGCCCCAGATGATATCACCTTCAAGTATCTCGAAGGCCGACCTCTGTGTCCCAAGGGGTCTGAATGGGAAGCTGCAGTCGCACATTGGAGAACCCTGCGTACCGATGAAGGTGCATACTTTGACTACAGTGTTGAAATCGATGCCAAGGATATTCAGCCTACCGTTACTTGGGGAACATCCCCTCAGGATGTTGTGCACATTGGAGGCAAAGTGCCAAACCCCGAAGATGCACCCAATGAGGCTAGGAAGCAGGGCATCAAGCGCAGTCTAGAATATATGGGTCTAGAGCCCGGCACCCCGATGGAAGATATCAAAATTGACAAGGTGTGCAAAAGAGACGTTTCATCTCATACAGCCTTTGTGGTTTTATTGACCTTTTGCTCTCCAAGGTGTTTATCGGTTCTTGCACAAATTCACGTATAGAGGATCTCCGATCAGCAGCCAAGGTCGTCGTAGGGCGTAAAGTTGCCCCAAACGTATATGCTATGATCGTTCCCGGTTCGGGTCTCGTCAAGGCTCAAGCCGAAGCCGAGGGTTTGCACAAGATCTTCACAGAAGCAGGGTTCGACTGGCGAGAAGCCGGTTGTTCCATGTGCCTGGGCATGAACCCAGATCAGCTACGACCGGGCGAGAGATGTGCATCGACATCGAACAGAAATTTCGAGGGACGCCAAGGACCTGGTGGAAGGACGCATCTTATGAGCCCTGCTATGGCCGCTGCTGCCGCCGTGGAAGGTAGACTTACCGATATCCGGAAACTCACCAAGGGCAGAGATGGCATACTTGCTTCCGTTTCAGGGACAATCGCAGCTGAGACGGATGAGCAATTTGAGAAGCAGACCCTTGCTGCACCCATCGACAATACCGACACAGATCCAGTCGAGGAGAGCACAGACGGCATTGCTTCTTCCGCTGGTGCCCCTGAGAACTCAGCGCCGTCAGCGGCGTCGTCACCTACTGGGGCCATGCCCAAGTTTACGAAAATCAAGGGTGTCGCGGCGGAGTTGGCCAAGTCTAATGTGGATACCGATGCTATCATCCCCGCTCGTTTCCTGAAAACGATCAAGCGCACTGGACTAGGTTCAGCTGCTTTCTTCAACTTCCGTTACAGCGATAACAACAAGACAGAAAGACCCGACTTTATCCTCAATCAAGAACCTTTCCGCAACGCGAAGATCCTTATAGTGACAGGGCCTAACTTTGGTTGCGGATCTTCCAGAGAACACGCTCCATGGGCCCTCAAGGATTTCGGTATCATGTCTGTTATTTGCACATCTTTCGCCGATATCTTCTTCAATGTAGGTTTGCCCATATCTGGATAACTCGCAGTCCCTAAGTCTCCTCTTCATCTTCTAGAACTGCTTCAAAAACGGTATGCTACCGATTGTTCTACCCCAAGAACAAGTCGATATTCTTGCTGCGGATTCCAGGGATGGGTCCGAGATGGAGATTGACCTTGAAGAACAAGTAATCCGTCGCAAGAACGGTGAAACGATACCGTTTGAAGTTGAGGCATTCAGACGCCATTGCCTGATCAACGGTCTTGACGATATATCGTAAGTTGCGTCTTCGACACTGGAATCACATAAGATCTGACGGTTTTGGGTTCGCATACAGCCTCACCCTCGAGCACGAGAAGGACATCACAGCCTTCGAGAAGCAGCGCTCCGAGCGCTACCCGTGGCTCGATGGAATCGGCTACTCTGGCAAAATACCAATCAACGTAGAAGCACCGATATCCAAGAAGATGGAATGGTAGAGTTGCCTTCCAGGCGCCCGGGGTGGAATGCTGTCTTGTTATGTTGCGCCCATTCAGTGCCTTGTGCCATTATCATTACACAAAAGTATGTGCCCTCGACACACCACTTGTACCTAGTAGACTACACTATGGCCAGATTCTCGCTTTAATAAGTACAACTGCTTCCCGAGCAGGGCCACTGCTCATGTTTCAGACCCACATCCGCATAGCTCAAGCCCGAGCCCAAGCACAGCTCAGGTCAATAGCGCCTCAAGTGCCCGTCTTTACCGGCCGCATATAGCTCTCCATTACGCTGAACAACCGCGTTGCATGCATCGATATCGTAACCGGCATACTCTGTGCTCACTTCAACACGGCTTTGCGTATCTTGCAGTCTGATCTCGCTCTCATAGAGGAGGCCATCCATGCTGGACACTAGAAGCGTTGTACTGTCCGCGTCCTCCCGTTGCTCACTACTGGACCCGAACACCAGGGCAGTCACATCCGCACTGTTGCGTCTAAATCGGCTTGAAATCTTGGCAGGCTTATTCAAATTTGTGTCATCCAGGCTGACCAGCGTGACGAGTCCATCGGCACTACCAGATGCGACAAGCATACAGCTCGCTAATTTTGTAACTGCCAACGCAGTCAAGGCTTTCCCGCTTCGCGACACTTGAATTGTCTGAACAGGCGGATCACCGCCAGAGGACGCTAGGTCCACTATCGCCAGCGTGCCATCTTCAAGCGAAACTACAGCTGCCTTGCTGGTGACTTCTGCATCCGAAATAGTTGAACCGTCTTCTGACGATTCCGCTTTCTGAAAGACTGCCACATTGAGAGCTCTTTTCCTGCTTCCATGTCCGAAGCGCCAGGTTTTCAGACATTTGGACTCCGCAACGAGCCACAGCTTTAAGGTGCCGTCGTTGCTGGTCGTTAGGACATGTCGCCCTCGCTCAATTATAGCGGCATCTGTCACGGCTGCCGTATGGCCTTGGAGAGTTCTAGGGTTGCTCCCATCTAACGCAGAGAAGATCCGTGCCGATAGATCCGAAGACGTCGATATCACTACTTCCGACGATGGAAACTGTCGTGCTTTTTATGTTAGCCTCCATATGACAGGGGGATTTTTGGGGGAGAGACAAACTCACGAATTTGCAGCTCAGTATGTCACCGATGTGACCTTTCAGAAGTCTAATGTCTTCGGCAGCGTCCGTTCGAACATTACCAACTCTCAGGGCTCCATCATGGCCCCCGACGACGTAGAGACTGCCGTTTGGTGATACATCCATGCTATCGATCTGGTAAACCTGTCTATCAGCTTGAATTCCCCAACTGGGGATCTAGCACTCACTCCCTTTGACACCAAAGACTTCAATACCTGCTTTGGCATTTTCACAGGTGTTGTCGGTACTTTCAGTTTTGTACATTCAACCAAGAAACTAGACTGGTAGTGAACGAGTTCAGGCTCATTTCTCGATATCACAGGAGATCATACTTTTCAGACGGAGGCTTTCAAAACGTACACTTGTTTGTCGTTGGAAATCGAAATCGCCTCGAGGTTCTAGGTCCGCTTGATTTTCAGATTCCATAGAGGCTTTAACCATGACTTTACCATGCACACTAGGTGAATCTTTCCGATAGACGGATACCCAAAAAGCTTCGGCACCGATAGTACCATCCTATAGCGCACATTGCGCAATGCTGTAGTTAGTATAGGGACGAAGCTCCCCAAGAAAGAATCAATGTACGTGTACGTACTGAAACATCCTGTATTACTTCTTGCAAATCGTGCTGTGAGGGATACGTACGCACTAACTTAGTACAGATAATGCTGAAACAGCGAGAGGTGGTGTGGAGGAGTCGCAGGTCCTCGTTAACAATTCGCTCTTACCTGAACAGTAATATATGGCAGGATGACCACCTCATCATGAGGTACAGGAGGCTGTAGCGCCCCGTCAGCTTCCATGATACAGGCAGATTACAGCGGTCAACATTGAACAATATCCAAGCCGGCGGCGTATCAACGAGGCGATCAATCTCACTTTAGTGCACGTGTGGCGGCATTGCCACCGGTAGGGAGCGGGGCAGTGACACATCATGGCAAGACTGCCGGTGGTACACCAGATAGCTATGTTGATTTTACTTGAGCCACGAAAACTGAGTTGACTGACTATGCATTAGGCAGAGCTCTGCCCATTTTGTGAAATAGTTTGAACTTCAACCGGCTACCAAGAAGGACAATAAACTGGATAGTATCGTAACAAGGTTCGAACATCGCCGATACCAATGGGCATTGTGCCGAGGAAGGTCTCTTCCTCCTTTCTTTGAGAAACAATATGGGTATATAGGTCTACGAAGATGAACTTGAACGAAAGTGTCGTAAGAATAATGTAAGTTATACTCTGAATACTGTCATTAAAAGGAACCTATGTATAGTCGCACAGATCGGAAGAACGAACGTAAATATGCAATGAATGCGACGCCTAAGTAAGAGGGTCCGGAACAGGTGAACGAATGGTGATATAGTGTGCACAATAGCTCGGTTAATGAGCTACACTCGGTATTCTTAGACGTAGCAGCAGAGGACGTGAAGGTAATGTCAATGTCATCGTTGATCGTTATAAGAGCGTAACAGAGTGTCGGGATCATGGAGTGATAGCCTGTGGAGGACTAATAGCCAAAGACGTTGGAACGGAACACACAGAGTACCTCACAGAGCAGTCGAAGGTGCGTTGCCAGCCGACCTCGTCCAGGAAGTCGCATGATCTGGTCCTCTCGGCTGTCGTACAACTCCACCGGCTGAAGCAGAATTGACGGGAGTAACTGGACTGCCCACGATTTTGCTGTCCAGGCTTAATGTAGACGTTGGCAGGCTACCAGCAGCTTTTGGAAGGCCTTCCAGGTTTAGATCGACTGATCCGGAGCCAAAGATGATAGAACGACGATCGCTACCGTTGTTGGAAGGAACCGCTGTGGACGCGCTCTGCTTGTTATTCTGCTGTTGACCGTTGGAAAGGCCATTCTGCATCAGATTAGCGGGGAGAGTAGGCACAGGGGGGATATTGTTATTCTCGCCAGGTGCAGCTATGTGCATGTACATGGACCTTCGATTATTGGCCGAAGCAGCCACAGCACGCAAATCGTGAGTAGAGTGCCGAGGTGTTATGTTCGAGTGGGGTGAAGACGATCCTCCTGATGGAATAGACGCCTGAGACTGTGAGTAAGACTGTTGATAGGCAGGATTGCTATAAAGGGGATGTTGTTGCTGATTTCTCAAATCAGGCATAGATTTCTTCCTCAATGCATTGTTGAAGGCGTGCATACCCATTCCATCAGGTAAAAGCGAAGGTTGGGGTGGAGCATAAGGATCAGGATTGAGCATGGGATATGCAGATGCTCTTGTCCGGAGAGATCTTTGGGGTTGCGATTGTTTATGCGGCGAACCATTCGAGCCTGACTTGGAAACAACCACATATCTGTCCTCTCCGCTGCCTGCACTGCGATGATCAAGATTCAATTTCTGTGCAATGAGATGCACGATGCGTCGTTGGACATTCGACAATGTCTTTGAGAAAGCCAGCTCATCCCGTAATGCATCCTCCTTGAACAGGAGGACGCGCGAGTAGAGTTCGAGAGTTTGAGCATCGTTCATATCGAGATCAGTAGGCAGTGAAGTACCACTGTTCGCGCGGGACGAAGTAGAGGCGCCACTTCCGGAATGTGATTGGGAAGGATAGCTATCGCCCATCTCCATCGGAGGGGAGAAGCTGCCCGTCATGAACTGGCTAGGTTGGTTGAATATGGAATTAGAAGGATGAACGGCCCGACCGTAGTCTTCGTAATCTTCGATCGATTGTTGAGGCTGATGCTGCAGATGAGGTTGCTGCTGCTGCAGGTGCTGATGATGCATTGGATGCTGCATATGCCCCTGGGGTAGCTGCTGCAGGTGTCCAGGGTGTTGTTGACCGAAAATCTGTTGTTGCAGTTGTTGCACGTGCGCTTGCTGTTGCTGAATTATCCGTTCCCTGTCGAGCTGCATGCTTCTCATTCTTTTGATCGCTTTATCCCGTTCGATACGCTCCTTTTCTCCAGCTTGTAGCACCTTCTTGTACTCTACCCTTAGCTTGCGTCCTTGAATCTCGAATCCATTCAGGGCAGCAACGCAGGCGTCTGTTTCTTGCGGTGTGTGAAAATTGGCAAACGCGAGACCTCTAAACACGCCCATGTCGTAGTGATAGTTGAAAGCATATGGCGGGGCGAGTGTAAGCTCTTCGATGATCTGCATGAGGGAGGTCGACGGGAAGCTGAAGGGAATGTTCTTGATGACGATGGCGGTAGGGATGATATCGTCGGCTCCTGGAGCCGAATCGGGACCCGACGAGGCCGCACTTTGTCCGTTGCTGTGTTGCTGACGCAGGGCGAGTGGGTGCTGTGATTGAAAAGGTTGCTGGTGGAGCGGCATTGGTCCAGATGGACTGAAGGGCCCTGTTCGATGACTGGGCGTCTTGCCATTGAAAGGCTCAAAAGCCCCGCTGTTTCGCTGCTGGTGCGAAGGATACTGCTGCTGCTGGATCGGCTGCTCCGCCCATATGCCGTTTGCGCTCAGACTGCCGGAGTGCTGGTGCTGGCTGTGGTGGCTGCTGCTGGGTGGTGGGACCTGACGATGCCCGCTGGCACTGCTGCTCCCCGAGCTGAGCGCACGGGACCGACTGGCAGCGTCAGAGACCGCAAATGGGTCCTGATGGAGAAAGGCATGGTCAGGATAGCCATTCGACGTGCCGGCATTAGTGCTTCCGTCCCCGCCGGTCAGCATGCTGCCGCAGCCAGATGGGGGCCCCGTCTGCGCAAAGTTGGCCGGCAGGAACACGCCCTCGCTGGCGTAGCCGTGGTGGCTGCCGTTCGCCAGCAGCAGGTGGTGGTCCGAGTGCGACGACGCAGTGTTCGAGAGGGCGAACGACGATCCAGAGCCCGTCCCGGTCGTCGGGCCGCTGTCGTCGGAGGTCGAGTTGGAAAACGGCGGCGAGGCTGCAGGATTCGGCGGCTGCACAGGCACGGTGAACCGCTGGGAGCGTTTCTGGAGGAGCGCAGTGGTCAGCATGCAGCGGGATGAGGTGGTGCCGCTGGCCATCCATGATGTCCGGTGTTGTGTCTCTCGGCGCGCTCGACGCGCGGTGTGCTGCGTGTTGTGGGACAGGAAATCGCGGCCGGATGCAGGATGCGACGGACACTCACGCTCTTCAGCCTGCTCGCTGCAGACATGCCGGGGCCCCGCCCGCCCACCGCCAGCCCCGAGAACTGCGCTGCAAGCTCCATGCTTGTCTGCATCTCTGTCTCCAGCCTTGCGGCGTGTCCGAGGTGTCGCCGCGTCTGTCTCTCTCCAGCCACAAATGGTGGATCGCGAGGCCGCAGTGCTGCTGTCGACACAGTCCACTCGTCGCTCCCAGAGTCGAGCCAGCTTCTGTCGTCGCTCGCGCTGCCGTGCGTGTCGTGTCCGTGTCAGGCAGAGCAGGAAGGCAGCAGCATCGTCAACGTCAAGCACAAGCAGCCGTCGACTAGCTTTTCCGTCTGACAACTCTATGCAAGGCACTGCTCCAAACATGGCCCGCATCGAATAAGGAGAGAGGGCATGCAAGAGCCACTGCCCAACACTCCAAGTACAAAGCCTGCTATATGGTGCTTCTGTTGCTCAGCCTGGAGGCTCCTATCAAGCATGAACCCATCTGACGGTATTCTCAGCCTACTGACCCAAAGACCAGAGCAACGGACGAGATGCCAGCAGCAAGTCCTCCCGGGATCCATCCCGGAGATAAGGTGCATCGATGCGGGTCTGTTCCTGGTTACGCTCCCATTCCGCGCGCTCTTGCACTGCCGCTTTGTCACCAGGCAGTCACGCCACTCCGCTGAGCCTGACATGATCGCTTGCAAGCTCCTGGGTTACAGGGCGTCACGCCGGCGCACCACGGGGTCTACGAGAGGTTTCTCGCTTGACCTACCTGTCATCACAGCCTCCTCGCATGGCGGAAACCCTACTCTCTGCTACGACCGAGCAAACGGCGGGTCTTCGAGGACTTTCTTGCTGATGAGTGTCGCAAGGAGCGTTTGGTCGGGCCGCTCGTATGCAGCGTTGTGCGACACGTCTTGGGCGACTTCAAAACGAGGCCTACCTCCCTGGTTCCGAATTCGACGCCAGGGTCATTTCGCACCATGCAAAACTTCTCACACCAAACCCTCGCAATCCAACGGTCAATGGCATACTTTCCATCTATTCTCATGCCGATACCACCTTGTTCCCGACCACTTACGCATCGCTCGTCGAAATTGTCGCTATCGTCTTAGAATTGCCGAGCGGCTCTCAAGTCGCCGTTCGAGACGTTTCCGAGGCGTTCACGCCGTTCACCGCTCGCTCGCTCGCTCGCTCGCAAGTAAGCTTATATGCTGTCGCTCGCTCGCTCGCCCGCCGTGACTTTAGTTCCGATTCGCATGCTTTGCATATGGCCGGCTGCGGTCCTTCGCGGATACGATGCATGTTTACATCGACAAGTGCGCCGCATTCGGTACGGCGTACGCGCCAGGGGTATGGGGATCCATTGCCGACGCCATTTGCGACATTTGCCGAGCGGCCTTTTACGGCCACACCGCGAAGTGCATTGTGTATCAGTTAGAGTTGCCAATTGTGGGCAGATATCTCTGTTAGCATTTTGGCCACCAGCTCTTTGCATAATACCACCTAGTCATTAACTAGATTCATACGGAAGGTTATGAGCCCTGTCTACACTTCACGCTCCTACAAGTTGCTACTCACTGCTTCTACTGGTAGAACCATGTCTGCAACAGCCGGTAGTCGTACCAACTTCCCAGTCCTCACCGCACAGACCTGGCACTCATGGAAACAGGATTTTAGGGCCTACCTAGTCATGACGATAAGGTGGAGATCGGACCTTTCTGGCTTGCAAACATCCTTCTAGCATCAGCTGCCAGTGATGATCGCATTCGGATGCATCTGGTTGAAATGGACAACATCGGGAAAGCTGCCAGGCTTTCTTACGCTCCTACTCGCATGCGATGCTTTCAACAAATGGCAAGTCTCCAGATATGAGAAAGACAGTGAAGCCTACGCTATGCTCATGTTTATGTACGAGAAGAAGAACCTGGCTGATGAGTCCAGATGGAAGTCTGTCTTCGACGCTTTTCATCAGTTCCCTGAGGAGGATTAGACCAGAAGTAACATAGCGTCGCTTCAAGTCAATCTGCTTTGTCTGGACCTTACAACGCCTAAAGAACCAGATCCCCAACAACTGCAAGGCCCGCTTAATGCCCTCAGTATCTCTGCGTCGCCTAACTGCTTGAACACAGTCTTCACTAATTTCGAGCGGTGCATCTCCGCCGGACTAGCCCTGACCCAGCGGGATGTGGCGATCAAAATGCTACTCGGCTCCTTGACAATTCCTCTAGTTTCGGGCACAGACTCATTACTGGAAACGTTTCACCGAAACGGCATACTGGTCTTACGGACCTGACAAGCCTGCTGCGATCACTGAAGACGCTACTTCAACTTCCATTTGATGGTATGTCGTATGCTTCGCTGTGGAGCGAAGGACTAATTGGATTTCCAACTTTCTGCCCTCCGGAAAGATCTCGATACTGTGCTCAAGACGGTACCGAATGTATCGAAATGGTATGGTCATTTTACGACAGAAGACGACGAGAAAGCTATCATTTCTCTGGGTCAAGCTGCTTTCAAGGACAACTGCCGCAACGCACGTAATGATTTTATTGCGGAGATCAAGAAGGAGATAGATGGTGAGAAGAACAAGCTACCGTCCACCTTGGCCGACCTTCGCAAATCCCTGGAGTCCAAAGACGGGAGAGAGCCACGCGAACCGACATCTGGTAGCTTACAAGCTGGCCTCGGGAAGCTTCTGCCGAGCTTGAACGTCAGTTCTGGCCGAAGAACGATGACGGAACGCTGGCGAAGCGAAACAGTTTCCTGATGAAGAAACAATCAGAAAGAGGTCGGTAACAGACTTTATACAGCGGATGAACATCGAGAGGATGGAACTTATTAATCTAGGTCAGGCGATCGACGATCTAGACAGGGTAAATACACTGTTGAAACGCGTTGCGCCCAAGTGTCAACCCAGAGCTGAGAACATGCGTCAAAACAATGAGCATTTCGGAGCAGCTATGGATTGGGCCACGGTCGTCCGGTCATTTACCGCTGGTGCCGTCAGATGCGGATCCAAATTGGGGATGGCCAGGATCTATAGCATATGCAACAAGGATGCCAGATATGGGTGATGTGAGAATGTCACACTGCGCATGTACGTTAGACATCACTATGGGTGCAGCAGTTCCTGACTCTGCTTCTCCCGGTTCTGTCGTTCCCAATACAGGAACAGAACGGCTCCATACCCGCCCGCGCGGAACTCCGGGTTATGACCGGTCCTACGACACAGTCGTACGAACAAGTTCCCGCTAGTCCGATATGGGTTACTTACTAAAAGGACAGAAGACAGAAGCAGGCGACCACTCAATGAAGAGCTGCGCGGGGTTAGTATCTTGAGCAGGTTACTAGATGTAAACCATACTAGGGGATGACTTTGCAAGAACTGATCTGAAGAGACATAAGAAAAGACTGGCTACAACTTGATCCTTTTATAGGCGATACTTCTAATTTGCCTCGGCCTTGACGTTTCCAGACCCTTCTAACTTGACTCAGTCTCGATGCTTCTAGTTGGTTCGTAGACAAGATGCTGAGTAATGGTGGCGAAGTTCCAGCTGGTTCATGACACCGACCTTCCCGATAACCCCAAGCTCCCGATGTCTTGAGCAGGCGAGAGTACTGCAGGAAGCGCAACGAGCGCGAGAGACAAAAGGAACTCGAAGACCAGAACAGGTTTTCTACCTTTCGGCAGATCCTCAACGCCCCCAGGAGAAACTGGACGTTATGGCAGCGGTGATGGGAGGGCCTTCCTGTACGGCCGACAAGTCGTACAAGAAACCCAACTCCAAGCTGTACCACCAGAAGAACCGAATAAACGATTCGTAGGGTTTAGCGAATCAGTATCTGAACAGATACAGAAAGCGCAATCCAGCTATCAAACCATGTTAGACAGCTTCGCTAAGCAGATTGGAGTTCAGCTTCAAGGTTTTTCTCAGAATTACACCGATGAACACGCGTAAACCACTACCGAAGGAGACATTTCGTTTAGTGTTACACTTGTCTTGATCTGTCAAGTATTGGCCGTTCTGGGAGTCCTGTCTTGGTCGGCCTAAGTGTCAGGCCACGTCGCGAACCAGGGTCCGTCCAGGGTGTGCCTACAGGCTAAGCGGGGATGTCGGGTTTTGCGGGACGGTCTAGATTGGAGGAATCTACAGGGGACCAACACAAGGGAAGCTTTATGAGAGCGTTGTTGTGATGGTACTTACTAAGCCTTTGATAAGTCTTAGTGGAGGGCAGGGAGCAGAGGTCCGACGTGGGGAGTCGGGGGCAGGAGGCAGAGTTGTTCAGAGCTTGTATTGACGAGATCAGAACTGAACAAGAAAGAGAAGAGGAGCTAGAGGACAACGCGGACTTTTATRCTAGAGGAGGCTTGACATTATCTGGGATGGCTGGCAATGCTAAGTACAAGTCCGGTGAACATCTATCTTATTCAGTCTAAGTGTCAGAATAGGGTTTGATACTAATGAGCGTGGATGTTCAGTGCGGTTTTAGGGTCTGAGGTGGCGGGTGGGGCATGGGCATGACACTAAGACGCCGCTGGAGTCGCTTGACTTTCGGTGGACTCGAACCTTCAAATTCGTATCTAGAGAGGTTGCGTCTGGCTAGGGGCACTCCGGCTTCTCCCTACAAACTTCGAAGGATTTCGACCTTCCCGACTTAATACCGGAATCTCCTTTCTGGCACCTCTCAGCCGCGTCCTCTCACAGCTGGTCACTATCGAAAGCGCGCATCGGTAGTTCCATCCATGCTGCACAGCCTGCTGCACTCATCAGTCGCATACAGCAAGCATCATCTGGGTCCCACTTCCCTCTATTCTCGCATAACACAAGTCCTTTTATCGAGAAAGCCTCTCCACGTTACGCTGACAAGAGGACTAAGACTCATAATTTCTATGCCGACTTCCTGTTGGAAGTCGCCTACAGTACTGGAGGTGATATGGGAGAGAGACAGTCGGAAAGACAATCATAAGAGACCTCACAAGATACTCTTTCTACAAGCAACGCAAAGTGAATTCCTACACCTCCGTATCAGTAAGTTCGACGTCTTTAATCGTTGCAGAAACATGCGACATTGGAAGAAGTTCTGCGAGCAAGCAAAACGAGGCAAACCTCCTGTTACAGCAGCACGCTCGGAAAAAGCCTCGCTCGGGCAGACATACTCTCGCAGCAACGATTCTCGATCACAGAAGCATGCTCATGCCCCATGCAACCGCAGGACACCATTAGCAAGCTTGGTCTACCTCTCAAGAAAAGGGAGTAGTCTTAGGTCAGAGCTACTGTTCAGTAGCAACATCTGTAACCACAACTGCAACAACCGCCATCCTCGATAGCGGCGCGACACATCTCGTCTTCCATGAACAGTGAGTGACTCTTCACAGATCAGGCACAGGTTCCCCCGACACCGATCGCGCCGCAACTCGAGGCTCTGATTCAACAACAGGTCATGAACCCTGACTCGAGTGCGAATACAGAGCAAGCTCAGCAGTCGAGTAACGCGTTCACTACATCAAACCAAGTAGGTACACAAGGGTTGCAGCATGCACGCTCCCTGAGCCCGGGTCGAGTGGAATCTCCCCAACAATCAGAGATGCTGAAAACAGCCGTCCAGCATCGCAACCCACGCCCACGCAAACGCGGATTGAAGAAGTCTCTCAAAGAGAAGCTCAACGCAATGAGCAAAGAAGAACTGCTGGAGAAGCAAGAGCGATTGCGCGAAAAGCTAAACGCCTTGCACAGTTATACGGATCGCGCACAACAGATCCAACAGGATCTCAAGAACCCAGACAAGCGCTCACAGGAACTGGCCTGGCAGCAACACCAGGATACCAAGAAGCTCCGCGAGGGTCTTCACGAAGCCCACCAATGGGAGACGAGGCTCAGCAGGACCCATATCTCGGACAATCCGAGAACCGGCGAGATGATGATAGATCCGGCAGCGGACCCTTGGATTCCAGCCGGGACGGATAGTAGCTCCGGTCTTGGCATCAGTAGTTGGAAGGGGAGTTTCAGAAGTCGACAAACCAATGAGCAACAAAGAGCGACGCCGCAAGGAGTGCATGGAGAGACGTACTCAACAGCGAATCCGCCAGGAGAAGGAAGGGCGGACAGAGCGGACGACCTCCGGGACGAGCTGCAATACAAGCAGAGGAACATTTCTCTCTTACGAGACATGATGGGTCTTTCCGACGTGGCCAGAGCGGATATGCTCAGAGCACTGGAATTACAAACCCAACTCGTTACAGCGAGTATCTTGTTTACCCAGGCTACCCGTCCACATGGAAAGCAGGACAACCGAAAACCTTCCTATCGGATGCACCCTTATACAAACAAGGGCAGAAAGGAGAAAGATTAGAGCCTTTCTGGTTTGCCAAAAGGGGCAAAAGTGATGGTTCAAATCTGATGCTCAAGAAGCTTACCAGCACTTAGAAACAGATTTAGCTAAGCTTTCAAAAGCTCAAAATATGAATCAGGAAATGACTAGCGAAGTAGCTTACTTCTCTGCGCAGGATTGAGCATAGATTAGACTCTCAAACATGATGCGTGTGAGGATGTCACACTGCGCACTGTACTATGGTATACAGTACTTGTATGAATCAATCATATACTATGTTCAATACGTTTGGATTGACCTCCTACGGGCTATAAGCTCTACAGAATGTTGTAGAGATGATATGAAGTCCATKCGACTTCGAAGCGTCTTCTAGATKGCACGATACTAAGGCACAACAACAGYATGCGCCTGTGTTAGGTAGTGCTACGGCTCCCTATTAGAACACATAGTAGCTATGTGTTACAATGCACACAACGTGTAGTAAACTTCCCTTTGCTCGTTCGGTGCCTAATTGCTTGATATCCGCGTTGCCGATCTGAGTCCACATTTGAGGCCACGGCCTGACAGGACCACAGAACGGCCAATACTTGACAGATCAGGACGAGATTAACACCAAAGAAACTGTCTCCATTGGTATGATGCACGTATGACCATTCTGATCCATGTCATGGTCTTGCGCCCGTAGTCGGTTAGCGGCCTCGCCATACTTCCAATAACGGCCAACAATAAGGACCAACAATAGGAACATGCCGGGATGCCCCAATTGACCTTCTAACGTCTGCTCTACCTCTCTTGATTCTGTATCGATTAGTACATTCATATTTCTTACAACAAGTAACGTGAATATAATCGTTCAAGCATCCTTCAAGTCTGTCGATAACATCCAGACTTACCAACAACTCCGTCGAGCACCTCCGGATCCCCCTGAGACTAACGGTCCCCTCGTGAGTGACCTTACTTTCTGGCCTCCCTCCTTTCCCTTCCGCAAATCTTCTACAGTGCTAGGATACTGTCGAGAGCAATCTCCAGTATTCTTAGCCCTAAAGAGCCCTTCTTACAATGCGCGAGTACATTACAGCAAAAGGTGGAAAACCAAAGGCCCTTGTCCATCCAGTACTGAGTCGCTGGTCGACCCACTATCACTCTGCCAAGTCGTTGAAAGATCAAGAGAAGTATATCCGCACTTTGGTTACTGACGAAGGCGAGCAGCTAGCACTGGCGGGTGGTAAAACGCCACCATACGTCAAGACTGCAAAGCAGGTCCCCGACTGGTGCAGTGTACCCATATTTTGACAGAATGTGGGCACGGTCGTCAAGCTGCTGCAACCACTAGCAATTGCGAGCAATGTCTGTCAGGCTCAAGCTACTCGAGTGGACCAGGTGCTTCTAACATTCGGCAAGCTTTACAAGATCTACAAAGCCCTCAGCCTCGACCTGACCTTGGCAGTTGGATTTCGAACAGCCGCCACTCATGCGCTGAGCGACTTGGAGAAGCGTTGGCAAGTGATGGATCAAGAAACTGTGAGCCCGTGACCCAGAACTGCTTACATAAATCATACTGGTCACGGTCTTCACACCTCAGGCGCCGGACAATCCGGACGGCCGCCTTCGGCCGCGGTGCCGACGACCTCAATATCGACAACGGCATGGTCTACCAATGAAGGAAGGGTACCCTGGTCAGACCAATCCCAGGCTCTGCGCTACAGCCTTGTAGTCGATGTCCCGCCCTCTTGTAGCATAGTCTTTTACGATCTGTTTGGAACCGTAAAAGCTATTAGCAACCCAGCGCCCTAAGGCAACCACTCTAACGAGCATCCAACTGGTCTGTTCCAGTTGCAGAAACTTCGTGTGTTCGAAGTCCACCTTTCTTGGTTAGTTCCAAGCCTCTGGTCCGCTCCAGTCCCCTCCATCCGCATTCGCTCTGGTCAGTTCCGAGCACCATCCATTGCTACCGCAAGCCCTACAATCGCTCTACCATACAAGGACGCTCCATCGTCTCAGTGAGTATCCCCTCGAGCCCTCCTCTTCCGCATTCTTCCCATCCACCCACCGAGCGCGGTGCCTTCCGTACAAAGTACAGGAGTACCAGGCACCCCGCTCACAACTGGTAGCGACTTCTTCTCACTAGAGATTGGAGCCCTCCTCAGAATTACAAAGCTCCACTTGTTATTCAAGTGTTCCTACTCCTCATTCGAGTGCAGTACGCTCTGTCATTGACATCGAGCTGAGAGCTAGTATACAATGTCTATAGATCCACAACATGGACCAGATGAGCGCAGACGCTCTAATAGACTACGACACGGACATGGAGTCCACCTCCCAGGACCAGGAGACAGCCCAGTCGGCAGTCTCCAAACCCGCCACTGAGACGATGACGACACCCCCAGCTCCAGTGAAGGCGCAGCAACAGCAGGCCCCTCTGGCAGAACAGGCTCAAGTACCGGAGAAGCAAACCCGTCAGGTACAGACGCCGGTCGCGAACCCCTCGGTCGTGACACCCGGCTCTCAGCCGAAACAGGAGGTCCAGCCGCCTCCGCAACAGGCGACGGCTCCTCAGCAGAGCCAGCGAGGCCGCAACCGCCGCAGCAGGCATCCTCAGGGTCGGCCAGCTCACCAAATGCTGCAGACCCTATTCAGCATGCACCCGCGCGAGCGGATGCTAATGGCGCAAGCAGTGGTGCGCTTGACGCCCGATCAGCCATACCGGCAGCGAGGCAGACGGCCGAGGAGGCAGTCCGGCAGTCAATCACAGACTACCAGGACCTCTTAACTACCAGGACCTCTTAGACGTGCAGCTGTCTAGCTTAGCTGCCATGACGCGTCACCTGGAACGTCGTGCAGCGCAGTTGGACCTGAATCAGAGCCGGGCAACCCAGATTCTTGAAGGTCTTGCCAACGCTGTAGATAATATTGAGGCCGGCGTAGCAGAAACACGTGACCGCCTTGAAATTCTCCAACGCTCGCAGGAGCAGTCACGCATTGATGTTCGCGAGCACATAGCTACTAACCGGTATGACTACTCTCGTGCTGCATCGGCGGCACCGGCCAGAGCTGCATCGCAGCCTGTTAGAGGGGTTTACCCCAATCTAACCGTACCCGGTACTCAACCTGCCCGCAGGCGTACCCCTTACGATAATGTCGTGACAGAAGATGATGATCCTCATCTCGCGCCTGGTCCTGAGCCAGTACGCCGTGGYATCAGTGTACCACTGTCAGCAGTTGCCGATGACCCGACCGTCAAATGGTACTATCCCAAGCTGGATGATTACCCGAAATACGATGGCAGACGTGAAACCAACCATCGCGAGTATATACATAAAATGAGTAACCTCATTTCTCGTAGTAAAGTCCCCGAGGGAGAAGTCATTGCTAAACTTCCACTTACCCTCCGTGGCCCCGCTAAGGCGTGGTATTATGACCGAGTAGATGAGCTGGATGCCCCTCAAAACTGGGTTGAATGGGCAGATGCTATTTGCAAATATCATGAAACCACGGCTTGGCGTGAGTGGCTCCGTAAGGAGATTCGTACGTTCCGTTTCCCGGACAAGGAAAAGGATCCTGCCGAGTGGATGTCCAAGCTACAGGCCCTCATCAAGTGGGAGGACCCTATAGCAGGACCGGCTGCAATCCAGATGGAACTACGAAACAACATGCCGTTATACCTTCGCGAATTGCTTGAGGTGTCAGCACCGCTTGGCACCAGTAGCATGACAACCTTCCGCGAGAAGTTCGTCAACCTCGCTACGATACACAGCTCGGAGTCGAGGTCCAACCAGTTCGCTCGTAGTTCTCCTCAACCTCTCCAACGTGATACACGCCCTCCTCAGAGCTCGTACCGTCCAGCTGCTCGGCCAACTCTGTATAGAGGTGATAAAGCTCCAGCTAGGCCCGTAGGTAACACCCCACTTCGTCAACCCGGTAACGCTACTGCTCCCCGGTACGCGAACCCTGCTGGTGGTAGACCGCAAGCAGAACCCACTGGTGGGCGAGATGCAAAGTGTTACAATTGTGGTGATCGAGGGCATTACGCTAGAGACTGTCAACAACCTCGCAGAGTTCAAGCACTGGACGCTACAGGAGTTGATGAGGTGGTGCCCCAGCAAGAGGCCAACGACTCTGAGAGTGTACACGAATACTCCCATGAGTCCGGTGCCGTCTTCGACGCTGCCGCTCCTGAAGCGTTTAGCTGGGCTGACGAGTCGGATGGGTACGACCCATATGACGATCACCCCCTTGACAATAGCACGACGATTCGCGAGTTGCACAATTTGGAGATTGTTGCTGATGTCTCGTCACACCGCGAAGTGGCTTCTATCGACAGTGKACCWGTGCCCAGGGAGGTACCTGCGYTTGACTCGTCGAAGGATGCTGTGTTTGTCGCACCCCACCAAGGACTGCAGTACGCCAAGCAGAATCGCATATATGTGGCTCCTTCTGTATTGCCTGATAATGTGACMTCTGCGAATGTCCATGCTGTAGGACGTACGCCACAGGTACTCGTACTGTTTGAGGGAAAGCCTGCCATGGTCCTCGTGGACACTGGTGCCGCGGTATCCGCCATAAGCARAAGGTACTTGGAACAAGCGGTCCCGGACTACAAGTCTAAACTRCTTCCGGTRCGCTTCACCGCGCTACAGGCGTTTGGTACTGTCCTCAAGCCACTAGGAGTCTACCCGACTACTCTGGTATTTCCGCATCCGCGAAGCTGCATCCAAATTGATGCTGCATTCCTTGTATTAGATGAGTTTGGGCCCACACCCCTACTGATTGGCAGTGACCTCACTACCATGTATGGTATGGACATTATCTCATCACGAGGTCGATACTTACGTATAGGAACTTACCCCGCGAAGTTCGCCATTCAGGCCACACGTACCCCAGACAGCAGCCTTCCCTTCTTACCAGGAAG
>BCIL01000020.1:248281-369294 GCA_001599955.1 Cystobasidium pallidum
CCACTCTAACGAGCATCCAACTGGTCTGTTCCAGTTGCAGAAACTTCGTGTGTTCGAAGTCCACCTTTCTTGGTTAGTTCCAAGCCTCTGGTCCGCTCCAGTCCCCTCCATCCGCATTCGCTCTGGTCAGTTCCGAGCACCATCCATTGCTACCGCAAGCCCTACAATCGCTCTACCATACAAGGACGCTCCATCGTCTCAGTGAGTATCCCCTCGAGCCCTCCTCTTCCGCATTCTTCCCATCCACCCACCGAGCGCGGTGCCTTCCGTACAAAGTACAGGAGTACCAGGCACCCCGCTCACAGAAACCATGTTAGCAGCCGTTATCTGCAATCCATTTGTTGGCAAAGCAGGCAAATGGATCTCAGTTGATTGTCCTCTCGCTGCTAGTGGTCAACAGTTTGAAGTCCTCAAGCAAATCTATAACGAATGTTCCGGGAGGATATGCCCGGCACAGGGCTGGCAGACTGGTTTAGCTATCGCTGCAATTAGCCAGGCCTTTTCAGTGATGCCCACATGCAGGTCGACATGCATCTGTCCCATGCGAAGGCTTCTGGCACAGTTCTCGATCCTGTCATGGCTTGGAAGTTTGTACAGATGGAGGGTCATCCGCTTCCTTGCTGACTATCCGTTTGCTTAACATGGTCGCCAACTCTGCATCTCTCAAGCGTGCATTCTCCATGTTCAAACTTATCAAGACTGATCGCCGCAACCGTCTTTCTATCGACAAGATGGACGATCTCGCACTCAAAACTTGGACATCAAGCTCAAGCAGGCCATACAGACACCAGCCGTTGTACTGCAGAAGCGCAAGGCATCTAGCCAAGATAAAGACGCTGTATCTGCTCCATTGGCAACCAGCAGCTTGCAACGTGAAGTTGTACGACCTACAGTTGCGGATCTATTCACGGACGACGGCGATTGGAAGCAAGAGCAGACGCGCTGTTCCAAAGCTTCTATCATTGGCTAGACTGGATCATCAGCCAGAATCTACCGTTTTCTTTTGTAGAATCGGCTGCTACACGCTCATACAGTCATTTAGACAAGATAAGCGCTGATACGTTACGCCACCACATCCTCACCGTTGCTATGGAAGTAGACAAAGTTGTGGCAAGATGCAATTGAAGCCTTCAAATTGTAGACAACATTGGAGGAGCAGTTCTGGACGCAAAGACAGCCAAACCCTCGGAATGGATGGAACACAAACGGCAAAAGCTGCATATAGAGGTCACCAGTTACACAGACACTATATTCCTTCCACCTACGTCCAATGTCTGTGAGCGCATGTTCAGCACGGTACGTGCCATCCCCACAGACTACCGTAAGTTTATGCAGCCTATCACGTCTGAATGCACTATGGCTTTGAAGATGAATAGTGTCATAAACCAGCCGGAACTTCGTCACCATTGCTCAGCATCTTGCCTACGAAACAATCAGAAGCATCGAGACCGAGTCAAGGTGGAAGGATCTGGAAAACGTCAAGGTCGAGCCAAGCTAGAAGTATCGCCTATAAAACGATCAAGTTGTAGCCAGTCTTTTCTTATGTCTCTTCAGATCAGTTCTTGCAAAGTCATCCCCTAGTATGGTTTACACATAGTAACCTGCTCAAGATACTAACCCCGCGCAGCTCTTCGTTGAGTGGTCGCCTGCTTCTGTCTTCTGCCCTTTTAGTAAGTAACCCATAATCTGACAAATAGACACTTGCGGGATGCGAATCTAGTACAAACTGCACTTAATAGGCAAAGAAGGCCAAAACCAAGGCGAAAGCGAAGGTTATACCTGTTGAAACCGTAGAAATAGCTTCTGACGATGATGAATAGCAATATTGTACAATTATTGTTTATTTATTGTTGCCCAGCCACTCAGTAACGATTCGTATTGTTTTACCTTCGCTTTCGACCAATATATTGTCAATAAAATATAAGGGTCCTTTCCCGCTGCCCATAGTGAATGCTCGGCGTCATCTACGCTGTAAACATTAGCACGTGCCCGTCTCCTAGCAGGCGGTTGTCCGGTGCAGGCCTCATCGTTGTCAGTATATATAGGCAACGGAGCAAATAGGTTTCATTACATAGCTACTGCGATGTTCATTCATACGGCTACTCGTGAATCGCCTAGTTGGACTCCGAATCCATTACCGAGACTGGCCGGACTGGCAGCCTTGGTCGTACCTACAGAAAGGGCTGAAACGTAGGTGAGGGACCTCACACAAAGAAGGAGCGCGAGATTCCGTCACAGTCATCTTAAGTTAGCGGAATGAAGAGGTAACAAAGCAAAGGAGGCTAGCATGGATGGGAAGGATCGCTTTTACAAAACTTATCATAGCCCCGGAGAGGTGTACTCGTACACGTTGCCAGCATGTTGGATAAACTGGACGGAATGGGAAAAGAATTCGTATATGTATGAGGCTCCGCCGTCATTGCGGCTTGCCAGAATCTGCTCTGAAAATAGCAAAGGTTAGATGAAGTGCGGAGAATAGGAGGACTTACAGAATACGTTATCCTAGAAGTTAGCCTATTAATTCCTCATCAGCATAAACCCAGCTGTAAGACAGGTATCGCAGCGATGTCATCTCGATTGTAAGACCAGTATTGCAACAGCCGAAGAATGAGGGTGATATGGTGAAGACACTTTTTCTTGATGTAGCCAAAACTTGAGATTCTTAGCAACTTTCATGACTACCTTGTGATACCACGGTTCCCAAAACTACCAATAAATGTACCAGACTGAATTCCCTTCTCGATAAGGCCAAGATTGTCCGTAAACGATGACCTTTAACAAGGCCATCGCCTCTCCCTCAAGTCATCAATCGTCGTCGCATATGCTCCAAATTGTATGCTAGTTCTCCGCCTTGAACAGCTCCACTAACTGTAGCTTGGAGCGAGGCGGCATCACCAGGTGTCGAGTTGAACAGTTCCGCAAAAGCTGTTGTAACGTTCGAACCACCGGGAACAGCGATCTAAGGGAGGAAAGAGCATGAAATCTTCAATAGTGTTTTTTGGTGTCTACCTGTAATCATTCGTGCTTACATAGTGATCGATGTAGTTCTTGTAGTAATTGAAGTACATCACTGCAAAAGCCGTTATGACTGTCAGTAAATGCTCGCTAATGTACGCTTCGAAAACCATGCAGGGTGACGTACCGCCCTCGTAGTTGGGCATAGACGCGCATGTGGTCTCGCTCGTTATAGTATCGATCCACTGGATGTTGTCGGTCGAGCTGTTCGTTCTTGTGCCAGTTTCCCCCTATGAATAACCCCGTTAAGCGGAGTACATGGAGTTATAGATAGCTTATTAAGAATCTTCGTGCTCACCATCCAAAAAGGCTTGTTGTAAGCTAGAGCGAAAGTGTCATGTGTCTGCTTGATCAGACCATCAGGATACAGATACTGGCTGCGTGGCGCGTTAAGCTCGGTATAATAATCCAGAGCGACGATGTCCTAACGAAAACAAGTTTGTGGTCAATATGCTTGCCAGATATACAATAGATTCCGCAAAGCCGCCGTTACTTACAATGTATTGTTCGCCAGGCCAGAATTGACGGATCTCGTCCATGCCGCCGACATTCGCACACCACATGTGTTGTACAGATGGAAGTTCCTCCTTGAAACGTGTGTAAACCAGTCGCCATGCCGTTACGAAGTTTGCTGCACTTGGATCGTGGTAAGATCGTCTTCCTGTGGGATCGTTGTCATCGGAACCGCGCCGGTAGTACCCTGTTTGTTCAGAAATCAAGATTAGCGCAAAGATAATCCCAAATAGACGAGCGGACCCACAGTTGAATTCATGTGCGAAACGCAGCCATACTGTAACGCCGCCGTCAACAAACTGTTTGGTGACTGCGATCATAGCATCGAGCTGGGCGGTATCGTTTGCCTGGAAGCCATCGAAGCCGTGAACAGGCTACAAACAGGAGAGACAGTGAAAAAGTCAGATGAGTAGATTCCAGCGTATCTCAGACGGCATACAGCAACTGATGCGACGAAGATTGTATCTTTCGCATTGATAGCGGGTTGCAGATAGGGTAAGATTTCGCTGCCATTGTAGTACGTCGAAGGATCGCTGTATACAAATGCCGTACTGTCAGCTTATGTGCAGGGTATAACACTCTCCATCGATATACGATTGCAAGGCCCACGTCTAGTCTCCACGACCTCACCAGTTTCGGCTTGAGGTCATGAAGTCGCTAGGTCATGGAAGGATGCCGTTCGGAGAAGACCCCAAGCCGAAACAAGCGAAGGTCTTGCTAGGTGGAGTTGTGCAATTTTACATAGCTATGCGCCCGAAGGTGCACAATCAAGTGGCGATATCATGCACGTGCTTCCCAAACGGGGGATCGCCGGGGCATGCAAGCCGGAGAGAACACTCACCCGGGGACGTAATCGTCTGCTTCTATGTGGTCGTAAGCGCCCCACGAGTATGCGGGTGTGCCTACGGCTGCATTGATTTCAGCGAGAGTTTGAGGCTCTCCCTGAGATCCGTATCTATTTCAAACAAAGCGGGCAGAAGTAAGCCATCTCTGCAGATATGGACTCTCATAGCTATAGATACTTTGTATTGCCGTCGTCTAGGTACCATCCGAAGTAGGCGCTGTAAAGAGGTCGTTCAGTATCCCTTGCCTGGACTCTGTATGTTCCTCGGGCTTACCAGTTCCTGCGCAGGACGGCCTCGTTAATAGCAGTCTCATTCGGAGCGGTCGTTGTGTTTGATTGGCGACGGAGCACACTGGCCGCATGCGAGTGAGATACGAGAAGCGCAGCGACACCGACCAGCAAGGTGTCTCTCTTGCCCATCCTGAAATACGATTCTTGGTGTTGCGAGGTGTCGTGGCTTCGAAACGATGATCGGGGCTCCACAGAAGAGAACAGAACAGCAATGCTATCAACCCGCCAGCCAGAGGTATGCGGTTGTTGAGAGGCAAGTGAGCGAGATGGAGGTGACCGGCTTGTAATGGCCTCGTCGTGCAGAGCGAACGGAGAATCTCAGCCAAGCTTCAGCTACGGAAACAGTGATCAAGCCCGGTGCAGGGCTGGCTTTCACTTCTTGCCGCTGCCTCGACCTTGCATTCCTTTGCCGCAACGCAACCCCGTCTGCCGCACAGAACAGCAAGGATGGCTTCATTGCGCTTCTGCGGGGAATGCAACAACCTCTGTAGGGCTGCATGTCCCGCACTCCAGAGGCGACTGGGCTGAGCAATCTGGATCATGCACCTCGAACAGTATACCCAAAAGCCGATAAAATCCACAAAGTGCTCCTCTATGCGTGCAGGAATTGCGATTGTGGGCAGCCAAGGTTCGCTGAGACCGGCGGTACGCAGTCACTCATCTGTTGCTCATGTCTTGCAGGGTTCGAGGAGACCAACAATATTTGCGTATATCGCAATGAACTGATCACCGAGTTGAGGTGTGTATTTGTGCTCATTAGAGCGAATCGCAAGAGTGCAATACTGAGGAAACACTATGTCTATGGTACAGAGAGACGGCTGGTGTTACTCAGGACATCGCAACGGATCCTACCTTGGTGCGCTAGATATCATCTGGATTTAGCTTCATCACTTCGAGCTGAGCATAATGTCATTCTCGTGCATAGCCGCGGTCAGCTATGACCTGTCCGCGTTGCGGGAATGAAGAGTATGTATACCCAGTTCGGCCCAGGTGAAACACAGCTCATCTATGTGTCCTTCTCCTCGCAGAGCCGTCTTCTACCAAGATCAGCAAACGAAACGAGCCGAGAGTAAAATGACACTTTTCTACGTGTGCACGTAAGTTTGGTCGTTGTGCACCCAAGTAAGGGATCCAGCACTATACGGTGACTGATGTGCATACTCTGTCTTGCTACAGTCGGTGTAGTAAAGCGTTCCAGGATCCGGAGCTAAAAGCGAAGCAGGCCCAACGGAGGCAGCAAGGGCGTTAATGTAGACATTGCCATTCCAGACTTTCACTGCGGCTGCTTCTCTTGATGTTGTAAAAGATAGCGTATCATGCATCCTTTTTCATCCGCGGGGGAACTATGTGAACCCGATCAACGTCGAGTTGTGCTCCGACACGCCCGCCTTTGCTCTGCCGTCAGCTCACTTACTCACGCTGTACACCGCTCTTGAACGGAATATGACCGTCGTCGACGACGACACATCAAGGTATGTTACGGACTGTGTCCTGACCCGCTATATTCACGGGACTGTGCGAATGAACTGACACGAGATGGCAATCAGGCTATGGGGCCTGCTCACAGAGCTGTCTGCACAGTTATCAGCCAACAAAGAACAATCTGAGAGTCTGAAAAGACAATGCGAGCAGCTGAAGGTAGCACTCCCTCACATGAGTTCTTGAATCTGGCTTAGATCTGACATATCGTCATGAACATACCGCTTAGACTCAAGCAATACATACGGGGACCGGCTTTACGCTTCGCAGGTTCAACACGGACATCACCAAGGGTGGGCACGCTCAGATGCATACCATCGAAGATCATACAATAGTGCTGATACTGTCGACCCTGTTGCTTCCCTGAAGAGCAATTCGAGTCTGAACTGGAACGCTTCAATGCTACCCTCGTGCTCGAGAATCAGGCGTTGCAATACGAGAATAGACAGCTCAGTATGCTGCTGAAAGACTATGAAGGCACACTTGACAATGTGATGGCCAAATTCCGGAGTTTTGCTGTAAGCCCCATAACTCAAGTATCCTAGCCTTGCGATGCTTTCTGGCCCGGATGTCACGCCTATTCACGTGCTTTATCTTCCGTTTATTAGCACACGTCCCAGCAATACGAGCTTGAGTCTGCTAGGCATTATGAGACTCTCCTGATGCAGTATGGCGGGGAAGCTATATCGGATCCTGTTGCGTCAACGTCCAACCAGCCGAATGCCTTGGTGCCGAGTACTCTGAATGGCGACTATGCCATCAAGAGTGCAAGACCAGCCGTCCTTGATGTTTCGGACCCATTAGCATTGCAATGGTCGCTGGCACATCTATCCTCGCTCATACGCAAAGCGCTACGAAGTATACAAGGCGAAGATGATGTGTCCTCGTCGGACAGTTCGAGCGATGATGCAGATGACTGCTCAAACTCCTCGGAATATGGAGGCGATGGGGTCTCGTCCTCTAAGGAGCCCGTACATTCGCACCTTCAGACATTAGCTTCTGAGCTATCAACATATGCGACTTATCAATCATCGAGACGGTCCGCTTCACCATCTGCAAGCCAGCATCATCATCACCGCGACGATAGCAAACACGATGAAGGAGAAGGTGGCTATGTCAGACTACTGCTGGATCGCGGATATGACAAGGCTACAGTTGCGCTGGAACGGGATATCGAGATAGAAAGACTGAGGAGGGAGAATGAGGTGTTGAGGGAGATGCTCGCTGTTGCGAATGAGGTCTCCCCTCCGCAATTAGGGACGCAGACAGTCTCGCCAGCCATAGCTTCACAATAGTAAAGTTTAGATGATGAATGCAATAATTCGGCTTACAAGCCTGCGTTCGGCATGTGTTACTGTTGTATAAGTCGGTCATTCAGCAATTCTCATGCTCCAGCATACAAGCTGTGGGATACTAGGGGTGAATCGTTGAATATGCATCTCGCTTGCTGGAAGTCCAGGTGATCACATCGATAGGGACGCCCTTGCTAGCCTTGGTATGCTTGAAAAGGACCAGACGCCGGCAGGCGGAGTACCGTATTACAGAAAGTGCTCTAAAAATGTTCCAAAAGTGCAGTCATTAATCTTTTGCCCATCTCATCCCGCTTCTGGAGCCTTAGAAGAGGGATGTTGTCCATGTGTGAGCAGGCCCCAGCCAATAAGGCCAATGCTCATTCCTGCAGCAATGTCTCGATGATATGTCCGCTAGCACACTGCAAGGCGCGATGACATTCTTTGCCGGAAACCAAAATCTTGCCCCCTTGCTTCTGAATTGAATGAGTAAGGACTTGCTCTCCGTACCGTCAGAAAAGCTGGAAAGAGAAAATCGGCATAGTTGTCGACTTCGCAACTACAACTCCTTGCATATCGGTTGAACAGCGTGCCTCAGAGAAGGAGGACGATGAGCGCAGCGAGTTTCCGCAACCCGCAAAGTGGCCCGTCAGATAGCGAACAAGCCGCCAACACTAATCAAGAAGAATCCTCCCCGTTGCTGGGACCGCGGAGCAGGCAGACTAGCTCGTCTACGGAAGAGAAAGACAGTATGCCAACCAAAAGATCGTTGCTTGCTGCTAATTTGCTAGGAGAACCGAAAGCAATCTTGTCCCAGGTGAGTAGCCGGGGATGCCATTGATCGAAAGCATAGCCGGATCTGATTATGGCGATTTCTGTGGGATTCTCGCATAGATCGGATGCTTTATGCTCTTGATTCCGGTCGCCGTTATCATTATCAGGAATCCTGCAGGTTAGCATCCGTAGATATCGTCTACTGGTTCTCTTGATACGAAGGTTACGGAAGACTATGATTCTAACTCTGAGCGCATGGTCTATCAATACCCGACAACAGGACTCTTCTCCTATCACCCCCCATTGCAAAGTCTAGCTATATTACTATTTGTGCAAGGCGTCTTGACTCTACAGCCGACAGCCACAAAGTCGGATAAGGCACGAGGTCTAGCTCTGCACCAGATCTTCCAGATCGGCGGGCTCAGCATCGGTAAGTATTTCGCGAGGCAGATGCGGGAGGCCACTTCTGACGTGGTTGGCCGTCATTTGCAGCGGCTGCTGGGACTTCCGTCATGATTGCAAACAAAGCACTGCGTGCGGGTAAGTGTCCGGTAGAACGCCGCTATATCGGGACATCAGATTGATGTATTGTTGCATTGTTGCATTGCAGCTCCACATTTCACTTCATGGCATGGAACATTCGGATTGATTACCTCGATACTTCTCACTCTACAAGCTTTGATGGGAGTCCTAATTGCTTATGATCCGGGCATGCGATTACTTGGTGGCGAAGGAAAAGCCAAGTCGCTTTGGAAATATCATAGTGAGCCTGTCCGTTGGCTTCTGCGCTGAAGCACGCATTACTAAACGACTGTTCTACCTTCTAGGAGCGTCAGGGTATCTCATTCTTCCGCTAGCTCTATTTACAGCAGCTCTTGCTACAACTAGTGCAGACTGGGTAGTCGGACATTCGTCGCTAACGCAGAGAATCCTTATGACGGCTGGTTTGGCTTTAGTAGCTCTTGGACTATGGAGTGGAGCAAGGTGTGTACTGAGCTTTCAACGCGCTGTGGAGTGACCTCACTGAGAAGCCAACCTCTGCCTTCAATTTGTGTTCTTGTCTGAACAGTCTGAAGAAGCTCGGCATCAAATCTGCTTAGATAGAGAGGCAGAGAATTGATTCACGCGTGTCATAGCTCCCGACAATGTTGTATGTTTTCGTATAAGCTATCGTAAGCCTGCCTCCGCATAATCCCCGCATATACCCTATGCGAGCTGTGTATGGCAGAGAGCATGTCTGGTCGCCGAAAGGAACTCACGATAAGTCCAGTTCTAAGCCATGTTGCATACTTCAGGGGACTGGCATCTGTACGTATTGGAATGACTCGCCTTGTACAGTGCTTCTGTCCGATCATTGTTTGACTATCGGCATTTAAATTTCAGGAAGAGTATCCTCGTCTTCTATCGCATGCCCGCAGACCCGCGAGATATACCTTCTACAGCAGAGAGGGCGTGCTCAATCTTGGCCGAAGCACAGCAACTCCCCACTCACCGCTCCCATAATCGATTCGCAGGATTCACGCTTCTCTGTCATCAATCATCAAAGAAGTGCAGATAAACGCAGATCAGGCCGGCGGCGGCCTAGGTGGGGTGGAGTTGCTTGCAAGTTGTCAGCTTGTTGGAGGGGAGACAAAGACAAGTGGATCACGTACGCCGCGGATTCACTCTGGGCTTCTATATCTACTTGGGCTGCTGGAGCAAAGTAGTTCTGGGACACGCTTACAGGACTGCCGACGAGGTGGTTCTCATCAAGCGATATGGAGAGCGACGATGGAGATATCGATATCCAGGATCTCGATATAGCAGACGAGGGCCCGATGTCCAACCAGTCAGGCAGCTCGCAAGCTGGCATGTCCGGATTGTCGATGGTCTTGAAGGCGAATGGCTCGGAGCACAAGAACTTGGGATCATCATCGCACGCAAGGACTGCCAATGGGCAAGAGAGCAGCAAAGCGGATACAGAACACATCCCGATACGAATTCTGAAGCATCCGAAACGCAAATCGGACGAGGTACTTTCAGAGGGATCGCCAAGTGGATCCTCCATCCACATGTCACGGCATGGGCGATCATCAAGCAGCTCGTCCAGCACGAGTGATACAAGCAGGGACAAGGCGCAGACCTACCACTCAATGGAGGAACGGTGGTCGACCTCGTTCTCGCCAACAACAAGGCCAACGTATGTACCAGGGACATCCCCTCTGGGATCGAGCCCAAGTTTCGACAGCTACCTGTCACGGAGGCATTCGATAGGGCACCAATCAGGCAGATCGCCGTACTCGCCTAGCTCTTCGCCAACCTACTCGTCTTTTGGTGCCTACCATGGCCGCGCGGCCACCGCGCCTTCCAGTATAGGCGGGCATTCTCCAGCTTTCGGAGCGTCTTCGCCACCCAACCTCCCGCTTCATGCCCAAATGCATCAAGGCCACACTGCAAGCACCGAAGAAGTGATAGCGCATCTGTCGCATAGTCCGCATGCGCGTGCCGAAATTTCTCCATGTCCACCACCAGATGCAGACGAACCTTGGATCGACCTACCGCCTTCTCTCGATGCCACCATACACAGTCCGTTAACAGAGCATCCTTCGACGCACTGGGAAGCCTCCCGAGCGGCAGAAGCGATCCCCTCGGACGTCAACCTGGAAAGAAGGCGGTCAGATCCGACGGGCGCGTCTCGCTCACCTATCACACGGACGTCGCGTAAGGCGAATTCGTCGCCTGCACGCGTGCCACTTCGCTTGTCTTTTGCGCATACTGGACAACGGGATGCCTCTCTCGAAGAGTCTCGGGGACGAGATAGCTCACACACGATCTCACATCAGCGTAGCGGAAGCGATCCTCAGTTCTCAGCACTCCGCTCGCCGCAGAGACGGCCATTGCAAGGCGAGCAAAGCCCATCTGGATTGTCTATGCGACGGCAATCACCCAAAGACTTGGACATAAGCCTAGCTTTATCTCAAAGTCCTTCTCGCAGCCGCGATACACTATACGCGTCTCCCGTTGAGATTGTCAGTAATGCGCAATCTTCCTCGACGTCTCCGGAAAGGAGCCCAGAGCACACATTCTCTCCGCAGTTTCCGCCTCCGAAGGCAAATACTACTCAGCCCACACCCGTGTCTCATCGATATAGCACCTCGCAAGACAATGACATCACTCAGCCACCTATTGAAATGGAGCCTTCAACTGAAGGACAGAAGACACCGCCCACGAAATCTGGATTTTCAAGCAACGTCCTACCTGATTTCTACAAGTCGAATGCAGAGCTGTTTCCGCCTGCGCCGAATCACGATCTCTCGCTACCTCCACGGTCCGGATGGGATCTTTCGGACGATGCAGATATCTCCCCCCTCGAAGAAAAGTCCCTTGACGAAGCTCACGAATTGTTCGATATGGATCGTGATTCGTCTCAGGAGTACGATCAGGACTCGGCCGAGCTGCGTCCGGACCGCTCACCCTCTAGCCCAGCGATGTGTGCTATACCTTTGCCACGAATGGAGGCTGACGAGTCGGATAAAAGCCCTGAATGGGGAGCGCCTCTCGACTTCAATCGTGGTCCGGCCGTGGAGCTGGAGACGCTGTCACCGGAAGACCATATCGACACCGATCCAGAGGTCAAGGATGGCTTCCAGATTGACATGGATGAAGAGGGTCTAACCCCGCTCGAACGCATATTTCTCTTTGCGAAGAGCGAACATGCAGATCATCGCGAAACAGTATCTCGTATGCTGCCAGTCTGGCTTGAAGAAGTCGAAGTATGCGAAGCTGTGGACTACATACTACCACTCTTTACAGGACTCATACAGGATGAAGATTTCGTAAAAGAGGCATTTGCCTCGAGTCTTGACCAGTTGATGTGGTTCTTCTTCTCTGTGCGTTTTAGTCTCCTTGTGCCCGATCGCCCCATAACTGACTTTCCCTGCAGCATTGTCCCCTCGTAGAGCTGTCCGCGCAACATGAGATTATTAAAATGTCAAGAGATGCAGATCATGAAGATCGAATGGATGGCCAACTCCGCAAAGCATACAAAGAAGGATTGTCGCCGAACATTGCTGTTTCTGCAAGCGGACTACAGCTTTTCAAACCACCTAGCAGAGACTCAGATGGGACCAACATGGACAACATCAGGCAAGCCTTTCAAAGCGGGAAGGCTCATGTTTCCGGTGATACTCCAATCTCCGGCTCCACTTTAGTGGAACCCGACTCCGGTAATACGTTGCTAGATGAAGAACAAGCTGAGGGACTTGAAGTGATCGATCGTAAGTACCCCGGATATTGGTAGAGGTAGCAACCAGACTTATAACCTCCTATGATTCCAAGGGCCGCTGCTACCCCTCGATACGTTTCATAGCGTGCTCGCAACTCTTCTTATGAATGAGGTCAGTACAGTGTCCGCCTTGACCCAGGAAGCCTTGGTTCGTTTTGTACAGCTTTTACAAGATGGCAAAGCCAAGGCGTCACATTCTCCAGGGCATGGCGGACTTGTCGAGACACCCAAGCCAGATGACGAAGTCAAGAAGCCCCATGTGCACAGGCATTACGACATGCCCGAACGCGCCAAGGAACTCATTCGTGACGATATTGTAAACGAGATTGTTCTCGCTCTGTTCCGCATGGATGAAAGGCCAGCCGCTTTTGTTACACTTTGGAAAGATCAGTCGTCACACCTGCGTGATACTAGTGGACATCAAGAGGTATATCTGGAAAAATCTATGACTTACGATACCTAGGCTGATTTATTCTTGCAGGATGCGTCGTCCAAATTCTCGCATTTCTTCGACGATCCCATGGTTTCTTTATCACCTGGTTCCGCTGATGAGCCCGACATTCAGCAAGGGGCTTTCGTGGGATTGACTCTGACTGCAATGCTCGCGGAGGCCAACTGCTTGCCCTCGGACTATGTGGAGGAGAAACTCCTGCCACAAGTGGCTCGTTGTGCACATGATCCCTTGATAGTGCTGAAAAAACAGGCTGCGGAGGTGTTTCCGAGCATCAGCAAGGCTGTTTCAGAGAAGGCTGTAACTGCAACCATAGTGAGCAGGACTGCGATAATGCCTGAACAATGAGGTTTACTTGCTGACACCGCATCAAGGCTCCGTTACTCACGATCCTCAGCGAGGAGCCTTCGCCGACTATTCGACGTACGGTCGCTAACATACTTCCTGAAGTTATCAAGAAGATCCTGCCTGAAGCCAAAAGACGATCTTACGCGATCAGCCTCTCGGACACCCTCGCACTAGATGCAGTACCCATGGTCCGTCAGGCATACCTGGAGGTTGCGGGACCTCTCATTTACGTGTTCGAAGGCGATGTTCCTGAAGAACTTTTACGGCATTTCATTGGCTCTTTAGAACTGAATTCATCGTCAGATTCCAATGAAGAGGCATCTAGCAGTGTATTTGCACCCCTTATACCTGCTTTTGCTGTCGCACCATCATCGGTTCCAACGAATCATGCTAGCAACGATGGCTTGGGATGGGACGTGCGTGATGATCATGGGAGGGCAATAATCACCGCATACAACCTGCCCGGAGTGGTGCTGTCCCTTGGTGCAAACGGCTGGCAGAAACTTAAGAAGTTGCACGCTGCACTGGCGCTGGATTCAACCGTATCACAACCAAGATATCTAATAGCGTCATCAATACACGATGTAGCCAGCTTCATTGGGCTGGAGCAAGCCGCCGATGATCTCGTCCCTATTTACCGTCGTCTTGCCGCCGACGATGATATAGAAGTCGTTATGCGTGTATTCGAGCGGTTCACGGAGTTCCTGGATAGCCTGCCAAGTTCAGCTACGCAAGATATGGGGCAGATACTTCTCGACGCGTGGTCCGAGAAAGGTCGCGAGGACTGGCGTCTACGTGAAGTCCTGGCAGAAGGTCTAGTGGCAACAGCGTCGCGGCTGGCTCATATCTCGGAACTCGATGGCTTGCTCGTTGCGCTAAAGGATGCGCTTTATGACCGCATTACAGCGGTGCGGCTGTGGTCGGCCAAGTCGGTGAGCACATCATTCTGTGATACAAGCCTTCCTTCAGCTGCTAATCGAATTTTGATACAACAGGTTCCCTTCTTTCTGCGCAACGTTCCGAGCATGTCTTCCTGTTACACCGAGGTCTCTACAATTCTGTACTCTCTCGCTACCCAAGATCATCACAAGCACCGGGCAACGTAAGCCGCTATTGGTCTCAGCATTAAATATGCGCCAGGCTGACCGACTGTTTCAGCTATTGCTTATGCTTGTTAGAGATTGTGGCAGCTAAAGCGCAAATGCCAAAGGAGCATTGGGATGAACTGGCAAACTTGGCAGAAGACCTTGTAGTCGACGTACGCCTGATTGCTGCTCGCTGCCTGGCGAAAGTTCTTGCATCTGTTCAAGAAGGAGCACAGGGTGTTCCGGCATCCATCGTGCGCGCGGCTCGAGCTCTTAAGTTTGATTCGTCGCCTAGCGTTCGGGAAGAATTACGTAACATCCAGTTCGAGGGCATTGACTCAATGATACAAAGCCATACAGCTTCCTATTGCGAACAAAGTTCAGACAGCTCAGACGACGAGGACAAGCCATTACCCTCACAACGAAGTCATACTTCAGGTACGGCCAATGCAAGTCCATCAGTCTCTGGTTCTTCCGTACATGGAGAAACAGAGGATCAGCCGGATGGGCAACCTGCCAATGGCATTTCCAGCCACAAAACCGCCAAGTCTCCGTATCATATGGACGTGGGCGCTGCCGACAAGCATGGCGATGCCGAGGAGGGGGACCGAGACCAAGACCTAGCCGAAAGCGATGACGACGACCCAATAGATCTGAATTCCTCCACTATTTACGATATCGACCTAGACGACCTGTCTGCTTCTTCAGCTTGCCTCACACCCAAAACAGCACTTCCTATTACCAGCAGCGACAGCAGCGATGCTACGCCGTTACTACGTAGTTCTAGCGGAGTACTAACATCTTGGCACTTTTCAATGGTTGAAGAGGAACAATATGTAGCTATCGATGTTGCAAGTCATGCTTAGGATGACAAGACACGAAGGAGATCCTGAGAATACCCGCGGCATAATGTAGTAACAGATAAGGTATATACATGTAGTTTAAGAACAAAATGTCCCGAGTGTACCCTCAAGATATATACTGTAGCGAGCAAAAATGTATGAATGTAGTAGCACGAAAACCGATTCTTGGAAATACACTCAGGATACATAGATGCAAGAATAGATACAGTGACTAAATGTAATTAAAGAAAACACGATCCTGAGAGTACTCTCATGATATACAGACGCGCTTCACTTGGAACTCAATGCAACTTGAACAAGCAATATCCTGAAAGTACTTTCAGGACGGTCAGACAACCTACAACCTGCTCCACCCCTGGAGGGCGGTGTGGCAAATCCGCACTGCCCTGCGCAACATAACTGGACTTTGCTTTAACGTTTCGTCACTTCGTGTCGTGCCGATACATTTGACTTAGCGAATTGCCTTCCAAAAAGCATGTCGCATCAGCAAGACGGCAGCGTTGGCATAGACGAATCGGACCTGGCGCCCACGCAAACAGCTGGGTATCGCGTCGGTCAACAGAAGACAATAGACGAGCTACAGAACCTGGACAAAGACGACGATGCACTAAACCGTTGGAAACAGTCTCTACTTGGAGGGAACGCGGCCGCTGGTGCTGCCAGCGGTGGGACCCCTGTGGTGAGTATCTCCTTATCCCAATCGAGCAGCATACATAGGTCAAAACGTGTACAATATAATAAATCATGATAATAACTCGCATGCCTACAGATCAAACTAGTTGCTCTCAGATTGATATCGGACGGCCTCAAGACACCCATTATCCTGGATCTTTCGAGCCCAGAAACTATCGCCAAACTCAAGGGCAAGTCAACTGAAGTGTGCATCAAGGAGGGTGCCGAGTATGCAGTTGAAATTGAGTTCAGAGTCAGCGGGGGGTTATGTTCGGGCCTGAAATACCTTCAAGTGGCCAAAAGAGGTGGTATCACTGTCGACAAGATTGAACAGATGATAGGATCCTACGGTCCGAGCGCCGACGCCGTTATCAAGCGATTCCCTCCTGAGGAAGCGCCTTCAGGTGAGTCTATGCTTAAACCGTTTGAACTATGTACGGATGATTGGCGGACCTACAGGTATGCTAGCTCGCGGGACATACAACGCTCGAACGCGTCTTATCGATGACGACGGGGTAATTCACGCTGACTTCGAGTGGACTTTCAAGATTGCAAAAGAATGGTGATTCGGTTGTGAGCAGAACTAGTTGACGAAAACAGGCCTTCTCAATACGGGCGTTCGGCAAATAGAATCGTGTAAGGTACCTTGTATGACGCGGTAACTGAACAACGAGGCCGAGAGTGAAGGCTACGATCCTAATTCAAGGCGTATTACAGGATCAGCAATATTCATATTGTACTATCTCGCCTGCGTATTTCAATGGAGCTCTCTCGGTCTGCTGAGGTTATGCTATGACCCTAGCCCTGGAATTTGTAGCCTCCTACGCGATCCTTTGCTTCTCCTGCCCACTTCAGTAACTCTTTGCCATCCGCAGTTTCTAGCACTGCCAATAGCTTGTCGCCGTGTCTCACCGGTCCAACTCCTTCAGGTGTACCAGTGAGCAGAAGATCGCCCTCTTCAAGTGTCATGATGCTGGAGACATGGTTTATGAGTCTCGGTATGCGGAAGCTGCATACAACGAATATCAGCCGGCTGACCCTTGTCCCAGTTATGTGCCCCGGGCTAGATGAGAACGGTGCGGAGTAGTATGCATGGTTTCTACGTACATCATGTCGGATGTCAAGCCGTTTTGTGCGAGTTTGTCATTCACCTTTAGCCAGAGTCGCAGATTATGCGGGTCTTCCACGTCTTCCGCCCGGATGAAATTGCTGACCGGGCAGAAGGTATCGAAACCTACGTCACATGGAATTCTTTAAGCAGTTTGAGGCTAAGCATCGTAGTGACGAACCAACCCTTCACAGCTGACCAAGGAAGTCCTTTCTTCTTTACCACTTCCTGGAGATTACGGGCGGTCCTGTGTATCATCAATCCCATTATTCGCATTACGCGCTTAAACGTGACTAGGGAAGGAATGCATACATATCAATAGCCAGAGTATAACCAGCAATATGATTCATCGCATCACTTTCAGGCACGTCGCGACCCTTCTTGCCGATAACAACGCCTAATTCGACTTCGTGGTGTACGTCGATCCCTTGTGGAAGCTCCACGGTACCGTTACTGGCAAGGTACGAAGTGGTAGGCTTCAGAAAGAAGAAAGGCTCTTTAGGAGCGGTGTTTCCTAGTTCTGCGAAGTGATGCGAATGGTAAGGATAGGGAAGTCAGTCACGGGATCTTTCGCAAATGCCGAATCAGGGCAATCCCAGATACGATAGCTGGAGCCCTATGGGAAACCTCTCCCCTTGGAGTAATGTTCGTCGCATGCACCTTTAACATGGTTCAGGTAATTGCGACCGATTGCAACGCATTTCTTCCCTGACCGAAAGAAGGAAGCCATCTGTATCGTTTACTTGCTCCGCTTACTTCGGTTGATTCTGTGACAACCCGCAAGATCAGCCTTTCGCAAAACACAACGAGTAATTCTAGAAGGAAGGACGGGTCCCAGAGCTGCACCCCTCGGCAAGACTCACCTGAAGCGCGCCGCGCTGCCTGATAGAAGACCTCCTGCTTGCAGCCGCTTGGAAAAGGCCGGCGGCCTGCCGTCGGTTGGCTTCAGCTCACGAGGCATCGGCAAGACGCCCGGGAAGCACAAAGTTTGACAGTAGTATAGCCTCGAACAGCACCATTCGCCAGCTTTTGTACGCCGAGCCTTCGACTCTGTAGCAGCAAAACATTAGGAAGCCTGCAAAGACAGGCCAGGCCGGTGGCTTCAGAGCGATCATAACAAGGTCCTACCCTTCCGGGTGGTTCCGTCGCCCTAGCGTCAGCCGTGTACAATCTGTCTACCAGGCCACACGCTCCTGAAGTAGAAAGCTACACCAGACCGCTCTCTAGCTGTAGACTATCCACCTGCCAGGTGTTTCTAAGATGGACCAGGATACGCCACAGAACTTCAGCTACGACTACATTCAGAGTCAGTGGTCGGGACCTCTCTGCATCGAAGTCAGCCACTAATATTTCAAGGAATAGAATTCTGTATAGTCGGTAACGCCAGTGTCGGAAAGTCAAGCATTCTGGTTCAGCTGACCGACAAACGCTTCTTGGGTGCTGCATCGGAGCCTACTGTCAGTCTATCGATATATGCGGACTTCTCCGTACTGATCTTGCCCCGAATCCTGACAGATTGGAGTTGAGTTCGGGAGCCGCCTCATACCTCTGGAAGATGGGCGGAAGATCAAGTTACAGGTGAAAGCGATTATTTCGCAATCAGCTAGCTACAAACCATGCTAATCTTCATGCAGATCTGGGACACAGCGGGACAGGAGACGTTTCGGGCAGTAACGAGGTCGTACTATCGCGGGGCTGAAGGTTGCCTGCTGGTGTACGATGTCTCGGATCGCCGGAGTTTTACTGATCTCCACATCTGGCTGGATGATTTAAAGCAATGGGCAGAGGAGGATGTAGTGATTATGGTTGTAGGCAACAAAAGTATGTCTCTCGTAAAATCATGGTTGTCATCGAAAGTACTGACTGTATACGGGCCGGCTTCTCCCAGTTGATACGCCAGAGACGCGTGAGGTCACGCGGCAAGAAGGACAAGAATGGGCAGGAGAGCATGGCCTTCTATATTTCGAAACAAGTGCAAAGACAGGCGAAGGTATAGAACAGGCATTTGAGAATACTGCCCGGAAGATACATGAACATCTCTCCAAGAATAGGGAGCAGTTACTAGCCAAGCGAAAGAAGCGCCAGGGTGCTATGGGCAGTTTTCCCAGTCTACAGATGGGAAGTAATAGTTCGCGGACGGGGTGTTGCTGATCTGGCATGCTTCAGACTTCCGATGACATGTGACTAGAAAAATCAAGTACATTTCCTTAAATCCATTCCTTGTAGCTTTATTTGTAGCAGGCCTTTCGGAAAAGCCTTAGGTAGAATAGGCAGAAATCCCCGAGTAATTCCAAATACGTATTCGCATGAGTTTATCTCTGTAATGTCGGCATCAGCTAGACGTACTTTTTGCTTTTTGTCCCTGGTCGTACCTTTTGCGGATGCCAGGGCAAAAGCTGGTTGCGTCTGGTACCACTACTCACGCTACAATCAGGCAACTCGAATAAGCGGGCCAACTGCGGCAAAATGGGCACAAGCCGGCAATTGCTAGTTGATGCTGGGTCTCGCGGCTGCTGAGAGCTCGCACGCCTGTCAAAGCCGCCAAGATGGCAGAGGACGCCAAAGCGCTCACGCGCACCCGCTCAAGTAGCAGCAGTAGCAGGAAGCGCACGAACAGCCTCGGAAGCTATACAGACACCCAATGCAGCGGTCTCGCATCGCCAGAGCGGGAAATGCATGCCACCACCGATGCTAGTGGTGCTGCTGCACCAGCTTGGACGGGACCGCGGAGCGGAAGTGCACCTCCTGAAGGGAGAAGCAGGATGTCAGCTTTGACCTGCAAGAGCATATCTGATTCACATCAAGCGGATGAGAAACAGCTTGCTGGGCATCAAGGCGTTGCGGAAGGCCTGCAAGTTTCCGCACCTGAAGCTCGCCAAGATCGTGTACAAATGGACCACCAAGTCGATAAATTACTGCTTGACGGTCTAACGGTATCGAAAGATAGACTACTGCTACTCCGAGCGGATCTAGAGATGGAGAAGTTGTTCAATGATGCCGCGTAAGCAGCATGCAGGCTATCTTCGCAGTGTATGGCTATCGATCTGACCTGTTCTCTATTCTCCCGGATGTTCAAGTCGCACCCGCCTGCGCGTAGCGCCCCCAGGGTTCCCGCCAAACCTCAATTCGTATCAAAGACTGCTCATACATAGATTAGCAGACATGTGGGGCATCACCAGAGAGTTGGAGCCGGCCTCCTGTTCTATTTCAAGCGGAACCACTCCAGTATCCCCCGCCAACGTTGGTAGCATGATCTCAGGCACCATCATACTGGTCAAGACAGAGGCAACGAAGTTGTAGGTCACTCTGTCCTGTCTTCGTGGCCTATCCTTGAGTTTAAACAAATTCCCTGCAGACCGCCTGTAAGGATAGCGTCTCTCGCCCCACCCTCTTCACCTGAACAGGGACCATCGGCCTCTTCCGCAATGGTATCGCTGGTTTCGAAAGCAGCTGGACTAGCCTTAGAGAGCTCCGATTTGCAACCGAAGCTGTCGACTCGGACCGCTGAGCCTAGGCAACTCATGCACGATGCGGAAGTACCACCGTCGGCGACATCTCCCGCAAGTCTGCCTCTAGGCTCAACAATCTCTACAGCATCAACCTCAGGCTCGCCATCACCGGCAAGCGGACCAGTCCGTATCATGTCCAGAGCTGCAAACGCTGCTGCTAGAGCCGCACTCAATAAGTCTCGGTCTCCGTCAGCGGGCTCCGGGAGTCAAGGTATGACCTTCGAGGAACGCGAAGCCGCATACCAGCAAGCCCGTATGCGAATCTTCAACGAAGCGCATCGTCCTGCCGCCAGTGCGGTAGAGCAGACCAGTGGACCCCCTGTCATGCCGTCCCCTCAGAACATCCATGATTTGCAGCAGCAACAGCAGCTGCTGCACCAGCCAATGCCATCGCCGTTACATGGTGCTTCGCATAATCAAGTTCAGCAGCCGCAATACGACCATCAGATGCAATATGCGCAACTACAAACAGCAGCCGGGCCACCACATCTGAATCCGGCCTTACGACCTTCCGCTCCTGTCTTCGTGTACCAAACAGCACCTCCAGATCACGCGTACGGGTCTGTGTCAGGACAATCCCAGCCGGAACACTTTGCTTACTATCCTGTGCAAATGCAACCCGAGCCCAACTTGCACGCCGGACCCCCTATACAGGTGACGATGCCGTCTCCAGCAACGAGTCACGCTCAACGACCCCGCTCGCAAATGGCCGACTCTCCTTACTCTGGTGCAATAGCGCAAGCAAGCGTTTCCTCTGCCTCGTCACCTTTCGCACGTCCAACATCGTCTACTTCACACTCTTCGCAATCTTCCATCTCTACTGCTACGTCCCAGTCTTCCATCAGGACCGCCAGTACCTCCTCGGCGCAGAGGTCAACATTGAGCGGAAACAGGGGGCATGTGTCGCCAGGAGTGAATTTACAGCCCGCAAGGCAATTTTCTGCTTCGACTGGACCTTCCACGCGGCGAGTGAGGCCTACTGCCCGGCCGTCCATCGGCTCATCGAGCACGCGCTCGAATGCCTCAATGCGCTCACATCACTCACAATCGTCGTCCTCGAGTCCGAGCGTCGCTGGAGACAGTTACGCTTCGGTACAGGTCGCCTCCTCACAAACCTCTAAAAGCGAATCTAGTTCGCCAGATCGGGACAATGGCGACAAGGTTACTGGAAGTCCAGAAGAGATCATCTTGCCCAGCCCCCACGCTACTGTGCCGACTCGACCCGACTGGATTGATACGCCAGCTCCGTTCAAGCAACCCCCATCTTCGACATCTTCTGCATCGTCAATTTCGTCCAAAGACTATACATCCGATTTGACGGAGGAGCATTTGGCCATACAGCGAGATGACGCCCATACTCCGCTTTCCTCAACTTCAGGCAAGCTGTCAGGGCGCGGACTAGAGGACATAAACCTGAACTTTGATAGTGTTAGCGACTTGGCAAGCGTCATTGAGGATGACCAGCCCTATGCTCGTAGCACGCCGCTACCGCACTCCGCACCATTGCCTGCAGATGTTGATAGCGCTACTTTCTCGGCTAGACATGATCACTCAGATAGGGCTGATACGGCTTCTCAAGTATCATCCTCTAAATCTTCACGCAGCAAAGGGACGAGCTCTGAGCCTCGCGTGATTGAGAATCCGCCGCTGCGCTACGACAAAATCAAGGGCTGGACAATGCTTAATTCAAGCAGCTTATCCCAGATAAATGGCAACGACTCCTTGACGGGAACACCTTATAAAACGCTTACCCCAGGCAATCAACACAAAAAGCCACCCTCGCCTGCCCCATCTGTGGCTTCATCATCGAACTGGTCTCAGCACGCGTTCCAACCGACTCAACTCGCTCCCTCTCAAAATATTCCGCAACTGCTGCCACAGCAGCAATTGCAAGACGTCTACCGACCTCGGCATCCACATCAGCAAAGCCAGCACCCACCTCAGCACTATGTGATGATGCCAGTGCCGGTTTGTTACCAAAATCAGACCGGGTCTCAACCATACCCCCAATCTGGGTTTCTCTCACCACAGCACCAGCAGGCTCAGCAAGGCCCGTCGCCGGGGCCTCAGCCCTTCCAACAAGGTATACAGGTCCCGTATTACTCGCCACAGCCGTCCCAGCCTGGACAATATACCGGGCAGCGCATCCAGGTTATATACCAGCCCATGCAGCATATGCAGTATATGCAGCCACAACAGCCAGTTTACGGCGCATTTGTGCCCCAGCAACCTACCGACGGGCACATAAGAGGCATGACGCCAGCTGATATGATAGCCAACGGGGAGATGCTGTATTCATATGACCTGCCCAGGCCAGTACCTAGGAGTGGCGCTACACTTTTCGACCCAAATGCAAGTAGCTGAGATCTTAGACTGCGGCAGATGCGCCAACAGATTTAAGCCGGACCTTGCGTACCAACCATTATTGTACGGGGAGCAGGATCTTGATATGCACTACTTGAAGTGACAATACTGTTGTATTGCGAGGACATCTATGTATGGTCCGAACTCACCATGCGAGCGATATGTAGCTGCATACATAGAAATCATATGCGAAAATACGGGCTCGGAGGCATGTTATAAGATGCTTGCAATGACCCTCGCCTCAACGGGTATCATCCCGTCATCGTAGTTGCGGCTTGAATCTGTACCAGCGCGCCATGTTAGCAGAACATTGTTGACCAGACAAGCTATCGCACCTGTCATTCAGCAGAATCCGAACAGCTGTCTTTAACATTTTCTTTCCCCCGCTGCTCGACTAGTCGACTAGTATTAGTCATGTTGCTTCTGTTAGCCGATGCTGCCGATACAGCCACCGCAATCGAAAGCGGCGGACGTGTGTTATCCGCTATCTTGGGATGGGCATCTACCATGTAAGCATAAGAAAGTCTCAGTCATGCAATCTTGCTGACACTGTAATTGAAGTGCCTGGTCTATCTCTTTTTACCCGCAAGCTCTTCTGAATTATCGCAGACATAGGTAGGCGGAGAGGCTAATCGTAACCAAACACAAAAGACTGAGGAGCAACCTCGTCTCTGGGCAGTGTCGATGGTTTAAGTCTCGATTTCGTCTACCTGAATGTCCAGGGCTTTCTAGCCTACTCCGTGAGGCTCGGCTGGAAGGCGTACCTTTCATTCCAGGATAAGCTGACCTCACGCATGGGCGACTAACGCATCGACAGATATACAACGTGTCCCTCTTCACCTCTGATTACGTGAGGGAAGAATATCGTAAGAGGAATAACGGTCACTCACCTTCAGTCCGAGGCAACGACGTTGCCTTTGCTATCCATGTAAGCCATGAGGTTTATTCTGCTTTCCGGGCTACTATTCCTGAACTATCACTCAGGCTCTGGCGATATCGATACTCACTTTGGGTCAAACTTTTGTATACGAAGTGCGTAATTCCACTGGCTAATGGCGACAATCATCTGTGCTAAGCCTGCCCTCAGCGCGGCCACAAACAAAAGCTCTCCCAGGTGTCAGCCTTCTTCATCGCTGTCACTAGCATCGGAGTTGCAGTCGGTACAGTGATAGCTGCTTTCAACGGACTAAACTGGCTGGACCTTCTGTACTATTTGTCCTACCTCAAACTTGTTATCTCTTTCTGGAAGTTCGTTCCTCAGGCATGGCTTAACTACACACGAAAGAGCACCATCGGGTGGTCTATATATAACATACTGCTTGTGAGCCGGCAGCTATAGACAACTTGATACAAGAATTCAGTTCTGATCGACAGGCTTAGGACTTTTCCGGGGGAGCATGCTCTCTGTGAGTGTGTATGCACTCCAGGCCAATGGTGGATGCCAGCTGACATGCTGCACCTCAGCGCTCAGCTCTTGCTTGACGCGCGACTCAACAAGGATTGGGGTTCCATACGGGGGAACCCTGCGAAGCTGTAAGTTAATAGGTCCGTTCACAACAAGACAGACTTGAACAATTTGCCTTCAGTATCTTGGGCCTGCTTGCTATGTCCTTCGATACACTGTTCATGGTTCAACATTATATCCTTTATCGCCATTCGAATTCAGCCGACATGGAAGGCAAAGGCAGCTCAACCGAGGAAGCGGACCCATTGGGCGTACAAGGGGAGGCAGACGAGCGGACGCCCTTTGTATAGTTTGACAGGCCTTTAGTAGCATGGCAGACTACCGAGTAATATTACTTCGGTTGATTGTGGCAGGTGTGATCGAGAACGCGATAGACTTTCTTTTCGCAATTGTGATGCGTTGCGGTGCGAGTTGAGTACCCACCCCTCCTATCGCCCTGTACCTACTCTGGTTCCCATCGCTGTGGATCTCTGCAAGCCCGCAGCCGAGCTACTGCTTGCATTCGACCGCTGGCCGGCGGCTGCTGTGCATTCTGTTTCAATTCACCAGGGGCACGCGTGCCTGAACAGGAGTAGCGAGATATATGAAGGAAATGCTGCGCACTTCGGCAGGCCTCATTAATATGGCGAATGGCAGGGCAAAATATGAGTCAAGGCCCCTCACAACGACCCGGCGGCCATCACGGCGCGTGCTGCCAATACTGCTGGCAGCTTTCGTGCTTTCGTACTTCGCATACACCCATTTGGCGAGCAATGCGATCCCAGCTTCCTCTTCCTCTTCCTCATCAGATTGGGTTAGCCCTCCATCTCCTCTAGCCAAGAATGAAGCCGCCAGTCGGGACCTTCCTCCAGCCGAAGTCGAACTGGAGCCACGGCCGCATAAACTTGAGCTTGTGTCACCGATGTACAATATCAAGGTGCTTAGGAGCATTCTGCAGCATTCCAATACATCCTGGCAAGACAAGCCAGACGAGTCGCATGGCTATTTTGTGCAGAGCCTGGTGTGGTTTCAGAATGCAAGTCGACCTTTGTCCACTCGAAATATGGGATGAAGCTAATATTTACGCTGCCGCTTCTCACCCTCCTAGATTGACGGTCTACGACCGGATATTCCGGCCAACTTCATCTCAACCGCCTGTAGATTCCCTAATCCCGCGTCACTGACATCGAATGGACGAACGGCCGGCGCCTTCAGGCCTGCCTTCTTAACGTCACCTGGTATCCTGCATACCCATCAAACGCACCCAGATGACCGCAAAATTGGGCACGACTTCGTCTTCTTCATCGATTGCGAATTACCGAAGCAGCTACAAGACCAGCCAGAGCAAGTGCATGATGTATCGCTGGCGATTACTGTGGAAGTTGGACTCCTCGATACACCAACTTTAAAGGGCATGAGGGAGAACATCACCGTTATCGTCGGGAATGATGACATTCCCCTTCAGCTATATCAGCCCCCGAAGGAGAGATCAGAGTTTGCAGTTTGTCTGTCAGCTCTCACATATTCCCTGGCAGACGCTCCTTTATGGCATTTGCTGGAATGGCGCATGTATATGCGCGATATTGGCGTTGACAAGTAAACAGTCGCATGTGACATTAATTCGGTAGCCGCGCTGATCTAAACTTTGGTACAGGGTGGATTGGTATGGCCGCGAAGGTAGCTTTGGCGAATTCGTGGAAATCTATAAGAAAATGAAAGGAGGTCAAGATACTTTCTCGTAAGAAACCCTGTGCCGTATAATTCCATCGATAGGGCACTCCCTAACTACGCGTTTTCTGTTTAGTCACGTGCCAAATCTAGTCATGCATCCCTATCGCGGCCCACCTGAAGCTTGGGAGAAATACACAGATCAAGATGCCTGGTATATGGACTGCATCATGAAGAATGCCTTCTCCTCGGATTATATCCTGGTCATCGATACGGACGAATTTCCCATGGTTGACTGGAGACTGGAAAAGCCCCTGGAACAGTTCAAGACCTTCATGAGGGGCGTGCCAGCGTCAAAGGGCTCTATAGAGTTCGACAGAGTTGGTATGGCGCGGCCATATGCTCAAGGAAAACACTCTGCAAATGAGCTCATTCAGCTCCAATACAAGTGAGTCATGCTCCCGTCCTGTCCCGGTTGACACGAGAGTTTTGCCAACGGAACTCTTTTTCCAGCTGTATCAACAGCCTCGATAACAAGATTAAAACACTGTATCGGGCCAGGTCTGTCTTTGCCGTTAACCAGCACAAACCGAGAGTAAGATTGACTATACTGTCCCTTCTGATCGGTCCTTAACCTTAATGATGTGTCTACTTAAACAGAAAGGGGGAATGTACCCAATGCCACCTGAAGCTGCACAAATCGAGGTAAACCCAAAACCGCACCAACAATACCTCTGGCATCTGCAGCATGGCTATCAAGATGAGGTTTGGCCAAAGCTTGTTCACTATCGCGTAAGTATCCATTAAGCATGATGACAGAGGCATCCTTCCGTACTCACGGTAGTCTGCGCAGTATTACAACCAACCAGAGATGGATGCATGCTCTGACCCTTCGCCCATGGCTGATATGCCGAAGTATAGAGAATACTTGCAGAAGCTCCGGAAAGAAGTCGCCTCGTTAGCATCGCAAATCACCGCCAGAGTGGCCGCTAAGTAGACATAGAGCCTTTAGGAGGCATCAGTAGTCATTTCCCCGCGCATTCCAAGGCAGTCACTTTCCAGTACCGTCCGATGTATAATTAGCAGCGAGCTTCAGTCCAGCCTTGCTGTAAGCATGCAGTAATTTTGCCACATTTCCGATTGACGTAACGCAGGCCTGTAGCTGCTTCTTGAGCACGTAAGAGTAGGGCTGCATTCACACTCTGATGCATCTGAACAGTAGATATGACTCCAGTTGCTGAAGCGAGTAGCCAGCCCCCGCAGCTAGCCTCAAACATCGAGGGCTTCGACAACTCGCTCAAACTGCTAATAGCTGTAGCAGCAAGGGCAGCTGCCAACCTACAACTACCGCAAGACGCAAGTCTGCCGAGTACAGACATCACCACTATAACACAAAATCTTGCTGCCTTCAAAGTAAATGCGGAGCAACCTGTCGAGAGCGGTGTTCCCGCCGCAACTGCGCCGGCGCTCAACGCACCAGATACCGACAAGGGAGACTCAGTCGACGAGGTAGATGCAGTAGAGGTTCAAGAAGCTGCCAAAGCGATAGCTGCAGCTGCGACAGACGTTCCACAACTCAGCCAGGAGGAGTTGCACCGAGAGCGCGAAAAGCTCCGTGCAAGTATCAACAAGGTCGAAGCTGCGAATGCCGATGCAGCTAGACTGCGCAAGAAGCAGGCGTTGGATTGGGCAGACGAGGTTGCCAAACACTGTAACTTCGGTAGGCAACAAGATGAGGATGCACGCCTTTCTCGCTCAGTTCTGCTAATGCTGCGGTGGCTCCCTCAGATCCCCAAGCCTTGCCGCCGAGTCCACGGGCAGCAGACCTCAAACCCTCTGTAAAAGATCTTTCTAGGGAGAAACATCACGAAATATTGCATGACATTCTTATGCTCTCGTTGCACCTTCCCCCTCCCTCAAAACATGATACCGCTCATCCCGGAAATACCAAGCAAGCAAAAGCAAAGACACCCGAGAATGCGGGCGTATATACAGCTCTTGCGCGATATCTCGTCTTTGTCTTCGCACAGATCCTGAACATCCCCACGGCCACAGTTTACGATGCCGAGAAGGCTATGGCCCAGCAGCTATACTTTGTATTTGAGGAGACGAAGAAAGCGGAGGTAGAGCAGGAGGCCCCCGGCGGTGACCTTGCTAGTCGTGCCGACAATGAAAGGATGAAGCTAGCTTCACAAGGTGCTATAGCGGAAAGAGAGAAGAAGAACTCGACATGGAAATGGGCTGCTACAGGAGCCGGATTTATAGCTGGAGGCGTACTGCTAGGTGTCACTGGTGGCTTAGCGGCGCCCCTGATAGCGCCACTCCTGGTTACAGCAACTGGAGGAGCTCTGTCGTTCTTGGCTACATCAGGAGGTGCTGTCCTATTGGGTACGATGTTCGGCCTAACGGGAGGCGGGCTTACTGCCTTTCGGGCGAAGAGACGAATGGAGGGGATCGAGGAATTCGAGTTTGTCAAGATTGAAGATCCCGACATGCCTAATATTCCCAGTCTTTCGGCCACTATTATTTCATCAGGATTTCTCGTTAAGGATGATGATTGGATAGCTCCGTACAGGCATACATTCTTGCAAGATACGAGAGACAAACGAGATGTGTTTGCACTTAAAGCAGAGTCAGGAGGTTGGTGTATACTCATTCAGCTTCCGAGGGAAGAGCATTCAGCTGATTGCTTGTCTCCTAGTGATGTTGCAAGCTGGCCGGGCTCTCGACAGCTACGTCAAGAAGTGAGCTCGCTCAAGGCGCCTCTTCTGCTTCCGCGACTGATCTTGTGGCCTTTCCAGCTTTCTCATTGGAAAAGGGATAAGTGAAATCATTAAGCGGACCGCATTGGCGGCAGTGTTCAGCGCTATCTCGTTGCCCGCAACCGTTTACAAGACCGCTACCAAGACCCTTGATAACGACTTCCAGCGATCCACCGACCGAGCGCAGAAAGCAGGCGTCATACTCGCAGATGTGCTTGAGAAGGGTGTCCAGGGCAATCGACCGACAATATTGGTGGGTCGGAAGATTGGCTGTCGGACCGCCAACCGAACCATAGCTGACTATGGTCGCCAGATCGGAAGCTCGCTTGGCGCGGTGACAATCATGACTTGCCTGCTAGAATTACATAGACGAGGTCTTGGCGGACTTGTATTTGATGCCATCTTGATATCTCTGCCAGCATCGCCAACGCCCGAGGAGTGGTTAAGAATGCGCCAAGTCACTTCAAGACGGCTCGTCAATGCCTATTCGTGCGTTTGATAGCTGCTGATTTGGAGTGTCAGGATGCTGAATTCTTTCTCCCTGTTGTTGTTCTACAGCGCCAACGATTGGGTGCTAGCTATCATTGCCCGTCTTCATACGCTTATCTCCACCAAACTCGCGTTCGGCGTTGCCGGTCTTGGCCCAATCAAGCTCGGCAGTCTCGGAGATGAGTATAATCCGCTCGTGGAAAATATAGACCTTTCCGATATTTTGAATGGCCATCTCGAACTGGCACCGAAAATGAGCCAAGTTCTGGACCGCATTGGTGTTGAGAAATAGATAGAGCGCAACTACCACAAGACAGAAGTAACTGCACAATATATATAGCCATAGTCAGGATCGCCGGCTTAGCAGTAGACGATCAATATTTTGCACCCCACAATGTAGCATTCGGGCGGCGCTCTCAAGCGAAATCTCAGTCCAAGATGGATGTACCGAATAGCATTCCTGTATTTGTAGATATATCCTGTGAATTTTCCTCGCCTACAGTCTGAGCGTGTCGGTTCTTCTTCTTTTTCTTCTTGCGTTTCCTCTTCTGCTGTTCATCATGCGCTCCTGGGGATTCTGTTATTGTTCCAGTCACGGTGGTTTCAGTCATGGTAGACTCGGCATCGTCATCTCCCTGGTTGTTGGCTTGTAGAAGGTCATCGTTCCGATACTCTGATTCGATTGCGAGGTCACAAGGTAGCTTTAGTGCTGTGCTAGTCGGAGGTCTCGCGGGTAATGCGTGTGCTGGGAAGCTTTCCTCCTTGTAGGCATTAGGCGTAGCTGGTTCGGCAAACTTATCGGCCGCGGGAGCTTTCGCATCCTCCGGCCCTTCGATGGCGGTACCCTTCTTCTGCTGGCTGTTCTTTCTTGATGATGAATCTGTAAGTAATGGGCGCATTTTCTTACGAGATGTTCCTGGCTTGTCGTGGAACAGGTCGGTCCTTTTCTTCCCTTTCGCTGTTATCGATTTAGCACGACTATCCTCCTCTTCTTCAGTGTCACTTGCAGGCTTCGCGATAGTGTTTGTAACGGCTTGAGCATGATTTTTTAGACTAGAAGTAGGTGCACGAGGTGTTTCTGGTTCCTCGTCTGCTTTCCGCTTTCGATTACTCCCACTAAGCAATGTCTTGAGCATACGTCCTTCGGCTGAATTAACATTCGCCAAAGCTGCTGCGGAGGTCTTCGAAGATGAGGGCTTCGCACCGAGTCCCAATCTGTAGTAGCATTTCCACTCAGGAAACCGTGTAGCTTTGTTACATTCGTTGGAACATACCTCTCAGGTCGTGTTCGCAAACTTTCCAGGTTTACATCGGTGTCATCAAAGTTCTTGAAGCTCTCTAATTCGACCGAGGGAGGGAGCCAGGATACCACCATCCGTCTGACATTATTGACAGAGTTGAGCAATTCCTCTGCAACGGGTGTATGCGTGACAATTGTGCGACAAAGTAGTTTTGCAGCGTGAGTGCCTGGGTCGATTCCCCGAAGGCAGCGTAGCCAAGGGACTTCACTCACGGTGGAATGCCTCCAGATCTACTACCTCGTCTGTATCTTGTGCCATAGGAGTGCGTTGCAACTTGAATGGTGATAGCACAAAGTAATGTAGACGGTAGTGCAAGGTTGTGCTCATTACTGTGGAGGCCGATCGAGCCGGGCTGTAGCAGGCTAACTTCGACATGGGAAACCACTTCTGCGTCAGGCCGACTATGCGACCGTCCTGTGTACGGATATGATCTATCATGGCCTCTGAACCAATGCTCGCTCCACGCCATCTTCTATGCTCGAAGCCGAAGACAAGTCAACGCCCTGGCAGCGTGTACTATGGCTCAAGCAGTCGCAATATCCGGACAACTACCTGGATCCTTCATTCCTAGATAATCTGCAGAGAAATGGTAGGCCTTGGTTAAGGAAACGTCCGATGCCTGCCTTCGGCTGCTCAGTATGTTTTCGCAGTGAATGTCCGGCAGTACACTTATAAAGGCCTAGTGTATGACACTATGCCGGTCACTCAACATATATGCTCTACCATGGTATTCGTTGCCTTGTTCACCCATCTGTACGAGAGTATGTATCTCTGCCGTCTGTTCACGCGATATATCAAGTTTTCTTAAGCGGACTCTATAGATACCGTCGACTGGACGGCTTTGGTCGCCACAACCCTAACATCTTCGCTTCTCGGTTACTTTTGGTGGGAGTACTTGACAGCATACAGGCAGTTCAGTACGTATCATATGGTTTTTGCGACTCTTCTTTGGCTCACCAGCTGAGCGCTCTTTTAAGCAGGAAGCAACGTGTTATCGTCAACTTTCGTTTTGACGACCATCCTCCTCCTGCTATCGCCAGTTCTTCAGACCCTAAGCAAAGCGACTACATCAGACTCCATCTGGCCCCTGTCGGCTTCTTTATTTGGACTGAACGCAATCTTGGCAGACTACGGTCTTGATCCGAAGGAGCCATGGCAGCCCGTTCAGTGAGTTCGTCTTTTCTGACAATCCGACCTAGCAGCTGATGCTATATGCCATTGCAGACTGTCCTCAGCATTATCGGTCAACGCAGCAGTGTCAGCCTCAGTGGTATTATCATCGCGCCTATCGTCCCATCTGCAGGTTTTCGCCTTGGTGCTATTCAGCATCGAATGCTTCGCGTTGTTTCCTATCCTTCGAAAAGAGATCCTTGTGAGTATTCGCATTGCATGATGGCATTGCGGAGGCCTAGCTACATGATGTTTATGATACAAGCACGCTGAAATGCTATACCAACTCCTCGGTACCCTATGGTATACTTTGTGTCTGTCATTCGACTGTGCGGCACGAACAGCGATCTACGTCGAATGTTGTCAATGCAACTGCTACAACTATGCTGGCATTGCTTGCTTTGGTGCTGGTACTACCACTATCACTGGCGATTTCTGCCCTGTACGCCATATCCATCTTGTCACTTCAATTCGGTATCCCATTATGGCTCTTAAAACTCCAGAGCTTGAAAAAGTGAGCCAGCCATGATTCTATACCCAACTCCAGCACGTTCGTAGCAATTGGCTAACCTCTTTTTTGCTTTCTTTCCTTTCAGTGAGTTAAGAGGACCCTGGGATGCTGCAGTACCTAAAGTCGCTCCTGATTGATTCATCTGTCTCCATCGTGCATCCACTTAAGGCCAAGCCGTCTTGTTGTTGCGAAGCATAAGCATTCATGGGCATAGGCTGCATTGGAGGTGCGACACCGTCGAGAAAAGGCAGCGTTATGTCACTCGAGACCCAAGGGAACTTTGCATGCGGGAAACGACAGTCAGCTGTCCGCACCGGGATTCTTCCAGAGACTGCAAGATCAACTCACATCTTTCTGCATAGTACCCCAATCCGCCATGAGCATCGAGTCACTTCCAGCTCCATGGCCTTGGGCCATGCCGGTGGTGCCCATCATGCTCTGCGGTCCGGTACTCATGGAAATGTCCTGACTTGGCACAGTTGAATACGCTTGCGGTGGAGGCTGCATTTGCGATAGGATAGCCAGTGGGTGACTCGCTGGTAGTGGTGTTGTGCGTTCTCTATTAGCCGGTCGAGCATCGTCTCTCATAGCATCATTGGCCATGCTTGTAGCTATGCCATGACTTGGACTACCTACGCCATTTGCAGGATGACCCGATTGATAAGCGGTAGCATGGTTTCGTGTTCTAGTAGCTTGAAGATTTCTCAAGAATCGAGCATGAAGTGCGCAAGAATCGCCAGGATATAACGAAGCAGATTCCAGAGCTGTAGCAGCACTAGCGATGAGAGCGAAACAATGATCCACTTCGCCTGGTTCCAGTAGAGATGGCCCCATATCCCGACACAGAGTCCACAGGAAGAAAGCGGAATATATAGAAAACGACAGGAAAGTATCGGCTGCGAAGGAGAGCAGTCTTTTCTCTTCCATCGCCGTCATGCATTGTAATAGAAAACAAGCAGAGTTTACCGATTGATGAAATGCCGATATGCAACCTAGCTCGATGGACTGCCCGGTTTCCGTATGCGCCTTCTTTGGTGGTAGGAAACCGTTGGATATCATGCTTGCCCGTTCTTTTAAGCCCGGTAGAGCCATCTGTACGATCGAAAGATTGAGGCGCAGTTTAATGGCGGCTACCCAGACATCAATCTTCGAATCAATGCGCACTAGACCGACTATACACGTTTCCCAACAATCAGCGACCTTTATAAGACAGCAAGCCAGTACATGAACGCTCACCAGCTATGCACTCATCCTTCCAATCTTTGGCAGCTCGTTCTAGCTCTCTGTTGGCAGTCCGGGTAAGCATAGACAACGAAACCAGCTTTGCCGCTTTTTCTGAAGAGGTCTCTCCGACGTGTTCTAAAGCTCTCGCCATATCGGAGTATATATGCCATAACCTCCGGAGCTGGACCGAGGCGACAAGGAGTGTATCGGCTTGAAGATGGGAGCCCATTGCGAAACGAGAAGAAGCTGCTATTGCTGAATCGTCGGGTCCGATGAGAGTATTCATGTCAAACTAAGGGTAAAGAGGTAAGGTCAGCATTATGGAAAGTTTCGGCTTAGGTGTTTTGCTGTAAAAGCGTACCTGCATGGTGAGACTGAAGGAAACAAGCATGTCAGCTTATCGGACATTACCAGAGAATAGACTTTACGTGTACTGACATTGTATTGGCGACGAACAATGACAGCCAGACCCTCTGTTTCACGCGTATCCACAGTCTCGCCTCTTCCGTTAGATGCTGCTTCCCCTTTAGCGTTTCTCTGTCTAAACCACATTCTCTAGCAATTGCAATCGCCTGATTGGATTAATTGGGGAAAGGATGGATTGAACATTAGCGTGATTGCAACTATGACATGCCCAAATCGTCCTTCCGGCAAGCCACTCACTCTGTACAAATGCAAACAAGCTTTCTCATCCTCCGGTTCTTTGTGAAAGGTGAGTACTGCAAGGCCCTGTATAACTTCCAGAGAGCACTCAACATTCCCCAATACTTCTTTCAGATGTGCTCTAGCTGCTTGTTTGCAGTATGAATAGACTGGACTGATCAATCTTCTGGGTTGTCCTTCTGGAGTATGAGCTGTCGAATTCAAATATCGAGAGATGACGCTCAAGATGGCGCAATACAGGAATTTACTCCTGTTCCGAACGAAATCATGAGTGTGTATCGTAGGATCCAGCAAACAGTTGAGAACGCTCATTTCATCCATGTATAGCTTGAAGAGTGTAGAAGCATCTTCTTGATTGATAATACCAGCTTGTATGGGATCAGTGGCTAGCAAATACTCATGCGGATATACTTTGTTCTTTCCTTTTTTGGTACCGCTTGATTCTCCTCCTTGACCATTCCCATTGGGATAACCGGTATGAGACGGAGAAGAAGCAGAAGAAACAGGGTCTGCCACTTCTTCAACGTCCTCGGGTTTCATTATACTCTTCAAACTGAACAAACCTCTTCTGCCTGATCGTTCATCCTTGGGTAACAAGAAGGGAAATTTTAATGATTCCAAAGCTGCAGATTGTGCATCTGCTTGTATCGAATCTTGTATTCGTGTTGGACTAGCCAATGTCTTGGCTACATTGGGAAGCATTGTCGTTCTATTCGAGTTTGATCCGCCACTATGTGGTGCAGATGTTCCGTCGCTGCTATGGTACGACTGAGGTCGGGAAGCTGGATTGGGGGCAGGTAGTGTTGGTGGGGGAAATGCGGTCTGATAGGCATAATGTGAAGCATTGTTCGGATTGCCTAGATGTGATGGGGGCGCCTGTTGCATCTGCGTAGGCTGCTGGTGATGATATGCATATTGTGCTTGGTGGGTTGGCGGCATGGAAGATTGAGGTTGCGGGAGGGCGTAGGCCGAAGCTCCATACTGGTAAGGAAGGCTGCTCTTAGGCATATTGTTTGCCGGATCGTGGGATATGCCGGTGATGTGCTGCGACTGTTGTTGATGCTGCTGCTGCTGAGGCATAGGTGGCAGCCGGGGGGAAGCCGACGACGGTCCGGCTACCGCGTTGCTGCTGCCGTTCCGCTGGTAGTAGCCATTTGAACCATCAGAAGCCTGAGGCTGAAGAGCAGCGGGGCGTGGCGCCTGATGATATTGATGCGGCAAAGGAGGAGGAAAAGGCAGAGGGAGCTGTTGCTGCTGCTGTTGGAATGCTTGTCTCGATGGAGGGGCAGCCTCTAGTGGCGGAGGGCCGCTGGACTTTCCGCCGACATTGCCAGCGGCAGAAGAAGAACCCACGCCATGCATGGCAATAGCCTGTTCCAACACATGCAGGTTGTTCCCGCTCTGGTCATAGATAGGCGATGCTTGCGCTTGCGAGCTCCCAGCTGGATTACTGCTCGCAGGTCCAGAGACAGATGCTGCCGTGTTCAGAGACAAGGTGCGCGGCCGCGAGGGAAGAGACTGATCTGGAGATGCTGGAAAGCTCCCCTGTGCAGCATTGCTGGTGCTACTCGGCCCAGACTTGGCTTTCTTGGCTCCAGCTGGAGTGGAGGATGCAGGCGCAGTGCTCTTGCGGTCAGTTGTGCCGCTGCTGTCCTGCGGAGGATAGAAGACTGCGCCCTGTCGCTTGGGCGGACTGACAGGCGGAATACAAACAAGCCAGGGTCAGCGAGGGCGGCCAATACCAGCAGGCAACGGCGCGACTGACGGCGCGTCTCTTGTGTCGCTCTTGCGCTTTCTTCCCCTGTTGTGCTTCAGGACTCTGAGAGTTGCATCAGTGTTGTACAGCCAGCCCAAAGTCAGCGGCGACTGTTCTCGCAAGAGAAGTAGATACAGGGCGCGGGACTCACTCGCACGCCAGGTTTTGGTTGATGCATCTCATGCATGGGAACGGCGTGTCTGAATCCGAAGGGACGCATTTGATCTTGTGCATGCGGCATTGTGAGCCTGTATGTTTCCAGTTCACGATGTTGTTGTTCGCGAGGAAAGGCGACCCAGACGTCAGGGCGGTGCTCCACAGGACAAGCATCAGAAGCGCAACATACACGCCTGGGCTCCTCTCTGGATCGGTCGCTGCAGCTTTCTCGGCTCTCTGCTGCTGCTTGAAGGGTCGTATCCGCCTCCATGGGGTCCTCCATTTACGCTGTCGTCCGGATTTCCGACCTGTGCGAAGAAGCTAACAGCCTCGCTGCCATCCACTGATCCCTCGTCGAATGTCGCTGCTCTGCTCCTGTCCCCTGCATCGCTGTTGTCCTGCTGCTCGTCAGGCCTGTTGCTGCTGCCGTCGCGATCCTCGCTCTTCATCGTGGCCTCGACACCTTCTACCGACTGCACTCTCCACGGGGCCCTCGATAGCCTCTTCGGCTCCGAGACACTGAACCCGGTATCTATAGTAGTGCCTTAGACTACTAAGTCTTATCTCGCGAGCATCTCAGCTTACCGACTGCAGACTGCTTGTCGGTCTCTTGCAGCTTCGGTCAATGGGAAAGAGAAGTGACTGTTCTGTCGGTCAAATTCAGGCACCGATGATAAGAATGTCACAACGTCCAAGTCAATTCCCAGAACTGGACACAGAGTCTAAGAAGATAACACAAGTGCGAATCATTGCTTCAACACAGTCTGCATCTCCCCTAGCTAGCTGGTGAAGCATATGCGGGTGGGGCTTCTACTATATCATACCGCTCGGTGATCAAGACTATGCTGCAGTTCGGGCGTCAGCTTGTGGCGAACGCTACCCTGGCCAGAGCGATAGACTCAGGCTATGGCTGGAAAGGCTCTTTGCACTGTAACTATTTGTCGAGAGTGGCCGACTCCCGCTATACGTGCGGGTATAACCCCGGAAGAAAAAATAGAAAATCCCACCGTGCGTCCGGGAAAACATGTACGGGTCAGTAAATGTAATCAATGATCCAAAGGCGCACTCCTTGAATGGAGATGGCAGTAGTTTCTGAGAGTAGCTCACATGTTATTGATTAGCCTGGATCTATGTGGCGGCTCTGATAGCTTAAGCTGTTACGAACAAGGTCGATCTTCCTTTCATCTGTGGGGATTATGACCAGGCTTCTGCTTTCTTCTCCCGCCATTCGCATCGACTGTACACATATTGCAAGGGACAGTTGAACGAAGCTACACATACCGACAGAATCAATGACGCTACCGCTGCTAGAAGATGAACCCCGAAAGCTAGACGCTGTCATCATGGGTGCCGGAGTCACCGGGCTATCAATTGGCCTAGAACTCGTGAAACGAGGGTACAAGATCGCTTTTGTAGCGAAGGACCTTCCCGAGGATGACCAAAGTCCTGGTTTCGCTTCCCCTTGGGCTGTGAGTTCGCTTCAACCTCTCACTCGCTCATTGTTAAGCTTGTTAGGCTTGCATGCTGAGTTGTCGGGACTCCATAGGGCTGCAATTGGTGTTCTTTCGCTGGTAAGGGGGCTATCCAACCAATCCTTTCGTCTAAATCTTCTGAACCTAACGTATGTCTTCCGATTTGCTGGCAGACAACAACAAGCGAGAGCAAGAATGGGACGGGAAAACGTATGAAGCTTTGTTCAAGGTGGCTAAAGAATATCCGAACTTGTGCGAGGTAAGCGCGTGACGAGACTGCAGCAGCGAACAACATTTCCATCGACGACAACAATTGATACTTTCGATGCTTGTATGACTGTCATCTTCCTGCAGCTTATTCAATTCCACTCCTACGAGAGCGAGAGCTTGCCCGAACCCTGGTTTAAAGATCTAGTGAAGGATGTTAGTGAATATAATTAGACAGCTCCATCTCAATCCAGATACAAAACTGAACATATCTGCTTCTTCCCCCTTGCTGCCTTCTACTTCCTGCATATAGTATACTATCAGTCATAAAGGTACAAAAGCAGGCGAAAGATGTGTCAGCTACAAGTCGTTTATAATGCACGCGCCAAACTACCTTCGACATCTCGCGCAAACGCTCCGCTCTGCCGGAGTACCTATCGTGCGCAAACGGCTTACATCACTTGAAGAAGCATATGATTTGCCTGCCTTCGGTCCAGTCGATCTAGTGATCAACGCAACTGGTATTGGAGCAAAGGTATTACTGGGTAATAAGGACAGGAACGATATATACCCTATCAGAGGTCAGACTGTGCTTGTGAAAGCGCCAGGTGTGAAGACTTGCTATATGATGGCTTCGGATCATCCGGATAAAAAAACGAACAAAGATACAGAGATAAGTGAACCTACTTATATTATTCCTAGACCTGGGCCTGAAGGCCATGTAGTCCTGTAAGTAACGAATGCTTCGCTTTGATGTCGTTTCCTCCCAGTCGATGCCATGGCTAAATGAATCCACTTCGTTCGGCCTCGGGCAGAGGTGGATCTTTCCAGGTCAACAATTGGGTGTACGTGCCGGACTATGCCCTGGCGGAACGTATTCTCAAGAAGAATTACGAGCTGTGTCCAGCTTTAGCAGGGCCGAATGGCAAATCCTGGCGAGATAGTAAGTCTGATGGCATTAGCACCTGCTCCTTGTCCGTACGAGAGAGTCTGTACTGAAGTCATCTTCTTCCGTTGTGTTCCAGTCGAAATTGTCTCACACAACGTCGGCTTCAGGCCAAGCAGAGAGGGCGGTTGCAGGCTGGACCTTGAAGACTTTGAATTAGGCGGAAACAGAGAAGGAATGCAGCTGGCACCGAAGAGTAATATTACAACACCTAGAAAAGCAGCTATTCTCCATGCCTATGGTATCGGTGAGTACTTGCATTGTTCTGCTCTTATCCCGTTTCACCATGCAAAGGAGGGATGATTTGCTGACCAGAAGTGGAAACTGCTCAGGCCCTGCTGGTTTCCAGGCTTCCTTGGGATATGCTCTGGAAGCTGGGGACATGGTAGATGCACACTTCAAGAAAGATAAGAGGTCCTCAAAGTTGTGAATACGGAGGAATCGTCTGAGGGGGAGATTGTAGCTTTAAGAATATTTCCATTGGAAGCAAGATACCCAAACAAACAAGAGAAATCCGCGTCTTTCAGAGTCTCCAGGAGTCAAGATCCTATAACGGTCAAGGCCCTTCAACGGGAAATGCAACAAAACACCCTTTTTTAAAATCTTTTCTGGAATCATCAGCAAACGTTGATGTAGCTTGCCGCGCAGGGGAAGCAAGGGTCGTAAATTCGTAAGATTGGGCAGTACGAACCATGTGTGGTCGGAAACAGAAAAAGGTAATAGGTATTGTCTGATATGAGATGGCCGACAAGTGTCCAATGAAAGGCAGCAGCCTGTCGCGAGGAAGAAGACGGAGAAGAGAAAGCTAAGCCTGACATACTCATTTCGAGCAACTTGGCGGAAAACCAAGTCAACACTGTCTAGTCATCGCAAGCAATGTGTAGAAACATTGAAAGGTCAGGAAGCTGACCCACAAGGTGGGCCTGCCGTTCAATAGGGAAGAGAAATACAATTTGCAGCTATGAGCATATCACCTTATGGAGTGCACGTGCTTGAACGAGAACTGGCAGTGTTGCAGATGCAGGGTTTAGGAAGCTCTCTGGGGTGTAAACATATTTCCAGACAGGTACCTGTCCTCTTCTGCCTATTTCCATCATAATCTCGCCCGTTATACGTCTGTATGCAAAGTTCATTTCATGTCCTAACAACATAGTACTAAACATGATGGTAGAAGCAGGCTACTTTCGCAGGAGGAAGAGAAGCGACTTGCAGCTTTACTGAGTGCTCGCATCTGTTATACTCTTGCTATTAGACTTGACTGTGACTAAAGAGGCCTCCCTTCACCGCTCGCACTCTGACATATCTCTTACGTGTTATTATATTGTCTTTCTCCACTCTGAGCGTGCAAGCTGGCCATCTCGCTCAGCTCTTGGAAGCGCGAACAGAGCAGTCAAGGGAAGGCAAGGATAGCAACGCTGGATAACAAGCAGGACACTGTACTACTTGTATGTTGTTCCGGAAAGCTACAGAAGCCCGCTCGGATCTGATAGCTGCAATCCCCTCTGCTTCTTCCATACGCCCGCGGTTCTCTCAGATCCAACAGACCTGTCTTACACTTAGGCTGGTCTTCACAACCAACAAGATAAGCAAGACATCCTGAAATACTACTAGTGACAGTAGTTCAACTCTCTCGGTATCATGTCCGACCTTCAGCCCATGCGCAGGCCTGGAGAGGGCGTGTAAGTAGCATGCATAGCAGACCATGCAGATGGGTCGGACATGCATGCTCACATCTCGAATGGCTATTGCAGGAGCGGACAGAGAGTAATGGTACTAGCAAATGCATATCAGGTCAAAGCTCTACCCGACTATAAGGTAAGTTGTCTTCTAGCGTCCGGCTACCCGCCTGTTTCCGCTCTTCAATTGGTACTTAGTCTGCTTCATGCAAGATGAGCTGGTGAAGCTATATCGTCACAAGGAGGAAACTGACGTCCGTCCATCCTGCCATATAACCTCTTTCGCTTTACAGGTTATGCATTACGATGTAAGCACATGCCCCATCATCGCTTTAGAGTGTTCGTGTTCACCTTTGCCTGACACCCGTTCGCCCGATCATCCCGACTCCCTCTATATGCCTTAACCTATCTCCCTCCTTGCTTCAAACACCCATGTGTTGCACCGCCTCTTCTATCGCATTTATTGAATGCTCATTACGTGCAAACATTCACCTTCGCCCGCGCCTATGTACTTAATCTGCAGGTCACGATCGTACCCGAAGTTCCGGCACGTGTCAATCGACTGGTTTTTGCTCAGATGCAGCGATTGAACATGTTTGGTAGCGTTGCTGCTGTTTACGATGGTAAGTTAGCCTCATTTCACATGTTTCACCTTCATCATTCGACATGTACTGACTCTAGTTACTTTACCAGGCCAAAAGAACATGTGGGTATTTGATCAGGGTCTCAGCTATATTGCCCGATACATACTTGCTGATATAGTAGACTTTCCCTTTCCACCAAACAGCTACGCTCCTGCTCGTCTGCCTGTAGATGAAGCTTCGGCCGAAATCTTCATGCCAGATTCAGATAGACCGCCTAGAGCTGGTCAAGAACCCCGAGGCAGAACATTCAATGTCTCGGTAGGTATCTACCCAGTATTCGCTTCGTCCCTGGGAGTGCATATCTGACGTTTCTTTCGTTTCAACTGCTACCATCCCCGTTGTAGATTCGACTCGTCAGCAATGTAAATCTGCATGAACTAGGCCTCTTCTTGAAAGGTCAAGCTGCTAGTTCTAGCAAGTTAGTAAAAGCTTCTTCTCATGTGTGTTGTATGTTCCTGAATCTCGTTGGCTAATCTCAATCGATCCCACATCGAACCTTTCGACTTATTGGCACTTCCTAACAGCATTTTGATGGCTATCAACGGTGAGATACGGATCGCAACCCTCCAAATCTACCTCAGGCTCTATACTGACCTGGTTCTCCACTTCCCAGCCCTCAATGTAATGCTGAGGCATACTCCAGCTCTTGTTTTCGCTTCGAAAGGACAATCGTTCTACCCACCTCCCAAAGAGGGAGACAAACCGTATGAGCTTTCCGGCGGTCGTAAGTGCTCATCCGTTCTCCTTGATATCGATACTGGCGAGGATCTCACACCTTGACTTGTTTTTCACTGCCTGTCTGCATGTACAGTCGAAATGTGGGGCGGTTACTTCACTTCAATCCGACCTACCCCCCAGAAACTTATCGTTAATATCGACCGAACTGCAATGGCATTCATTCAGGTAAGGAACAAGACTATCGTCATCCTAGTGCGAAACGCTCACGTATTGTTACCAGGCTGGTGATCTCGTTCAAGTCGCTACTAGAGCCATGCGCATGCGAGATCCTTCAGAGGTCGCCAGGGCGATGGACAGATCTCGACTCCAGCTCGAGCGCTTCTGCAAAGGCCTGCAAATCTCGACTAAATCTCTCAGTGCAACGGATGGAAAGAAGACGCAAGTCAAAAAGTACAAGATTAGAGCTCTTTCTCGAGTTCCGGCTTCTGCTTTCATGTTCGAAAACGATCAAGGAAGGGAAATATCCATTCAAGAGTACTTCCGAGACACTTATAACTATAATCTTCGTTTCCCTGGTCTCCCTTGTGTGCAAGTGACCAAAAAGGCTTGGTATCCTATGGAAATCTGCACCGTTGAAAGGGGTAACAAATACACAAAGAAGCTTATGCCTGATCAAGTCGCAGAGGCGTTGAAGTGTAAGACATACTCAACCTCGTTGTTCAATGTTTTAGAGCTGATCTCGTTCCATTGCCCGTTTGATAGTTACCACACAACCGCCTGCACGAAGGCAGCAACTCATCCGCGAAGGATTGGGCTATCTCGGCTTAGCTCGTTCTGAAGTGCTTCGTGATTGGCAGTTTGGCCTCGATCAGACACCCTCACAAGTTAAAGCGCGTCTGCTAGATCCACCCACCTTGTCATTTGCTGAGTAAGTATTTCTCCAAAAAGAGACTGTGCTCGAGTCAGTGCGCTGAAATCCTCGTTCGCACCCAGCCGTCGCAGCGATCGGGAAGCAATCACGCGCCCCAACGACGGGGGCTGGGACATCAGAGGCAAATCAGCCACGGGAAAGACCAAGTTTTTACGGTGGGTCGTGGTTGTCTTTGCGGACGAACGAGGTAGTGGTGGACGTGACCAGGGGTACGTATATCGATATATAATGAGGTAGTAGTGACCGAGCTGACTTCCTGCTTGTCCCTTCCAGATTCCCTCTAGCGGCCTGTCAGCAATCTGTCACCAATTTCGCCCAGGCATGCAGAGACTGGGGTATGTTCCAGCTATATCAATGCGCTTTGCTCGAGCACGAGCTATGCTAAGCCCATACGTGTCATAGGTATGCAGATTGGTACAGCCCAACCCACGATTTTCTACGCGGGTGATACGGTGTGTTTAGCTTCAGTGATTGAGGATTGACAGTCTGATTAACATAAGGGACTTGATCCCCCAACAGTTGGATGTTCGTGGGGCTATTATCCGAGCCTCACAGCAAGCTGGTTATTCTCCCCAACAACCACCTGAGCTTATAGTCACCTATGTGAGATTTCCATTATTCGGATGAATCCCTAGATGTACCGGGAAAGGCTAACCTCGGTCGCTTACTGTCAGGTACCACAAAAGAACTCACGCCAGTATCCGTACATCAAACAGGTTGGTGATGTCTCGCTGGGAGTTGCAACTCAGAATATGGTTATCGGTATGTTCTTACCCATGAGCTGCTGAAGCTTGGCAGACAGCGCTCACCGCAAATACCTCTCCAATACAGCCAAGATCAGAACTGCAAAACAGCAGTACTATCAAAATGTCGCGCTAAAGGTCAACGTCAAGCTTAACGGTGTTAACCAGGTTGTCAAAAGTGGATTGGCGCCTGGCTTTGATAAGACGCCTACAATCATTTTCGGAGCTGAGTAGGTTTTACCTTATCTATGCTGACTAAACGAATCGACGCTCATCTGCATTCTTTCGCAGTGTCGGCCATCCCGGCCCGGGTTCAGCTGCTCCATCTATAGCTGCGCTGGTCGCCTCTCACGACCTGAGAGGGGTTTCCTACTCGACCCAAGCTCGCGTACAGCCGAGCAGAACAGAAATCATTCAAGACCTCGAAAGCATGGCTGTCACCTTGATAAAGAAGTTTTACAAGCAAACCCGACAAAAGCCAGGTCGCATTATCTTCTATAGAGATGGTGTTTCTGAGGGCCAGTATGCCCAAGTTTCCCGTGATGAAATCAGAGCATTGAAGCGTGAGTTGGTCCGCTCGGCTCGCTTATGCCTTGTACTGATCATCGTTTACTAATACTGCAGGCGCTTGTACCTTGATCGACGCTTCATACAAACCTCCCGTCACTTACATCATCTGCGCAAAGAGGCATCATATTCGTAAGTCCAGCTGCTAAAAACAAGTTCCATGGAACGTGAAGGCTTACTTCGCTTTGCCTCTAACTCGCAAAGGCTTCTTCCCGAGCACGTCTGATGGAGGTGATCGCTCAGGCAATGTAAGGGCTGGTACCGTTGTTGACAGAGATATCGTACATCCAACGGACTTCGACTTTGTAAGTTCGAGCCCCAATCAAATAGTTCATACGTTGGCTGACTCGCCGGTGCGCCTGGCCGTAGTACCTCATGTCTCACGGCGGTCTACTCGGCACTTCAAGACCATGCCATTATCAAGTTTTGATTGACGAGAACAAGATGTCCCCAGATGTCCTCCAGCAGCTTACTTATAACTTGGCGTATATCTACCCCCGTTCCACCCGTTCGGTATCCATCGTATCTCCAGCCTACTTCGCTCATCACGTAGCAACTCGAGCAAGAGCTCATATTGGAGGCGACATCGACGATGATCAGTCAGTCATTTTCTCCGAGCTTTCGAGCGGTAGAGAAGCAGCAATAAGGGACCAGAAGCTGAGCAGCGCAAGGGAAAAGCTGAGGAACGTGCATGATAACCTGGCAAATTCCATGTATTTCATGGTACGTCACAACCTGCAGACTATTATCTTGACATCGCTGATTGCCTTACTCCCCTTCGACTACAGTAATGGGCGAGACCTCCCCAATAAGCGAGATAATCTATGTTCGAGCACGGGCAGGATTCCAAGACATGTGGATCCACATGAGGCATTCCATCCAATGTACGCCCGTCATTGATTGGTCGTAGCTAGTGCAACTTCTCTGCGGGGCAGTCTGTACATCACGTTGTAGCTAGGCAAGTTTGGCTCCAGGTACGTATCCATTCCTTTTCAACTTTACGATATAGTGTTGTCTGGGTCACGGCAAGCAGAATTCTTTGCGATATGAAAGACTGTTTTACTTATATCGCAGAGGAGAATCGGCATTCGGACCGCTTCGTTGCTTCCGATCATCGAGGTGGAGGCTGTATCAGAGACCAACGAGCGGGTCTTCCCATCATTCTCAGGCACCGATAGCGAGCTTGCAGCACTTTCCGACTGCTAGATTGCACGAGCGGCTTGGCCTTATTACTGCAGTCACTTTTCGCAGTTTATGATAAGGCCGCGAACCTTTCGCCCTCTTCAGTAACGTCATACCTTCCGATGTATAGCTGCCTTGCAACTTATGCCAGCAAGCCTGTCCTCTCTTTACAAGGCCCTCCTACATTATCCTGTTCTCCACCAGGGCCTTTTACTGCATCCTGTATCACATCATTTTCTAGCGCCCTCTGAGCTATCTACTTCTCTACACATTCTTCGGGTTCGGTAATCCATCTGTTCTATTACCTGTAACGCCACCCACAGGCTATCCTGGTATCACAGATACTTCGTCCACATTACTATGCAAAGAAGCCAGCTGAAGTCTGCTCGTATCCAGCCATGACTGTTTGTTGCGCTCTAGACCTGTATGCTTGGACTCGATCATCCGCTACTTACGAGCATGCTAGCCTTCGCCGATTGTACCTATTACAACAACAGCACTAATTGTTTGATTCACGTCACCTACTTTCACGGAAGTCTGGGCTGCAGTATAAGTGCTTCATGTCGGACTCGGAGCGCCGGGAGCGCCGCTCTCATCGTCCATCACCCTCACCACGGGCAGCAGCCAGCAATGCGGCCCATGCCGTGAAGCCGAAGAATGCAGCCGAAGCACAGAAAGCACAGCTGGAGAAGCTGTTCAAGGATCCAAGCAAGGAAGTGTACATCCCCGCTCCACCTAAACCCAAGACTTTAGCTGCTCCTCGAGACATGATTCCGAATGTTCAAGGGTCTTCGGCTGGTGCTGGTGAGTCTCACCGCGAGGACTTGGAAGAGCTCGATATGGACTCGAGACTTCTACGCTATCTATCATAGCGGTCAGCCTGGGGATATGCTGACGTAGCTGAACTACAGGCTCTGGAGAATTTCACGTATACAAGCAAGCGCGGCGGCGTGAATACGAGCGTCTCAAGCTGATGGAGGAAGAAGATGCAAAGGTAAGCAACCATGCTTTGTCATCCAGTTGCATTTGACACTGCAGCGAACTGGTCTCACTCTCAGTTACTAATCTCATGTCTTGGATATTAAGGAAAAGGCCGACCGAGAGTTTCACGAACGTCAAGAGGCTATGAAGAAAGCAGATGAAGAAAGAGTAGCCAAGAACAGGGAGAAGCGCCTGAAGAAGAAGAACAAGAAGAAGAACAAGAGTAAAAGTAATTCTACAGCAAATTCGAATGGTGCATCTAGCAAAGCAAAGAAGGACGGCGACACTTCAAGTAGCGATAGTTCAGATGACGATGAAGGAGGTGGATCCCGAAAGAAGCTGAAACTGAGAAGTGGGGCACCAGGAGTTGTGTTCCGCGGTGCAGATGAACGAGAACAAGATGATGATCAGCCGAGAGAGGAGGAGGTCAAGGTGAAACGGATAGAAGAAGCGCTCAACCGGCCTGAACAGCCCGCGGAAGCGGCTCCGCAACCACAAGGTCTGGTCATTGTTGATGCAGATTGATTGCATGGGAATGCAGCTGGGGAGCTGTTGTGTCCTGTACGATAGATCATAGTAGCAGTATCTGTATTCATTTGGTAGCCTTACAAAGCGCGTAGTCAAGATGGGGTCCAGCTGGTTACCTCGGTCTAGGGAGATTCGCAGCCCGAAAGGCCGACCGTGACAGATCTGACGAGTCCGAATGTCCAACAGGCGTGCTGTCCATCTCTCGAAGCTTGTTGGCCGTGCGACCCGTTGCCAGACTATGGTCCCCAGGCCGACGGTGGACATGGCGATGTGCGGATATCACATAGCTGTCGCCAGGCAGACAGAGAGACCGGCTGGCCGGCTGTAGTATTGTTTCTCTCCCTCGTCGCCATCGTCCTCGTTGCGCAAGATCCGGATATACAGTATTCGATGCTCATCAGCGCCGTCGTAGGTCGCAGCAAGCAAGACGCCGCACATCAGCAGCTGAGCAAGCCTTCGTCCGCAGCTTCTCTCCCTGGGTCTCCTTGGCGGCTATGCTCGCGCTCTTCCCGCTGCCCTCGAAGAACGGCAGTCTTCGTGTGCGCCCCTGATCCACTTCCACGCTGCCGGAACCAGCGAGAGGGGTTTGGGCATCGTGGGGAATGCTCTCCAGCGCGACCTTGCCCGGGCTGTCCCCGGGGCTGTCGTAAGGGCAGTCGACTACGACACTCGCGCAGAGTAGTGAGTCGCAGACAGACTCTTAGGAAAGGCGCCTGTGTCATGCCCTCGATGCTGACCATCACATGTCAATTCAGCTTCACAACTGTCCGAAGTGGCGCTTCCACTGCTGCTAGCGCCATCTCTGAAGCTGTTGCACAGTGTCCAGATGCAAAGATCAGCTACAGTGGGTACAGCAAGGTGAGCAGGTCGTCCTTTAGCCTTGCCGCAACTTCCTGACGAGCTGCGCCGTCTCCCGCACAGGGGGCTCTCGTAGTCCATGCTACTCAGCTATCGGCTGCTGTACAAAGCAAGATGGTGTCGGTTGCACTCTTCGGAGTAAGTAGCTTGTCTTCTTAGGGACCGGTCTTTCCTTGACTGTTTGGGCTATCGATGCTACATCAGGATCCGAACCAGCAAAGGGGTAATCAGGCGGTGCCCCTGATCAACCGTAACTGCCTCGTCAGGTTAGTTCAAGTTCACCGGTGACATTTGTGATAAGCCAGCGATGACTAATACCTGCTGCATATCCTAGCTTCTGCAACACTGGCGATACCTTCTGCGACGGAGGTGGCAGTCTCCGAGCTCATCTAGCTTACGCTTCGGATGGCTCTACGGGAGGAGCTTCCGCAAAGATCGCAAGCTGTTTTACCGACCCAAGTTAGTAGATTCGATTTCGGGTCCGAGGCAACGCCATGGTCAGGACTGGTTCCTCGCATGGTCGCAGCTCTTGAAGCCTATTTCAGCAGAATTGGTACGAACGATGAGAATGTGTTGTTATTGTTACATATTGATGCTTTCTGAAATAAAGATGCCGGATTCCTTTTCCTCCCGTGTTCAGCATGCATAGAACACAGCTCGAAACAAGCCTTTAGGCTGTGTCATCAATCTTACAAATACCGAGGCCGCCACCATCGTGTCTCCATGACTTCCCACCTTCATTTGCCGTCTTTCATCCCCTTGCCGAGTTCGGCAGGATCAGGCAGCGATTTAACTTCAGCTTCGACTGCCTTGGTACCTCCGGCCTTGAACATCTGAATGACATGCGTCAAGACGCCCCCGCCTATCCCCAAAGCTGCTCCGCCTGCTATATTATTCACTACGCTCGCTCGCCTCCAGAAGAGTGTTGTCGTAATCAGTGCTCCTAGGATTGCTCCTACTTTGCTGTAGTCGTCCACATGAACCTGTGTAAGGTTATATGGACAGATAGAAGATTAAACCCCAGATTAGACCAAGCAGAGTTAGGTGCATCGAGGGTGGGACTATTGAGAAGTAGGGTCCTACCTGGGAAACATTGTGCCTGAGACGGTATGCACGGTCGTAAATAGCAATAGGCTCCTGATTTCGTAATCTCAGCCATGCCATTGCTATTCCCGAGGTACCGCCAAAAGCGAACGTCCAAGCTGCACTATTGCGGAGCCATCGGTTCGCGGAGAACTACCGGAAAAGCAATACAAAACGTATAGCATAACGAGTGATCTTTGTTAGTACAGCGAGTCTTTCCGTTCATCAAACAGAGTCTGCTTCTCCTGCTCACGTTTCTTCGATATCTGCCGTTTACATCACATGTTCCCGATCATGATACGCCAAAAAAACGGTGGAGAAGAACAACCCAATCAGCAACACTGCATATGAAGCCGGCTTGATAGGTAAAGAACGCATGTTCTTTGCGAGCCAACCTTCAAGGTGTCATACTCACAACTGCCTGCCTAGACTGAGCGAAGGAGCCACCACCGCTGTAGCTTGCACCATCTTCATTGCGACGTGCGTATAGACGTAGGCCGTCTCGCCGGCGATGTCTTCCACATCTTCTGTGGACATGGTCAGAGGCTTTTCCGAACCAGGCGAATGTCTCTTGGTGCCAGATGACAGAGCGCCTTAATCTGCAGTAGCCGATTTGTTCACAATCTTGGCCTTCCGACAAGAAGCTCAATCTTGACAGGCCTGCAGGCAGCGTCACGCTGTTGCCACCGACCGGAAGCGTGAAAGCAAAGCTGGGCAACGTTGGACCCACTCATGACTCCCTGAAAGCATTATATTGTGAGTGTGGGTCGTAAAGTCCGATAATATTGCAGTAGGTTATTATAGGGATGTAAGTTTGATGTAGAGAAGGCATTGGCGAAATACTACTTAAGGGAATCCGTTGTATGCTTGTTCATAATACTATTGTTACTATTATTACTATTCTGTCTAAGTTGGTCGTACTAGGGTTTAGTAACTGCTTAATCTGTCATCTTCGTGATGTTCGTATACGATCTCTCGCTATCCCCTCCTAAGCAGCCTATCCCGAAGCGTTTTGCGACTGCCAGACTCGAAGAAGCGTACCTTTCTGCCGTCACCCAGATCGGACGGCTGTCCCTCCTGTCTGACAACTCCTCCGTGCTCCGACTCACGTCCTTGATCTTGGCTTGGTCTCACCGTCGCTTCCGATAGCTCGCTACGCGGGACCGGTATCGGCGCTGGAGTTTCCGAGGCGTGTCCGAAAAGATGCAGCCCGGAACCCCGTGGAGTGCCGGTAAGACTGGCTGCATTGCTCACAGGCGCATCAGCATTGTATATGATCCGAGGCCATGCGGGAGGCTGCACATCTTGAAGATGAGGTGTCAGATCAGACTGCGTAATCGGTCGTGCGGGCAAGCCAACTTTGGATTTGCTAGAGTCGGTAGGCGTGACTTGTTTCTGAGGGGATTTGCCTTTTTCTCTGGTCGGCATACTCCTTTTGTGCGATCTAAGATTCGAGATAGAATAACTAGCATGCGTTGAAGCTCGATCAGTAGCTTCATCGCCCGATGTCTCGACTTCGGTTGTATACTCATCGCGACCGGGTTGATTGGGCGAGTCTACAAAGGTTTGCGAAGTGTGAAGTCTCGAGTGACCAGCTGCAGGAAAGGTTTCGCCTTCAGGTGAAGAGGGAGTATGATCGGGCAAATCATCCTCACTAGGGAAGAGATGCCTTTCTCTACGGGGTATTCGCTGTGCTTTTGGTATATTCCGATTTGAAACGCCTAAAGAGGTCAGGGGATTTGGACTGCCTTCCCTGCTTACAGGTCGAGAGGCATAGGGCATCTGGAAAGGTTGCGAGATCTGGAGGTCCGGTTTGCCATTGGCAGCTACACCCTCTCTATTCACCAGTTCGTAGTCATTTTCCACCCATTCCACTGATTTGTGAGGTATAGTCAGAGCTGTCTTTGGATTATCTGTGATGATTTCTGGCGCCTGTTGTGGGGAGGCAGCGGGTTGTATCGGTACTATGTGGTCGAGAAAGGATTGAGTCTGTGGATGCCGAGGTAGGGTCGAAGGGTCGAGATCACCGCGCAGCATGCTGGGATGCCAACTGCAAAACGAGAGTTATCAGTATGATTACCATGCTGCTGGGCTAGCGGAAAATAATTCGCCTCACGGTAAATCACCTGTCCAGCTAGGCGGTCTAAACATATCTCGGTCCCTGTACTCGCTGGACGTAACATTCGTGAGGGGAATAGAGTAGGATGTTCCGCGATCCGAATCTGCACGTCTCCTGGCGCCTAGGTCGCCTAGGTCTGGCACCTGATCATCGCCTTGCTCGGCATGGCCAAACGCGGTTCGGTATACAGCTGTAGGCGATTTCGCGCCTGAACGTTCCAATGCCGGACGCGTAGATAAGGTGATTATGGGCACAGGACCTTGATGCACATTCGGAGTGACTGGTGATGTAGGCATTCCGCTTCGGCTGGTAGCCGCCGGGGGTTGCAGACTAACGGGTGTAGGCCTGTAATGGATCGGAATAGGAACGGTTCCCGTAGTCTCCTCCGGCTGGTGCCCATCTTCACTCTCCAAAATCTCCAGAGCACGTCTGTAGTCGCGAGTAAGCACCCTCAGATCGCTGCCGGAAGCCAATGAGCCACGCTCGGCCAGATCAGCCTCCATGCATATGGTGGAATCAGGGGATGAATTCTGGCGAGAATGTTGCCCAGTAGAACTTTTAATGTGTTCATCTCCTGCTTCTACACTAGGCCCTCCATTGTCCACTTTCTCAACTCTGTCAGATGGACCAATGGCCGAAGAACTCGAAGAGCGTAGTAGGAACGGGTAGAACCAACGCTTCCAGCTGTGATAATCCTTGCACGGTTTAATTTGCAAGAACCAGCGATCTTTGTATGAATACCACTGAATGAGCACGAACATGATTGCGACAAACCACTGAAAAACGTCATTGTGTAAGCTGAATAATCAGTAGCAACTCCAGAAAACTTACGCTCAAGCCAAAGAGCAGTTTCGTAGATAACGAAGGGTTATACGTATTGAGAACCTGGATGAAATCTACATGAGCAGGTCTTTCTGTATGTTGAGAAAATCGACCTTACTTCTTGGTGGACGGGGTTGCCGTCGATGAGCTTGCGAAGACCGTGTGAAGAGCCGCGATTGGTGTTAAGAAGAAGGTCAATGCCCAGCGCCAGGAGCCAGGATCCGATAAGGGACGTGGCTATAATCTAGGCGTGCAAGTGAACATCAGATATTACGAAACATATCTCTGACAAGATGGTGACACCGAGACTCACCGCTCCAATCCATTTCGTGAAGGTTACCGCTGCCAGGCCAGTTAGCGCGAAAACTGCTATTATGACCCATCTTCCGACCACATTCCCGACGAGCAGATCTGGGCCACTCTTCATTATCATCAATGTGAACGCGACACTAAGGCCAGCAAGCGGTCCGAGGAATACCCACCCCAGCCACCACCCGCATGCCCATCTTTGCGGAAGACAGCGGGACAGCAAGAAGCCGACCAGACCAGCCCCTACTGTTATACCAAATGCTATCAAATCACTGTGCGTTGGAGCATATTCACTCTTGAACCCAACTGCCCCGCTGGAACGAGTGCCGCAGAAGAAAGATCAGCACGTGCCGTCAAAAAGAAGAGGCCCGATAGACCAGCAACGGCAAGTAGCTTACACAGCATTGAATACAACAGCCGCTGCAATGAGCTCAAATGCTAAGCCTACTGCGATCGCACAAGTTATACGCCATGCTCGTCTACCCAGGAGGCACAATGTAGCGCCAACGAGGAGGTGGATTGCACTAAAGACGATATTGACAGCAGCGGTTCTCGTATATGCAGCTTCGAATGGCACATATGTCGGAGCAGCAGGCAACGCCGTGGCCATGTATCTGCCAAATTATTCACTCCTAGACTCGAATAGTGCTTTGAAATGTCCGCTGACTGTTCGCCGAGCTCTTGGAGTTTGGAGTCTTGCTGTAAAGAATAGTCGAGATTCGGTCGTCGCAGGTCGTAAATGCACAACCGTGAAGGAGAGTCGTACCAAGAAAGATTAGATGGAATATAGAGTTGTAACAGGTGGAACCTCAGCTTGACCACCCTACGTGACGGTTTTGAACTGCGGTGCAGTCTCGTCTTGGAGATGAAATTTGTCCGACTGCAGGCAGACTGGAGGCGACTTGATCGGACATTGTGCACTGGCCCTGCGATGATGATGACGATGTATCGAGTACCACTTCCTTCTCGCAGGAAATTCGGATCAAGAAAGCCGTATCTCGCATGGCATAAAGTTAAAAAACCAGCATGCCCTGCGCCTTCAGTCTCGTTCGCTGCTTGGGCGGGACCACGGAGGAAGACACCGGGTTCCCATCCTCAAAGACGGTAGGGAAGACAGTCTAAGTGCACTAACCCAACTTTCTGCAGCTGCGTGGCTTTTACTAGACGTCTCCTTTCACTTCAGTAACCGTCCCTTGATCTGCTGCACGGCGAAGAGGCCGGCCGCACCTAACACCACACCCGTGCCAGCAGCTAGCCACGTTTGAGTCTGGTTCGGGCCGACGGCAGACTTTGATTTGTATACCGGACAGGCTTCACGGCGTTTCTCGATAGTTTCAGCATCGACCTGGCCTCCTTTCAGCCAAAACGCCGGATTGAGCATCTGGGCGAGCCAGTAGGGACATAAAGCCCGACGACTCCACTTGGCGACACCATTCGCACTACCCGCGAAAGATCGTGCATAGTCATCCTCCCAGCCGGAGAGAATTGCCTCCTGCTGCTCTGGTGCCATAGCAGCTAGTTCATCCAAGGTCCAGCTGTCTGTTACCCGGACCATCCATTCCATTCGCCTTTTAACAGTTGCTACTTCGCTACCTGGAGCTATCTTGCGCAGTTGCTTTCGAAGCTCTCCGATGTTCTCAATAGCGTCTCCGACATTGCTTGGCAGACCAGCTTCTATCTGACGCCTGATTCTGTTGGCTAATCGAGGGCCTTTCCCATTTGTGGAGATCATAACCTGGAGAGGCCCTCTTCTGATCACGCTACCAAAATAGAAGTCGCACAGAGGTGGCACATCGGCTACATTGATGTTCATCTTGTGTTTCTTCGCCAGCTGGTATATATGCTTGCTTAGCTCTGGATCGTCAAGCGCTGTAAGGACCATATCCCAATGCTGAAAGGGGAAGCTATAAGCATGTGGGGGGAAATAATATCTTGAAGACAATGGTTCCTTACCTCTTCCTCGACATCAGAGTCCTCGAAATTGCGATTGCGCCACTCCAGACCCCACTTCGAGCTTTCTTCCTTGACACGAAAGCTAACTTCGTCACCCATGCCATCTTCCGGGCACACGAGAGTGACTTTAGCATCGGTAGGTAGGACGGATCTCAATCTATCAGCTGCCACATTGCCGCCTCCAACGATAAGGACTCTTCGATTCTTGAGCTGCCATGCTAACAGCAGCGAAGCGCCTGTTTGGACTGCTCTTCGGAAGTAGCCAAGATATAGAATCACACCATTGGGAAGGAGTTTGTATTACAAAGGAACGTGCCATCAGACGAGCAGGCGAAGCGGTATGTCCATATGGCATGAAGAAGATTGGTCGGTTCCGGTGTGATCGGGGTTTTCAGAAGACGATGTTACCAGTCAGTTGGTGCGAAAGCAGGTGGTCGTCGTAGGAGCCCACTCACTCTCCGGCCACGTTTTGCTCTTTGCTATGCTATTATTCCCTGTGTACAACGAGGTCGAAGTTGAAGCTTCCATTGTGCCTTTGTAACCGAGTTTGTGTCAGAAGGAGGAGCAACTTTCACCGGGCGGCCTACATATCCGCGAATGTACCGGAGAGATCGACACAGCAAAAGACACGATCATCTAGAAACGACTGACAACGCCTTATATTGCTGTTGCTCTTCATTTTCTAGTCGTCACCATCTGATAACTGCCGTAAGCGAACTCTGCGCTTCATTTTAAGCTAGTCTACTATGTAACAGCATTGATCCAGAGGGAAGGGGTATATCATTGCAAAGGAAGGTCACACTAACTAGTCGAGCAGCTTGTGACGTTGGGTTTGAAGTTGCTTTTTAGCAGCTGAATGTACCTCTTCACCCATAGATACGGACACCGCCATCTGCGCCTGAGCTAGCCACGAACGGTAGAGCAGGATGATATCTGACGTCAAGGACACCCTCATCCCCCTTCGTTCTGTGTGAGTTAGCTATCTCTTGTATACAAGATCTGGTTTGAAGCAGATCCCAGAAGCGGACTGTACAGTCGTGCGAGGCGGAGACTATGGTCAGGCCGGAGGGGTCCACATCGAGCGATGTCACCGCATCGGTATGGCCGACCAAGGAATGTGTACAGGATCCTGCGAGGTATTCAGATACGCATTAGGCTACAAGAGCTAATATTGGGGACTCCCTGTATATTGAGCCACTTACCGCTTTTGAGGTCAAATAACCTGATATAGTTATCCTCGTTGGCGGTGATGAGCATCGGCAGAGTGGGATGGGAGGCTATCCTGTTTATTTGCGCAGCTTCGCCCGTTGACGCTTCACCCGTAGGCAGCGATAGGACTAACTTGCCCGTCTCGGTATCGAAAATGCGTACGATGCCATCCTGGTATGCCACTGCCAGTTTAGTCATGTCTGTCTGGCATAGCGCCAGACTTGTCGGAGCTGGCTTGGCAGTATCCTCTTCAGAGCCCTCAGTACCGGAGGCGGTCCACGAAAGCTTCAAGGCACCACCGGAAGATCCTCGTGAATCGCCATTCTGTGGAGAAACATCCCAGATCTTGACAGTCCCATCGGCGCTGGCGGACGCCAGTATCTCCTTCCTGCCATCTGCTCCAGATGAATGTCCGTTGATCATGCTATTCGAATCTGCGGATGCGATCAAGCAGACATCCCAAACTCCGTCTGTGTGTCCTTCGAGCCGCGTGACATTTAGATTGGAGTCAAAGGGAGCATACGTGTCTCTGTCGCGCGGTGGCATTTGCCAACCCAGAATGGTTGAGTCCAGTGACGACGAGTAAATCATATTTGAGGCTGTTGAAGATGTGAGGCAAAGAGCGGTTACAGGTGCGGTATGGCCACGATACGTGACAGCAGGTTCCGAATCCGGCAAGTGTTGCGACCTGTTACTGTATTGGAGGACTGAGCAATAGGAATCTGCAGGCAGGAGCGGATACAGAGCTTACGTAGCTGCTAGGCTGTGCAATGGTAAGCGCCAAAGCTTGACGGTGCAGTCATCTCCACCGCTTGCCAATGAGACATCTTCCGACCTTTCACTCCGGTCGAATGCGACGCACCGAGCGGTGTCGAGATGGCTGCAAGTTGTGGGATCTAACGGTCAGATTGCTTGCCTTGTAGCACAACACCGCCTACGTAGGCAAAGCAGAGACTCACGCTCTGAGTGTCCGCCTTGGCTTCCATACTTTATGATCGTTGTCAGCGTCATTTGCGGGCGCTGTGTTGGATGAAGAGGCGGATGCACTCTGGACAGTGTCACTTCTGCCCCTCACACTGGATCCGTTACTTGGCGACAATGAATCCTTCTCTTGACCATACTGGGCCTGTGCTTCTTTCATACTCAGAGTCTGGCCAGCAACATCACCATCTACACCGCTTATGCTGTTTCCTTGCGGTTGTTGTTGCTGTTGTCCAGCCTTTTGTATCGCGTTCTTCCAATCTTGACTCGATTCGGGTCGAAAGATGGCTGTCAGGCGTGCAGCAGCATCTGCGGTCAATGTCGATGCGTCTGAACCTTCAGCCTGCTGTACAGAGCTAAAAACATCTGCTGTCGTGCGAGGAAGTGTTAGATCGCTCGCAGGCGCAGACTCTGTTGGCTGCAAAGGGGTGTTCACAGTTGCAACTTGATTGGTATTGACGCGGGTGAAGTTGGATGAAGGATTACTCCCGGCTACATCAGAAGGCATAGATGATGCCGCTGTATCCGGGGTTGCACTCGTGATATTCAGTTGAGAGACCGTCCCCATAGTCGAAGTCGGCATGGCGCCAGCTGGTTGTGGCAGAGGTATAACCGTGTTGCCTCCGCTAGAGTGCGGCTGTGGTATAGACCCTGGCAGTAGAGAAAGCGAATCACCCTGAGGGCTAGCTCCAACTGAGCTTTGTGCAGCTAAGAGAGGCGGAATATCAACCATGCGCTTCCTTGGCCGTTGAAGTCCTGCAGGTGTTCTATCTGGCAGAGGGTTGAGAGCTGTCGCGCTTGTGAGGTATGTGATCTCTTGCAAACATCTGCAGGCAAGTGAATGGTTGGCAAGAGACGCGCAGCCCACATCCCTTCAGCCACACTCACTGCTTTAGGTATTCCCGACTTTTGGCTCGGCCACGAGGATCTCTGCCGAGCGACGGATTCCAGGACAGCGGTCCCAGATTCATCGTACTTCCAGCCCCCGCACCAGTCAAACTACTTTGACCATTGGGGAGCGATGTAAGTGAGGCGGTTGAGGCTACTCTTTGCACGGCTTGCTGTGATTGTGCTGGGTGACGTGCACTTGTTGCAGAATTGGGCTGACTCGCGGTCGATACTATGACATCGGGAACTGACATTGCATGCATGAAGTGGTAAGCCGCGGGCCATCAAGAATGTGGCCTTTACTCAGCTCACCCGTCGTGATAGCTGCCGCATCATCGGAGCTGGCAGCTGGAGCTGGGCTCGACCTGCCGGAAGCAACATTGGCTCCGCTCTGTTCTTTGATGAGTTTCTTCTTGTCATGTGAAATGGCAGAAGGTTTCTCTTTCTCTTTCTCATCAGCGCCATCCTTCTTGCTTCCATCCTTGGACGATTCGGATCCTTCTTGACTGTCCCTTTCTTTCTCCTTGTCATCAGCTGCTTTTTGAGCCGCTTGAGCATCCTTTTCTTTGTTCAGAGCATGCTGTTGATTTGCTGTTGTCATGTACTTATTACGCTCGGCTCGCAAGGCATACTCCAACATTTTCACGCGACGCATGAGATCAGTCTTGAGATTCTCGGTTCCTCGCCGTTCGCCCTCGAGCAGCGCTATGCGTGCCTGTACGGGTTCAGCGAGCGAGGGAAACATGAGGTCAGCATTCAGACTATAGAGACACATAACAAATGTCAGACTGTCTGCTTGTAACGTACCCGCATTTCGCCCCTCTCGATCTCCCACTCGTTGCGTTCGCGTTCATACCGCCTCCACTCGGTCTGCAGGAAGTGCAGGACTTGGGATAAAGTCAGAGGCTGTTGTTGAGGTTGTTGATGAGCTACATTGGGATCAATGCCTTGCTGTTGCTGCTGTCCCATGTGCTGCTGCTGCTGCTGTGGTTGCAACTGCGGTTGTTGCTGCTGCTGCTGCATCTGCTGTTGTTGCTGGCCTCCATAGTGCAGTCCGCCTTGATGCTGCTGCTGTTGAGTGTGTTGGTGCTGCATACCTATGGAATGCAGTTCGTTCTGCTGTGCGTTGCCTTGCTGATGGCTCTGCTGCTGCTGCTGCTGTAGCTGGTGCTGCTGCATAGACAGCGAGGCTGGCGGCGTCCACGGGAGCATCTCGTAGTTCGTCGCTCTCGGCAGCAAGCGAGAGACAAGGTTATGCCTTGCAGCAAGCCGTTAGACTGTGGTGTGCACCTAGATGAGGCCTACAACCGCGGCGGTCGCAATTGCGGACGATAGCAAAGCGGAGCAGCTGTGGATGCTGATAGTGTCCACCAGGGCCGCTTGACCGGCGTTGGGTGACGGAGCGCAGAGTCGCAAGTGACGGCTGCTGTGGCCGTCTCGAGAAGTCCAGGCGGTCGACAGTACGGCTGCACTCTGATGTCGTCCAAGCGGACAGCGCAGGTTGTCTTCGGGGAGAGCGGCATGGACTGAGCCCCGAATCTATGGCATCACTGCAAGGCAGGTTGATGTTCTGTATAGCCGTACAGGGGAGCTAGAGAGGAGAGCAATACTGCAAGAGTACCCAGGACGGACGGCGAACAGGTTTATTCCATAGCGTTTCTATCCTTGCTTGGCTACTATGCTATTCTGTTTCTAAGCCATGCCATACCCCGGCGAACCCTAAGCAAACAAAAACAAGGGATGAGTATATATCTAGAGCGAATCTATCACCATCGAGCATGTACGGATACAGTCGTGATGAGACTGAGAAGGAGTGTAAAAACTAAACTAACACCAACGTCACGACCCTAGAGGAGGAGACACAATAACACGAGTGACTAGGGATATACTGAGGGTTACTGAGAGAGGAACAGGCGAAGAAAGGATTAAACGGGAACTGTGAGCAGCGCAGAGAGGTTGTTGTGCGGCGTGTTTCGTGTATTGAGCGACCCAGATGTAGGAATAGGGGAATGAAGCGGAAGGGGGAAACCAATAAAACGGACGAGAACGATCTGTATGATATCATTGTATTACTCATTCTCGCCATCTCTATTCCTGCTTGCGCCAACAGTAGGGGTAGAAGCCCCACTTCTCTCCCTGTCGTGTCTGGCAGCAGCACCAGCATTATTGCTATTACCTTCTTTTCCAGTTGCATTGTTGCCACCTCGCTGGTTTTCGCCAGATGCAACCGAGGAAGGGCCGTACTTGGTGACCGCGCTTCTTGTCAGAATCTCAACGACCGGTCCAAGTAAGCGAGTAAAGGCCTTTTCGCCTAATGTAGCCACACGAAGGCGACCTGATGTTGCTCGGACTGTAGCTGCTCTTGGTGCGGAGTTGAGTAGGGCAAGTTCTATCATGGAGGTAAAATCACATTCGTCAGCATCGCCTCTGGAGATATGACCCCAATGCAGAATCTGAAAGGAAAAGAGTCTCGAACAACTCACCTCCGAAATAGTCTCCCTTGGTAAGAGTACCAACTCTCTCTTGTTTACCCCCTTCTTTCCTCTTTAAGACTTCCGCTTTACCAGATTCAATGATATAAAAGTTCTTGCCCAATTCACCCTCTCTAACAACATCCTCACCTTCTTCATATAATCTTTCTTCCAATGCATCCGCAATTTTACTTCTTTCATGAGATTCTAGTGAGATCAAAATAGGTACTTCAGAGAGGAATGTTTCATACATTCTTCTTTTCTTGCTTGTATGCTCCATCAATATCGTCCTAAACGTAACTCTATCCAGTGCCCACAGTGTTGCATTTTCCGATGAGCAAACCACTGTAGCTGCTCTTGGCGCATTGTACATCAATGCTAATTCTCCAAACGAACCTCCCGAAGTTATGGTAGCAACCAGCTTTGAGCCATCCCCTCGTACGGTAGAGCCATCTTCTGTAACAGAGGTAGCTTGTAGATCCTCCTTCATTGACCCTTCAGGCTCGATGGATACGCTTCTACCCCTTGATGAATGATGCATCGGAGGTAGAGTAGGGCTCATGACCATTCCAGACGATTGTTGAGGTTTGACCCAGACTTGGAAATCTCCACTTTCGACAACATAGAAGAAATCTCCAACTGCACCTTGAACGATAACTTCGGTTCCCTGGGTAACTTGTACTTCTTTCATGGCATTAACAACATCATTGTGTTGTTCTTCATCCAAGTTTCGGAATAACAGGTTCTTTTCTGTACTTGATTCGATCCGTGCTCTCTGGGAGGGTGTCTTGGGAATGATGACTTTCGGCAGGGGGTTAGCATTCGAAAGACTATTTGGATCGATAGATTCGGCAGAAACGGATGTTCGACGTCCAAGATTGTAGCCTTGTGGAATGCCATGATCACTTGGATTCAAGGATGCATATTGCGGCTGCGGAGCTCCGCCTCGGCCAGAACTGTCACGTCCATCGGGTTGACGGACAGACGTAGGGCCATCGTCGTAATCGTCTTCGCGGTGCATGTCGATGTCCGCGGGACCATGCATGGCTGGGAAAGGTCTGTTCCACAAGATGCCTCCGGTTGATGGGGATCCAGAGGGTACAGCGCCGGACATGGGTGGTCCACCAGCAGCTCCACGATGGGCGCCTCTCATGCCTGAGGGAGGGTGCTCCGAGAATGGGCTTGGGTGGTTGCTCGTGTCGTAGTACGCTTGCTTGCCATTGCCGTTGGCCGGTGCACCTGATCCAAAGGTATAGCCTTGTCCGGCAAGCGAGGGGAGGGAACCTCTCTTCTTCAACGCTGGATGGTTGGCATGGAGCTGAGACGGGAACACACCTGATGCTGACGGCGACGACGACGGTCCAGCTGTTGCTAATGGGGCGAGCGACTTGCTTCGTGCGCCGGCCGAGATGGGAAGCATGCCCATCGCACCTTCGGCTTGGGCGATGGAGGCGCGACCCGCGATGCGCTGTTCTTCGAGCTTGGCATTGAACTGGGAGATGGTGATGATGGTTAGTGGATGCTTGCACGAGTCGCTGCTTGCCTATCTGTCGGCATTCCCACCATCCACGCCGCCACGAACAGCTTGGCGGTAGATGAACGGATGACCGCAGACTCACCCAGTTCGCACAGAACTGCAGGACGTCTTCCGGCTGGCCGTGGGCGACTGCCTTGTTGAGGTCCTGCAGGATTGCCGCGTAGACTGGCGAAAGTGCCATGGTAGGTGATTGGATGCTACACCCGGTCGTGGTGACGGTCTCTATCTATAGGTTTGCCTTCTGACCGGTCTCCCTTGTCTCCTGTCGAATGCGAGTGACTGAGTCGCACTGATGCAAGATGGACGTGCGATGCCGCGGTGAACGAAGGTGCAGGGCAGAGGGAGTGGGCAGGATGGAATAGACCACAGCAGTCGTGGTGTTCAAAGGTGTTGAAGAGAGATGCGGTGGCGTTCAGTGCCCCGAAGTAGCAAGCGGCGAGCTGCAGGACTGGCTGGAGATGGATGCGATGGCATGCAGCTGGACAGCCACACGCCGTGCTCTCTTGTCCTCGGTGCAGTACATGCTGGTCGTGGATATGCTCATAGTCTAGCATATGCCGGATCCGGGCAGGATGGCGCGCAGCTCTTGCCTTTTCTGGCGATGCAAAGTGGGAGCAAGAATGCTCATTAGTGCAGCGCCAGCGAGCAGCGGGCTGGTTTCTAGACCTCGCTGTGTTGATGGGGGTGGATGGCGCATTCCATCCAACCCTGGTAGCATGGCATGGCCTCCTGGAGAGTGAGGTATTCCAAGAGATCCCTCTGAGCCAGCAGGCATAAAATCAGAAGCACACACGTGCAATGTCGGCGGCAGCAATGCAGCAAGCGTGAGGATCTCTTATTACTGCCAACATACGCCCACCCCACTCCTCGTGTCCTCGTACTGTCTGCCTGTCGACATACGCCGGCGCACTGATGGGATTGAGCATACTTCTCAATCAGACGCGTCGAACTACGATGGGAAGACGAAGAGATGCAAGCAAAGCTGTTTCTGAGCTCCGCCAGCTTTGATGCGATGGCCACCCCAGCTTGCCTGTATTCCATCCTAACGCTGCCTCACTGTGTGTGATGGCCATCCGCCAGTACGCATGCCAGCATGTACGCGGTGCCCCGGACGCGTGTCTGGAGGATGTGCAGAATCAAAGCGAAGGCAAGTTCGGCGCTCTCCGACGCAAGGAGATTAGCATACTTGCGTCCGAAGGAATGCGTCCTTCTATCCCTCCCTCTTGGCTTTCGCCTCTTTCCTCTCTTCCGACACCTCCAGGTATACACCGGGTTACATCCAATCGCACAAACAGGCCCTGCTTATGCCTATGCACACTGCCGACAACACGGATCAGCATCAAGATACTGTCATCTGAATAACTCTGGGTCATACGACAGCGCCTGTTTGCTGTTCACCTTTCGTCCGACTGCTGACACAGTGACTGCTGCTACCTCCGGCGGCGCGTCCTTCGGCCCAATTCATGCCATACTGAAGAACAGAATTGCATCGTCCATTTTGCAACCAGTCTTCCAATAGACAGCTAGAACCCCGTCAGCGACTCGTGCTCATAGTCATTCAATCTGCTGATGCCTTGTCAGCTAAACCCCTCTCCCTCAGGCTCGTCCTTCTCGCCTTTTTGACCATGCCAGCTCTACGCAAAGGCAGAGGGCGCTCGCCTCCCATAGGAACCTCGAGTCGTGCACGGTCCAGCTCAGCAACTCCATCAAGCTCAACAAGTACTGGAACCGGCAGTCGTTCTCGCTCCCGCTCCACTTCTTACTCTACCGGCAGCGGCGGCGGTAGTGCCCAATACAGTCATTTTCATCGTTTCAAATCCAAACAATGGCATTGGATCAACAAGAAACGCAATGCATCTCGACTATCATCTGCTCTCTCTGATTCAATTAAAGGTACTGCTGTCGACTCTAGTTCAAGAAGAGCAATGTCTGTCATGTCCTCTGTAACGGATCGTGTTGCGTCTTCCTCTTCTGCTACACTACATAAAGATAGCGACGATGGAATTGCACCATCAACTGCTAGGCGAGACATCGATATGCCGTATGGAGACGAGCAATGGGTCACATGTATTACTGAATCAAAAGGTTCTACTGGAATCAGAAGTGTTGGCATTGCAGCCTTTCAACCTTCTACAGCTACGTGCATACTCACTCAGCTCAACGACTCGCAAACTTACATCAAGACCATCCATACGCTTTCGGTGGGTCGTCTGTTTTTCACATTCTCCAGGCCAGCCTTATGATTGTCGCTGATGAGCTTCTTGTACGCGCTCCCTCCTTCTGCCCCTCTGACTCCCTCGACCCTTCCCTCCACTGCTATTGTTGCAATAATGTCCATAATGTGTTTCCTGGCGGTCTATTGTCCTACCTGCAGGTTCGGTTGCCCTCCATCATACTGACACCTGAAACCCCCGGACAGTCCAATCGGAGTAAACACCACCTGACGCACGGAATATTAGACCAATCAACGACCAACCCTGACCAGAGTCAGCTTATACTATGGCTTCAGCAAACCTTTGGTTCAAAGAAGAAATCAAATATCTCTGCATCAGCAAGGCGGAGAACGAGGGAGACAAGCTTGACACTTTCTATTATGTATGCTGGTTCGAACAGGGAATCTTCTCGCGCATCTACATCTGGCTTTAGTGCTGCTGCTTCTGGTGAATACGAAGGCGCCGATGTTCAATTCCTTCCGAGGAGATTCTTTGATGCGGAAGCTGGACTGGAATTCTGTACTGAGTTGATCATTCAAGATGAAGAGACCATCATGACCATGTAATCTTCTGTTTCTTCCTTTTTCGAGTATTATCTACTTTTTCTGAGGAAACTACATTTTTTAACTCTTTGATACACTGTGCTGTGCTACAGGGATTCCATCAAAAACAAGTACTATGCTCTTTCAGCCGCTTCCGCTCTCTTCAAAGGGCTAGAAAAAAGGGGACGGACTTTTCAAGCTAGAAGCTTGAAGATTCGCTACTCACCCTTGGAGGGTACCATGATCATCGATGCCGAGACTGCCAAGAATCTAGAATTGGTAGAGAATGTAAGGAGCTGCTCTCAAAATGTTTCTTTTCCTCTCTTCACTGAAGCAACACTTGATGCCTAACTGTCGTTTTCTTGCTCAGCTCCTTGACAAAAGAGGTAGACATACTTTGTATGGCTTTCTTAACCATTGTTATACTCCTATGGCAGCTAGATTGGTGAGGCGTGAACCTCTGGCTCTTAGATGGAAGGGTTACCCACTAATTCTGAAGACCACGTTTTCAGCTTCGAAGCAATATTCTTTCTCCCTCAACGGACGCCAAGGTTATCGAGACTCGCCTGGATGTTGTAGCAGAATTCATGGCCTCTGAAGATCGTTTCAAGAATGTCCGCAAAGCATTAAAAGGACTCGAACGAATCGATGCGGACAGAATTACAGGTAGCATACAGACTGCTATTTCGGTCAACTCGGCACAGAGGATGTATAATCGAAAGAATCTAGATCCTTCCAAGGAGAGTGAAAGGAAATTGGCCCTGATACTTCAGCTGCGCGCTTTCATCAAAGCCATTCCTCCTATCAAACTTGGCCTCCTGGAAGATGGCGGATGTCAAAGTGCCATGTTGAATACCATTGGCAATATTCTGGATGACGAAAGCTTGCTTATCATCGATGACGAAATCAACAATACACTGAACGAACAGGTGCTATCAGTAATTATCGTTTCCAAAAACAGCAAAGGTTACACGGGCGCCGTGCCTTAGCTGAAACTGGCTCCTTTCCTATCCAGTCGATGACAAAGACCGCTCTTTCCGCCAGAACATCGCGAGTCTTTGCCATCAAAGCAGAAAGAAAACGACTGCTCGACGTAGCTCGAGAAACTTACAAGGAGAACATCAATGATGTAGACGAACTATTGAAAGATTTGCAACTAAAATACCCGGACCAGCTGGACGATGTGGAACTCGCTTATTCTGCTTCAGCTGGTTTCACCTTTCTTATACATGAGACCATTCTGGAAGACAAGGGTGGTGAACTGCCTCGTATTTTCACCAGATTGGTACGTCAGCGCATTTGACTAACGCTCAGTCAGCTACCATACTAATCAGCTGTTACAACCCTGTTGTTTTTCATTGTGTTCTTGTTTTTTGGTACTCCAGGGCAAGAGAGGCAAGAAAGTAGCTTTCAATTGTGTCGATCTGGTATGTTCCGTATAACTGTGATACTTAAAATATTATGCTTACAGCTATTTATATTGCTAGCTTAAACGCAACCAACGGATCAAGCAAAGTCTAGATGAGGTTTTCCTTCTGTCTTCCGAGTAAGTTTCCAGCCATCATTTTCTCCCAAGGAATAGTGTTCTAATTAATGCAACCTCATCAAGTGTACTGGATGAGCTCCTTCAAGCAATCAGTCCATATATTGGTACTCTATATCGCTGCTCAGAAGTCCTCGCGATGCTAGATATGCTGGTCGCCTTTGCACATGTAGCGTCTACATCTTCCTCCTATGTTCGACCAGAATTCACGGATACATTAGCGATTAAAGACGGAAGGCATCCGATTCTGGGTGAGTATCTTTTTCCCTATATTGCATAGATCGACAACCGAGTGTTCAGCTCGAATTACTTGGAACCAATTCAGAACGCTACAAATCCACTGAGGAGGCCTTTGTGCCCAATGACACCTATGCCACCGAGGCAGCTAGTTTTCAACTTCTTACAGGTGTATGTAGCGCTCGTGCGCTCTCTGAGTGCTATCAAAAGAAGCTGCTGACTCCATCTTATAAGCCAAACATGTCGGGGAAGACCACCTTTCTGAAGCAAATCGCAATGCTGGTTATCATGGGTCAGGTAGGTATGAATACGCGGAGCATTTGAAGGGCCGTACGTGCTGATTGCGGTGGTATTTATAGATTGGATCATATGTGCCAGCAGACTATGCTTCTTCCCGCCTGCACGAAGCTCTTCTGACCAGACTATCCAATGACGATTCAATCGAGGGTAACTTGTCTACTTTTGCACTGGAAATGAAAAGCATGTCGTAAGTCCGTCGACCTCGATTCAGAGATTCCTGTGACGCCTGACATGGTCACCTTAGTATGATTATATCAGCATTGGCTACAACAGAGAAGGCTCTCGTGCTGGTCGATGAGCTGGGCCGCGGTACAAGTCCGCAGGAAGGTACAGCTTGCCGATACCCCTGACTCAGCGTGCGGTGCTCATTATTGTCAATCACCCACAGGTGTTGGTATAGCTCATGCAATCGCCGAGGAGATCATTCGTTCGAAGGTTTGTCACTTCAGGGGTAATCTTGCAAAGCGTATACTCCGACAGAAGCTGACAGAAACCGGTTTTATTGTGACCAGGCATTCTGCTTCTTCGCTACTCAGTGCGTCTGCTATGTCTCGTCTGTTTAGATGTTGGAGTCTAATTACAATCGCTGGCGGCTTCCTCGATCTTTCCACCACCCTCTCGATGTATCCGAATGTCGTATCACTCCATCTGGAAACAGAGATGGGCAATGTGAACAATGATGGCGAATTCGACAACAAGGATTTCGCACTTGTCTTCTCACACAGGGTCAAAGATGGTCATACCACAGCGACGAATTATGGACTGGAAATCGCCAAGGTTGCAGCCTTACCCAAAGACATGCTTTACTGGGCAAAGGAAGCTGCGGACCGGTTGAGCCATCTAGAGGGGACCAGAAGGAAAGAAGCACCGGGCACACAAGTTAGCTCATTCCCCTGTGTGCGCTAACCATTGAATATGTGTTGATCCGTTTGCTCAAGATTGCAACTAGGCGCAAGATCCTGCTGAACGTTGGTATAAGCCAATCATCCGAGAAAAGGCTGGCTGGCAAGCCAACTGACGCTGAGTTTCCAGACCGCAGCGACATTACGACAGATCTTCGAGAGGTTAGTAAGACGTCTACCGGAACTAAGCACAGTGATGAGATACTTTACTACCCAGCTCACGTATGCCCGAATATGAACTGCGAGATTACCTCGAAACCATCCAAGATCGAACCGTCGAGGCGTTGACTGCTGTGCTTCCTGCACAGGGAGATAGTACGCAAATCGCATCAGACGACAACGAATACGCCGATAGCGATTCCACCTTGCAATCCGACGACATTCCGAAGGATCGGCGCGAAAGCGTTAATCAAACGAGCTTTTCAAACGCAAGTGCCAAGGTCGCTTGTCTCATGGAGGTAAACCTTGAACCAAGGCTCAATCAAAGCAACATAAGCCTGTCTTAGAATCGAAGCGAAAACTCAAACGATCGCAAGCATAATGTCACTAATGGAGCCGAGTGGAGATGCCCTCGCCCGTCGTGAAAAGACTATCTTTGCAGAATCCAAAGCCCAATGCATGCCGACTTCGGAGTTTGTATCGAAGGGTTGGTGGCGGGGGCTAGAAGACAAGGGAGATGCTGTACAACAGGGCGTGTAGCGACACGTATACGCGCGTGGTAGCAGACAATACTGAAGTTTGTCGATGAAGAGGACGAGGACTAGAACTAGATGCATCGCGATCTCAGACTGTATCATGAAATAGCTTAACGGATAGGAAGCAGAACAAACTTTTCACACTCGCCGGTCTTGTGCAACCTCGGAAAAGCGCGAAGAATGATCCAATCTATCCTCTACTATGGAGCCCTCATCGAGACGCTGACGTTCTTCGAGTCTGCGCTGTGCGCGAAGGCGGCGTCGCTCAATTTCTTCCTCGCTGATTCCAGGCTCTGCAGTTCTGATGACGTCGGGGTGTATGCCCATTGCCTGAGCAGCCTCTGGATCCACGTAACGCACCGGTGATGGTTGAGGCAAGCTGAAGGAATAATGCAAAGATGATGATGGCTTAGAAGTGTTTCGCTTGGTGGGTGCGCATGTCGCCTCTTCTTCTTCTCTATATACCTCCGGGCCGTCAGCAATTTGACCCTTCTCAACGTCGGCAGGAGGACCTGCAGTGACAGGGCTGAAGGGTGCAAAAGGCGAAAATGGATTCCCGGCTCTCTCGGCAGCTTCGCGTCTCGCTCTACTGACGCTCTTCATCGAAGTAAACGACTTTGTATCGCTGTCTACTTGACCTCCATCCTCGTGGTTAGCTGGAAGGGTAGTTTGCAAAGTGAAGTTGCCACCCAACCACGGCGATTGTCCCGCCCCTGCTGAGAATGGCGAGTAGGGTGGTAAGGATGGGTCACCTCCGTTCCTGATAGTTGATAACGGCAAGGGACTTGGGCAATCCTTTTTGCGACGGAAGATGCCCCCAAGGCCTTTCGTCTCAGTATCGCAATTCTTCTGTGCATCTAGATGTTCTCTATTCAGCGCAGCCCAATCCATGCTGTTGCGAGGCGGTCAAGGCTTACCCGAATGGTCTGGATTACCCATTTGCTGACTTTGCCTATGCTTACGCCAGAGGAAACCTCCAAGACCGAGAGCGGTAACCACAAAGGCAAAAATGCATAGGATGAAGACGGTATCTGTGCAAGAGAAAACCAGCGTAAGCATCCATTCTGCCAGCTTACAATGTATAACGACGCCAACTGACTGCCTGCACCGTCGGACTGCTTTCCGTCGTCAAGCGTACCAGACTCTAAGATGAGGTCACCGCTTGGAGAGGCCACTCCATCTTCGGTTCTGGTAGCCTGCAATTCAACTTCACGGCTGATGGAAGGCTTTCGCAAGGTACTCTTAGCCTCTCTGTCGTCCTTGGATGGTGCAGTCGTTTGCAGATCAGCCATCTCCCAACCGGTACTATTTGCACCGTTGCTAACAGGACAAGTCAGTCAGGAGGATGCAAAGGACAGCAGTACCATGCTGAGGGAGGCAGATAGCAGCGGATGTGTCACACCGACCGTACAAACGGTTTTTCAAGCCATGCTGTGCGAGATGGGGAGGCCGCCATGGCTGTGCAGAACATACACGATACGACTTATACTGCTGCTGGAAAAGCAGATGCTCTAGTCTAACATATCCAAAACAATACCTGGTAAACCTGTGGGTTAGTACATACCCTGTTATACTTGTGTATGCAACCTCTTACCAGCCGCCACAGTCTCGCCACCACGACGCAGCAGTATTCTTCCCATATTCTTGTTTGATGTGAAAGTTTCAATGGGAATGCTAGCAGCTTTGCCGGACGTCGCTGATGAACGAAGCTTGATCACAACCCTGGCTGAAAGTCCTTTCGACACCATGCTGCAAATGGGCATACATCAGGAGCCATGCAACGCAAGGCCTTCTATACAGGAAACGTACCGTGGGCTATGCTTTATGACTTCACCCGTAGCTTTATCCAATGTCGCCTCGATTTTTGTAACTGTTGCTGGCGTCTCCTTGCTGTGATAAAATAGCTCCACCTGCAAACAACCAGACTGATCAGTCAGGTGGACACTCGAGCTCAGGCGGTGCACCCACCGCAGAACCAGTTGTGATCGGGAATGTTAGGTCAAAAGTGACTATCTGAGCACGGAAAGAGGATGCTAGCGGTATCTTGTGGTCAGGCTCGCAGAGTACGCAACCAACGTTAACATATAGGGGATCGATGGCTGCCAGATACAGAGTGACATTGGATCCAGCTGTAGCATAGTCCGAGGGCTCGCCATCGATTTCGACGCCTGCATGTCGATTAGCGTGATGCTGTACTACAAAGAAAAGAAAGAGGGACATACTCTTCACGATTGCAGTCTCGTCACCGGGCAGAATTGATATTTTCTCGCCTACTTGAACGATGCCGCTTTCGATACGGCCTGAGATCCCGAGGCCAGAAGGGCCGCTTGACTGGCCCTTGAAAACATTGGACACCGGTATCCGCAGCGCTGCTTCCAGTGAGCGTTCAGGGACTGCAAGACTGTCCAGCGTCTCGAGTATTGTCTTGCCATCGTACCACGCGCTGAGTTCAGGAGATCTTCGTTCCACCAAATTTTCTCCCGACATCGCTCCACATGGTATGAATGATAATTTCGACTGGTTGTACCCAGCCTGTATTAGGAAGGGCTCTAACCGTTCAACGATATACTCAAAACGATGTTGAGACCAATGTACCTAGATTGCCTGTCATCAGCAAGTCTCCATTTCGTTGAACCGCTTAAAGTAACACGTACCGCATCGAGCTTATTCACTGCTACCACGAGCTGCTGAACTCCAAAACTCCTCACCAGCAGTGCATGCTCGCGAGTCTGACCTCCCTCATTGAAGCCACTCTCAAATGCGCCCGTTGAAGCGTCAACTACCAAAAGGGCGGTGTCTGCTTGCGAGGCTCCAGAGATCATATTGGGAATAAAATCTCTGTGACCTGGTGCATCAAGCAATGTAAATCGTCTGTGTTTTGTAATGAAAGAGTCTATGCCGATGTCTATAGTGACGCCCCTGTATATCGACATCAGATCACTTAGTATTCCTTCATGGTTGGCTCCTCACCTTTCTCGTTCTTCCGGCCGGGCATCCAAAGCCCATGCATGCGCAAAAGATCCCTTGCCTAACTTTTCGGACTGCCTTTGATTGGCGCTTACGGCTCGCTCGCTCAACTCGCCTAGTTCTGCCAGCATTCGACCCATCAATGTGGACTTTCCTGCATCGACATGACCTGCGAGCTACTTGTCTCAGCTGCTAAGGTCCGGATGACCACATGAGCAAACGTACCTATAACAACCATGCTCAAAACAGGCTTGAAGTCGGCATCGGATTCCTTCTGCTTGATTTCTTCGACAAGCTTCTCCTTCGCTATTGATATCGTTGGCAGAGCTGACGTATCTTCAGGGGTATAAACATCATCGTCATCGAGTCCCAAACCTTTCAGATCTTGCGATAGTTGCGAGGTAGAAACGGTCGTCTGACTGATTCCCGATTCCTGAGGCATCGTGCTCGTTTTTGACAGGCTACTTGATGCGGCTGGCTTGCCCTTGAAAGTCGATTTCGTTGGTGTCCCCGGCCTACTCGAGGCGGGTGTAGTTGCTTTGGATGATCCGGCAGTCTTCTTGCGCTGGGCGGCTGTATAACCAAGAACGATATGTTGGGGAAGACAGCAAGCGATGGAACATGCGTCAGCCATACAGACTAGCATGACAGAGAGAGCATGCTGGCATTCGCGAGGGCTGGTCCATCGACCGATTTAAACAAGGTAGCCGGTCGTTATTACCGGTTGTTATTTGCGGAGTGGGGTGGCGAAGGCGCCATTCATCGCTGGCGCGCGCTTTTGTGGAAGCTGGCTCTTGGGTAAAATTGGTAACTTCGAAAGTCCTGCATTGATCGCTCGCGTGGTTATATCTTCTGGCTCAGGGCCAGCGTGAGGGGTGTGCGAAGGAGCAAGGACCCCAGCGAAGGAAGAAGGTGGAGGATGGCCCAACTTCTGTGTCTGGAATAATGATGATGACGGCAATTGCCAGACATCGGACTCCTCTTGCATGTCCTCCTGAGCCGAGTGTGTTGCATTTGCCTGGCTAGGGCCCACGTCCGCAAACCCACGCTGTATACGCTGCTGTAGCTTCGACAGTATAGGCTGTTCTCTCTCAGCGTCTGATGGACGCATACTTGACATTGTTACGTCTTGGTTATCCGCAGGTTTAACTTTACTAGCGAGGCTGCTGAGAGGACGACGAGCTGTTGTTGCCGAAGCTGATTGCGCTCTAGCGGCAAGCTTGCTCAGGCTAGGGGAGTTCGCAGGACTGTCCGGCTTAGCTTTTGCAGCGGCGAGGGAGGCTAATGAGGTTGCTCCACTGGACCCCGGCTTCCTAGCAGCAGCAGCCAAAGCTGACAGACTCTTCTTTGCAGGTGGAGCGACCCCGGTTGAAGCGACATCGAATGGCTGCGCCGATGGTCCATTGTTTATGGCAAGTCGGGTTTGTGCATCTTGGGCCAAATGTATGTCTTCCAGGTCGTCTATGTTTCACCAGGTCTCAAATCGGGTCGATGGACGCATGCGAAGGAATGGATAGGATGGGAGGAGGACTACGATTTGTGACGAGCGGAACCAAAAGCTTACCTGCTTCTGCTTTCTCTTTAGCTACACTCTTTTTATGCTGCTGGTCTAGCAAATACGCTATAGCCTTCTCTTGATCAAAGTAATAATACCATAAAGCATCTTTGATCTCTTTGTCGGTGACGCCGGAGCTAGATCCAAGAACAGACTGAACACTGCTGAGTCCAGAAGCTAAGTCGACTGCAAGATTTAGGGAGTCATAGTGTTAGAAAGGTCGTTTCGTTGCCGATCGTCATCCGTGCCAGCATATCGGCGTTGCCTGCGTTACGCAAAGCTAAGCGCACCCTGTTGATCTTGTGTGATGCCAGCTAATGGATTCGAAGGATGTAAGCTAGATCCCGTGTGAAAGTATGGCCGAGACCTACGAAACTCCTCCTGCTCATGATCTGAGAAAGCGGCGTCATCGAGTTCATCTAACACCATCTATGTCAACAAAGGCTGGCGAAAGCCTTACAACCGCGACTAATGTGAGAACATACCGTCTAGGTCAAGGTTGCGTACAGCTCTATGGCGTGACATGGCTGTGATTCTAGGAATAAAGTGCAAATAAGAGCTGCCGGTCAAGGGACAGGCTGCTGGACTCCGACGGTGCCCAGATTGATCGAATTCAACGGTCAAGCCTTGGGAACAAGCAAGCAAGCTGAGGAATCTGTGGTCCTTCTGATTGGGGTTTTCAGTCCTGTAGCTCGCTACTGACAAGTTTCGAGACCGTTTCAGACGAGTTTTGGGAGCTTGGGTGTAGTCTTGCCAATACAACGAAACTACCGCCATTCCCAAAAGTAAGGCAATTTCCAAAATTTAAGTTGTTCTAACTTAAACTAGCTGAAGTCCTCGCTGCAGCCATTAGAACGAAGAATTAATCTCCTGCTGTCAGCGTGACACTGACTAAGTGCTGCAGTCTGGTTTCTTTTGCCACTTGCTGGCTTCTTGTCAGGCGGATGCTAACGTAACAACGGCATGACTGCTAAAAGGTAGAATACATATGCGATTAGATGTAATCATGTTTGATGCTAATCTGTAGCGGACGTCTGAGCACCGTTATCGATTCTATCCTGATCTCGTTCATCTCTGAACTTCTGCTCCTCTTCAAAACTACCAGGCAGCGGGTATTCCTTAATCTGCACCGTAACATCGAAAGTCAGCCTCTTGCTTCCGGTCTTAGCAACAAAGAAGGCTGCAAGGAATTGTTGTTTTAGGCTTACCGGTATGCTGATCAAGAAATTAAGCATGGCCAATAGTCCATTCATGATGAACACCCATCTTAGTGCAACTTTATAACTATCTATTGCTTTTTGTCTAATCTCAGGTTCGAGACTTGGTATGATAGTCGAGACCTTCCGTATCTTGTCGATGAGTTCTTGCGATCCGGGCCCAGTTATTCGTTTCTCAAGCTGTTGAGCCAAGATGGCTTGTAAAACACCACCGCTCAGACCGACCCCGAAAACTTGGCCGCAGTATCGGAAGAGGTAACTGATTCCGGTTGCTAAAAGGTATTGTAATCAGCCAATGTATCAGCGGAAAGCGATATTGATGGTCTACGTACCAACGGCCATGTCTGAGCGCTCTACATTGGCCAGAAGAGCTATCAGAACTGCAGTGACTGTAAATCAGGAGAACATTTAGCTCAAGACACGCTGCGCATCCGTCAGGAATACTTACCATTTCCACCCGTTCCGATACCATGGGGAAAGGGGTTGAGCCAATCCATCCAGCTAGGCGTCTGGTCCATTCGAACCATCATTCCAGCTCCAACAACAGGCAGGAAGGCGAGAGCTAGATTGAGATAGTAGTACTTGCCTGTGTGTCGCATCTTTACGATTGCAGACGGTCACGAATGAAATGTCAGCGCGCAACCTTGCGTGGCTCGTCGATAAAGACTTTTCCTACAATGTAGCCAGCAAGAAGAGATCCTATAGAAAGGGCGACAGCGTTCGGAACGAGGTGATAGCCCGCTTCTTTCGGCTCCAACCCTTGCACAACTTCGTAAAACAGAGGATAATAATACAGGACTGACCAAAGGGTTTTGATCAGACAGGTGTTCCACAAAGGCAAATGCCATCTCATCACAAAACAAACTTACCGGTGAAATTGACCGCTGAGAAGATAAAGTTGCTCCATGCGATGCCTTCAAAATACGCATCACATCCCGTCAACTGGGTTACCCTTCAGCTGTCACCGACTGTCTAGAGTGGACTTACATATTGGTGACCAATGCGACAATATCCTCAAAGGCATAACAGGATTGGGACTGACCCTTGCTTCGACGCCCAAGAATACTCCCAAGAAAATAACAAAAGACACGGAAGTAGCCCAAACTTTCGGATCGCTCCAAGGTAATGAAAAGTTGTTCTTGAAACTCAGACTAAGTAGGAAACTAGAAATGCAAATGATAAGGGATAAACAACCTAACCAATCTATTTGCTTCAGGGCTGCTTTCTTCGATGTGACCTGACCTGGTACTGTATATCTCACGAAAAGGAAGACCAATACCCATGCTAAAGCTAATAACGGAACTTGTATCAGGAAGGCGAATCGCCAGTCGTATTTTGCTACTATCAGACCGCCCAATGGTGCTCCTAGTGCTGCGCCTGTTCGATAGAATAAGGTAGTGGGAGGACATGTCAGTTGGACATTCGAAAATACCTTTTGGTCGAAACCAGCAGAACAAAGTAAATAATGCCGCCTGACCTAATCCATAGAAGATATTGACAATGCCTTGAATCAATCCTCGTTTCTTGAGCGGTATAATATCGCTAGCTACGATGGAGGATATCGTCATGATCCCACCACCTCCGCACCCAGCTAATGCTCGAGCTGCAATTAGCATAGGCATGCTCTTCGCCATTCCGCAGAGCAGTGTCCCGATAGTGAAGAGAGATATGGCGATGAGGGAAGCTATACGCCTTCCAACTATATCACTTAACTTTCCATATAGAGGGGTCGTAGTTGCTAACGCTAGTAGGTAGGAAGTGCCGAGCCACGATACTTGATTGCTGGAATGAAAGCTTGATGAGATAGGTCCGACGACTGCAATGCGGGAGGTCAGTATACCGATATTTCAAAGCAATGCTTGAGCGTGACGGGTCTTACGAGTAGCTACGATAGTGGCTAATGCATGAAATTCCAGTTGCAATCAGTAATGACTCCTTATCTTTCTCGGCATGTGTGGGTGTGAACGCACTATCAAGAGCACCCAGGAATACGCCGAGCTGGGAGTTAGGGGTAGCAAGTCAGCCGGTGCACACATGGCAGTCGACGGTTCATGCCGCACCCAGTTCGCAGCTAATATCGTCGCAGTTCTCGACGTAGACAGGTTGGCCGGGTTATCCGGGTTCTTGCTTGCAGCGGCATCACTACTTTCTGGATAGCTTTCTCCATCAATGTCCGCATTACTGCTGCTTCTCAAGAGCGGAGTGCGCTCATTATCCTGCGCCAGCATGAATCAGCGAACAACGCTTGTGGGTCAGCCGTTTAGCAGTAGCAATGTATGATGTATGGAAAGCTAGGGTAGCAATGTCACTCATGTGCGCTCTCGACTTTGTCGATCGTCCTCCAGTCTACAATTAGCTAGGAGGCATCTTCCGGCTGACTAGCTGGCCACGGAGAGTAAAGAGCAGTACAATGTAGTACTAGCAATGTGCGGGAAGATAGAAATACTCCAATATGTTATTGTATCTCAGCCAGTCAGAGCAGGGCCCACGATTTCGCTTTGCTTCCTCGATCGCCTTTGTACTCGCAAGCTGGTCCTGCGATAACTGACGATGCTAGCTTTCCTGATGTAGAATACACCGCTATGAGAGCGATGATGACGAGCGCAGTGAGCAATGCATCGTATGGTGTGTAGCAATGACTACTGCGCATGCTCCCATGCATGCTCAATGTGACGCGTGTGCAAGGAAGTGCCTAGCTGGGTCCAGCAGCTAGCATTATGCACTGAGCAGGACGGTAAAGCTGAATTGATTTACAGCAGGAGAGTGGACACAGCTATATGGCCTGGCATGTTGCATACGTCTGAACCTGATTACAAACACCCCTCTCACTGCAACCTGCTATACACGCATGCCCCGTCCAGTCGCCCACGCAAATAGCAAGGTTCAAAAGGGAGACAGTCTAGCATTCCAGCAGCCATCGAGGATAGCGGCAAAGCTTGTTAGGAAGATCTCTGACACGGGCATCTCGCACAACTGTGCAGCAGTGTAAACATGCTGGATCTATCTGACCTTCCTGCTCTCCCTCGCTCCAGCATCTCGCCATGGGCCTGCTCGACAGGCCGAAGCGCGACGGCAGCATGCTGACCAGTCCGCTACTCGATCCGTCAGCCGAAATCAGCCACCCAGGATCGTGTCGAGGATCCTCGGAGAGCCTCAGCAGGGAAGAGCTGATAACCACAGTCAGAAAGCCGCGAGCATCATTACGCAGCGTCCTGTCGGGCCTTACGCGCTCAAGGGCCATCGTTCTCGTGTGCTTACCGTCCATACTCCTGCTCGCCCTCCTGTCGCTGCCATCAATCGACGCGTCTTTGTATACGGAGAACTTCAGATCGCTCCATGCAGACCTGAAAGAATCCCTCACGTCCAAGTGGAAAACTGCAATAAGCTCTTCCTCCTTCTCCTCCTCCTCCTCCAGCCGGGGACTGGACAGATCATGGGACTACTATGCTCAGAATGGGGTGTTAGTGAATGCCCGGAACAACCAATCCTTACCTCAATTTAGGAAAGCAAGATTCATACCTGTCGATGAGATTGACGAGCTTGCTGAAAAGGGCCTGTCTGGCCTCGAAGAGCAAGTTAAGCTAGGTGACGGATTTGATGAGGTCAGCATATATATCGAGGGTGAGGCACCTATACTTGGCACCCACGGAATCCAGCTTGCTGAAGAGCATGTGATTTCTACCCACGACAGCTGTACATCATAAGCGGCAAGATGCCATCAGCGACCTGTCTTATCTCCAGAACAAGACCATCCTACTTATCGTGAGCAATTGCTCCACTTCTCGCAAGCTACTCACTCATTCTAACGGATCGCAACCCCCCTGATTAGGGCGACTCGATAGACCGCTTCTCTCTCGACTTTACTTGTCGTTCCATCCTCGCCGGTTCATCCCTCTCCTATCGCGAACTCCATCACGAGCCACACGATCTTTCACACATACAACGGGCACTTAATAATCTAGACGAGTTCAGCGAACCACATCGATGCCAACCCAATTCAGAACTATTTCCAAATACCTCTTTATGGTCACTGATGGTATATGGTGTAACTTCAGAAGAAGAAGAGTGGGCACACAAACCGCAAGCATTGCATCCACGCAAATACGATGCCAAAATACGCTACTTTGCAGAGAGGTTCAAAGAGGCCAATCATGGTTTACAACCCGACTTGGTCATTGTCAACACTGTTTTATGGGATCTGGCGACCTTCAATCTCAGAGACGCAATCGCCGAAGTACCTGCTCAAGAACAGTTATCTTGGCAATATTTGAAGGAGTTTAAGGACAAGACGCTGGATCTGTTGGAATTGATTACCGAGTTGTGGCCAGATGCGGCTAAGATGTATAGACCTAATCATGCTATGAGACATGGGTCTGATGGTACTTGGTAAGCCGCTTGAATTGACATTTGTGCAAGATGGTCAATGGCCACTGACCAACGTATTTCGATCATACTTGCACATGCTTTCTTCATGCAGGTTCTTGCAAGGCTTAAATCCAAAGCCGAAGTCCATCTCAAGAGCACCGTACATGCCAAACAAGGTGAGTTGCACTTCTCGTACAGGCCTTTCCGTCCCCGAAGAAAGTGCTCAACCCCTGCCCTCGTCTTCTTTCAGGTACTGCAATTGAATCAAATAGTAGATGAAATCCTATCAAGCAATCACAACACGGAAAGGCACAAGCCATTCTGGCCGTTCGACATCCGACATGCGATGCAGGAGTACGTGCTTGACTTTCAAGATAGCGTGCATACTGGAAGCACTGGACGTACGATCTATGCTCAGATGCTTGCTTATTACATCAAGATGTTAACCTGACGATAATAGAATGTCTTTTCAATGAAGTTCCCACGATAATGTACTGCATACCGGATAGATCTGAGCAAGACTGCTCCTTCGTATAGCCGTGAGCATGGACCTGTGTAGGCAGTGCGGCATTACTGTCGCAAATGTTTAGTAGTCAGTTTGTCAGTACTGTAGATCCTTTATGCTTGATGTGCTAGATCCCCATGCAATAATTGCCGAGACCAATAATCCGTCGAGAATGCGGTGGGGTAGTTCAGTCCTGTCCGGTCCGGGATCAGTACACAGGCCTCAGAAAATCCTAAGGAACCAAGCTCGACGAGATAAGGTGTTTGTCGCCAAACTCCGATAGCCACCCTTGTTCAAGGTCGGAACGATGCCGCAATCTTCTGCACGTGACCGGCAAGGCTACGAACGGCGGCCGGGGAACCCTTCGGCGCGAAGAACCTGGCCATTCATCGCACACACTCTGGTTCCACACAGGCCAAACCCAAACCGCTGTGTGAAAGGATGCTGAAGGGACACACATGCTGATGCCGCAAGCTCCTCGCACTGCGCACATGGCTTGCAGCTAGCCTTGTTCCCTGCACTGACGCGAGCCAACTTGAACGTCTGGAGCAGGCATTTCGAAGGCTGACCAGGGATGCACTGCTGAACCTCCCACTCTCCATAACCATAGCTGTTCACTTCACACACCACACTCATTTAGCTCTCCAGCCTCGCTTCTCGGGAACTCTGTGCAGCAACAATGCAGCGCTCCAGAAATGCCTTTGTGCGAAGACAGCGTCCGGGCGATGAACACCGTACTAACAGTTGGGGCGTGACTATACTGGAATGGTGAGCGGGTGACTGCAAGCACAGTGAATGATTGCTCAAGTGGGGCTATCTCATCAGCATCCGCACCTGTGAACGCGAACGTCGCCGCTGCACGCAGCCTGTGAGAACCCCGAGCGGATGACACCAGCTCACAGATTAGACTGATGACCTCGCTTGAACAGCTGTGCGAGTGTTCGGCTGCTGACAACGACTACCTCGTGGGATGCATCGAGTACGACTGTGGCAGGACAGCGTTCAACAACTACAAGGAGGATCTCATCGCGGTGGGTCTTCTTCGCTGTTCTCAGCTGTATACGCGTGTACAGCACTGACCGCCGTTCCTCCCCTTGTATCGGTTATAAAAATCTGGCCATTAATGAACTGCGGACGCTGCGTACAATCCAGCAATGTCCACGTGCATTTGACTACAATCGCCGCCCAGGAGAGGGCGCAACGAGGCGGACGACGACCACGCGCACGCCGACTCCGACTCCCAGGCCTGCGCCACCMCCCCCGCCACCATCCCCAACGACGCGTACGTCGACTTCCACTCCTAGGCCTGCTCCCAGACCTGCACCAACCCCTGTAGCACCATCACCACGTCCCTTAGTTCAGCCATCGAATAGCGACCCGCCGGCGGAGCCAGAAGAAATTGAAGAGCCATCCTCACCGGCGCAGGTACCCTCGGACCCAGCTGAACAGGTGGCCGTGACCAGCAGCAGCCCTGTCGCAGCAACACCTTCGCAAAGCGACGTACAGTCGGACTCAGCCTCCCTTGCGGAGTCTGCATCTCCGGAAGATCTAGAAAGCAACTCGCTGATTCCAGTCACTTCGGCTGCAAGACTACCTCTGCAGCCTTCTAACAATGGCAATGATGCAGAAGAAGTAGATTCACTGTCAGAGGGTAGCTCAGGCGCTCCAAATCGGTCGCAGGATGAGTCTTCTGGTGCTGGTGGCATCAGCGGTCAGGTTTCTTCCGGTCTGCCAGCACTAGGACCGCTTGACCCCAGCTCACCTGGAGAGTTGAGCACCATCAACGCCGGCGTGATTGCGGGAATCATTATAGGAGTCTTGGCTGTCATAACCATCTTCCTTGCGTTCTGGTACAGGTCTTATCGGCGTCGCCAGCGTGAGAGTCTTCAGTCGTATCAGATATCCTCTCCAGACCCTACCAGGCACGATGATCCTTCTAGCTCAGAACCCTGGACCCAGTTTGGTGGAGCCAAGGGAAGTATCATATCATCTCACCTCGAAGATGAAAGCGAGAAGCAAGCTCCCATATACAATATGTTTTCGAAGCGGGCTCTGCCTTCAAGTCCAATGATGTCGTCCATTCACAGAGACCAATCCCTCGCTTCACCCACACAATCGTCAACTCGTCAACCCTCATGCAGGTCAAGCGGAAAAGGGATGCTGTCCAATGTCAAAACGAAATGGATGGATGGCATGCGATCACCCCCTCCATCCTATCCTTACGGTAGCAACAACGACGAGCAGGCCGCTCCAGTGTACAAGCGTCCAGCCGGAACGAGTTTCTTCGCTCGTCTACTAGGTAATCCAGTCCCACGTACACCTTCCCAGCCAGTCTGCGCAGGCCCCAAACTTCCGCACCCACACTTTAACATTGATCAAGCTGGCGTGACAGGCTTGCAGACCCTGCCAGAGGAGCCAGAACCTCGTCAGAGCGAGTATCTGGATCCAGCCGCTCAGTATCGCTATACCTCCAATTACGGAAAGGACAACGAGATGCTTGCTACTCTACCCTCCCCTATGTTCGCTAGGAAGACACCTGCAGACTCGGTTTACGAGGAGCAGAGCGCGACATCGTTAGGCAGGCCTAGCATCGCTTGGTCAGGGCGGTCTGTACCTAGGGACATGTCGGTATTCGAAGACGGGGAAGAGGGGCATGATATGAGAGCTACCAGTACTCGAGCACCAAGCTTAGATCTCGCATGGGTTACGCAAGGTGATACGCGAATTCCAGTTCCTTCATGGGCGGCACCTCGACGACGGCCATCGATGAGAAGCAAGAAATCCTCGAGATCAGCACATGGTCGTTCGGCGTTCCGTCAGTCTGTTTTATCAATGATGAGTAGTAGCTCTTCCACTGCAGCCTCGAGGTCTACACATACTTCCTCATCTGGACTCTCAAGATCTGCACGTAATTCGACTGGTCTTGTACATGACATGCCATCTTTTTCATCCATACCTTCTTTCAGGCTCGAGATTGGATCAGACAAGGCGAAAGCCGTTTTGCAGCTTCTGGTCAATACGCCGACAACGCCCGATCCCCGGACAACAACAATGGCCAGCAAAGCGCTTGATCTCTGCAGGGACGAAAGCCGGCCTATAAGCGTTGTGGACGATCCGTGCTTCTCTCCCAATCTCCGTAGCAGTGCTTCCAGCTGATGAACCGATTTAGTGCAGGCACAACCTACTATTTAGTCCGCTTGCGCAGTACAAAGGCTTGGTTTGCTGATACTATACCCATTCAGTCGTTTTATATTTAGCTCTTTCGCATTTTCCCTTTTAGGCTGCCAGCTGCCGCTCTTTTCGGTTGGTTGCATTTTCATATTTAATGGCAAACTTTATATATTCCAAGGTATAGTATTTACACAATACCTGTGCATTGGGAAGTTCTTGCGTGTTTTCCCAAGCGGTGGTTATCCTGGGATGTTACTGCAGGGTCAGTGTAAAAAAGGGTTTCAGAGGAATCCTTGCAAAGGAATTGGGCATGCGCAGTAGTCTTTGATGACTGTGAATATCCTATATGATGCCTTTAGCATTTTTTGCAAGATATGGAAACCTATTGAGCAGCCATGATGGCATTGACAATATCACCGTTGTGCTCCTTTAATGCCTTGACAGCTTTCGCTCTAGAGCAAGAGGTCTGTTTCATAACGGTATCGATATCCTGCTCGTCGACTCCAGTAGCATCCACCTCTCCTTCTGGCTCGTCGGTGCTTTCTTCCTGCTTCTTCTCGCCCACTCCGCCAAATAGCTCTCCCTCGCTCAGTCCACCTTCAGCAGGCTTGGATGGCTCTTCGACGCTTCGACCAGCAGCTTTAGCTTGTCTCTCTGACTCTGCTCGCTGGCGTGCTTCTGCTGCTTGAGCGGCGGCGATGGCTTGGGCACCGAATCCTGCAGAGTTGGGGTCTTCAAACTTGGCCTGTGAGGGGTTATAGCAGCACGGCATTGTGGAGCAGCAGATCAAGTCAGCGAGTGTCTTAGTGAGCACCTGCAAGCCTCCGAGGATATGAAAGGACACAACGCACGTCACCGAAGACAATGTAGCAGTCTGATCCGGGAGCTCTGTAGACTTCTGGACGGCCCACGATGAACAGGACCTGGGTGCGCAGAGAGCAAAGACAGACGAGATCAGCAAAGACGAGTCTGTAGCACACTGCGGGTCCGGCTCACTCCTCCAGGGCGTCTGAGGACGACCCTGTTGATGCCCTCGACCCGCTTCAGGCCCAGCTTTGCCAGCGCCTGCCTGGCCTTTTTCTCGAGTCTGGGCAGCAGGCGGCCCTCTTCGGTGTTGATGATGGAGTCGGTGTCCATGGTGACTGTAGACTGTCCCTGCGCTGGCGTCTGTCGAAGTATGCAGTGCTGGCCGGTTGGTGCTGTGTGAACCAGAGTGCGGCTTTCCGCAGCCCCAATCGCATCTCAACGCATCGCTGCCGGCCTGCGCGGCGCCCATCAGACCGCCAGCAACAGTACAGCCAGCACACGCGGCACTCCGGGACATCGCTGCAGCACGCTCGCTGACGCTGGTGCGTGCTGGCTGCCTGGGCGATTCCCGGACATCAGCCACTGTTCTGCACACGATGGGCGGGACAGCAGCGTGCACGACGGAGCATGTCGCGTTCTGCTTCGCCGTCCTCGCTGCACACCTGCGCGGACAGCCGCTCCCGCGCTACGAGGGCGACGACAAGGACGCCGAGTTGTGAGGTGCTCTGACGGGCCTGCAGGCTTACCGCTGACGCCACGACGCTGCAGTCCGCTCTTCGTGACCTGGAACACCGTCCGGCCCGACGGCTCGACCCGGCTGCGCGGATGCATCGGCAACTTCTCGCCCATGCCGCTGGCGACGGGGCTGCAGGAGTACGCACTCATATCCGCACTCAAGGACCGGCGGTTCTCCCCCATCGCGCTGTCGGAGCTCCCGCGATTGGAGTGCGGGTGAGTCGGCACGTGCCGCCATATGCGCCTCCGACCATACCATACTGACATACGAGCACATTGTCTGATGCTGCTCTGATGACCTTCCGTAGCGTCTCCCTCCTCACCGACTTCGAGGACGTCGATGATCCCTTCGACTGGGAGCTCGGCACCCACGGCATCCACATTCACTTTGACGACCCTACCCATCTGGCTCCAGCACCGACAGACTCGCCCGCCTCGATGTCATCGAGCGACAGCAGCAAGTCCAGCGAGCCAAGCGGTCTCCGAAACAAGCTGTCGAGCTTAACAAGCGCGGCGAAGAACAAAGCTGCAGTCAGAGGCCGAGCCCGAGTTTTGTCGGCTACCTACTTGCCTGATGTAGCCACAGAACAAGGGTGGAGCAAGGAGGAAACGTTGGATTCGGCGATGAGAAAGGCAGGCTACAAGTGAGTGAGGACTCGTGTCGTATTCCACAAAACCCCCGATTATTGCCTTATGCTTTTTCTGCATCGTCTTCACCCAGCGGTCGCATAACCGATGCAATACGGCGATCTATCCGGGTCACTCGGTACCAGAGCAGCAAACAAACGTTAGACCATGCATCTTGGCAGAATGCTGAGCTGTAATAGATGTGTTCTCACATGTGCTCTCAAGCAATGTAGCGTAATGGTGAAGTGGGACAAATCGCCATCCCTGATAGATCTTTGAGCAATCGGCCACAGGTTCTTGACCTGTCTGAATACTTGAGTTCTTCACCTAACTGACTGATATTTCTTAACTCTCATTTTGTAAGGCTGACTGTCGCATAGCAACCGTCAAGATCGACTTCATTTTCAACATGAGATTATGCACATACTATATTTGCATGTCCGAACAAAGCGTTCTTAACAAAGGCAAGTTGAGCTTTGCACCTGCTCAGTGATTGCGGTCGTAGCGAGTGCTGGCCCGCAAGGCAAGAATATATAGATCACCCTGGTGTGCGATGTTTAAAAAAGAGTAAAGGATCATTGACGGGAAAGAAACAAAAAAAAGAGAAAAGAAACTGAAAAACAATGATCAAAAGGCTATAAGAACATGAAGAAACGGAGAACGGGAAGAAGGGCCTATAGGTACAGGAAAGGCTTTTTTTTTCTAGAACAAACAGGGTCAGAAGAAGTCGATCTTGAAACCTCTCTTTTTTTTTACCACCTTTTTTTTTTTTCCTTTTATTCAAGGGCTTCGGGGGTAGGTAAAGAGTAGATGGGAGCAAAAGGGGGAAAAGGCGTCGTCTTGGTGCTGGCTGATTGTGATACATGCCGATGGCTCTTAAAGTCGAGAGGACGACGCAGCCAGCCTACCATGTTCGTCTGCAGATTGTCAATGTCCGAAGAGATCAGGGTTGTCTTGCATGTATTGGCTTAGACGCGCGCGCCGGTTTTCTTCCTTGATCCGCTTTTGACGGTTGGCCAGGCTATGACAGGTGTCATGTCAAAAGATCCTGGACATGACTATGTCATGAAGCGCGGACTCACGTCACAGCTGCAGTGGCAAAGGGGCCCCACATCGGCAGCAAAGGGAATGAGCTACGGCTGTGCCAAAGTACGAACGCCAGGACTTACAGCTGTTAGTTACTGTCGGAAAACGTCTTGATGGCGCTTGAGCTCCGGCCCCTGGAGGCAAAGCGGATCGTTCAGACCTCGGAGCAGGCAGTCCTGAAGAATACCGATGCAGTCAATCGAATGTCCCGGAGGGATCAGCGATACAGCGAGTGGTCTTTTGCCTGACTGACCTCGTTGATGCTCTTCAGTAGATGGCCTTTGGAGGGAAACCAGTCAGCCCCGACCGCTCCTTGATATGCATATCATTCGATACAACCCCGAAGGTTGCGCGTAATAGGCAATGAATATCTAAGCGTACCGAGCTGAAGCCGCAGGTGGAACCGTCGAAGAGGAGCGTGATTGAGCAGGACCTCCTGAGGTTACTGTCAGGACATCAGGGATGGCTCGCGGAAGTAGACTAGTCCTGCCTGTTTCACGAACCTCTATTTTCAAGTGAAGGTGCCAAATTCCGCCATAGGACCATGGTATTATTAGCCGCGTCGATAACTCAATGCTGCCATCGAGCTGGAGGATGGGGCTCTCGAAAAAGCGCGACAACCGACGTACCTTCCTGTAGGTTCGGCTGCAGCAGATCGATCCAGGCCTGTAGTGAAGTGGAATATTAGATCGTCAATGCTCGTTCCCACGTGGATATTGCGACGGTCTTGCAACTAACCTCGCTGGGTTTGTGGATCCGTCGGTCGTCTTAGGCACGGAATCAACGGTAGAACTCAAGAGCTTCAATTTTGGAATCATACCTATCCCCCGAGCCCCTGGCGTTGGAGGACCCTGGCCTTGTCCCTATGACAGATCCGGAAGGAAATGCAGACCGTCCTGAAGAATACCGATGCAATCAATCTGACTGTCCCGGATGGATGAGCGATAGAGCGAGTGGCCTTTTTCCTGACTGACCTTGCCGACCTCTTCCAGTAGATGGCCTTTGGAGGCAAACCAGTCAGCCCCGACCGCTCCGTAATATGCATATTCTTCGATGCATCCCGAAGGATGCGCGTAAGAGGCAATGAATATCTAGGCGTACGGAGCTGAAGCACCTGCTGAAGCCGGAGGTGGACCCGTCGAGGAGGAGCGTGATTGAGCAGAACGTTCTGAGTTTAGTGTCAGGACATCAGGTATGGCTCCCGGAAGTAGACTAGTCCTGTTTCACGAACCACTAGTTTCAAATGAAGGTGCCAGATTCCGCCATGGGACCACGGTATTAGCCGCGTCGATGACTCAATGCTGCCATCGAGCTGGAGGATGGGGCTCTCAAAAAAGCGCGACAACCGACGGACCTTTCTGTGGGTTTGGCTGAAGGAGATGGATCTAGGCATGTAGTGAAGTGGATTGCTGGATCGTCAGTGCTCGATCCCATGTGTAAATTGCGACGATCTTGCAACTAACCTCGCTGGGCGTCTAGGACCGTCGGTCGTCTTAAGCACGGAATCAACGGTAGAACTCAAGAGCTTCAATTTCGGAATCTTACCTATTCTCAGAGCGCCTCGTGTTGGGAGGCCCTGCGCTCTCTGTGACAGGTCCGGGGCGAGGCGCGGGTGCAGCAGGTGGAGCGAATGGCCCGGGCCTCTCAGCAGCAGGTGGTCCTGGAGAATACCGATGCAGTCAATCTGAGTGTCCCGGAGGGATGAGCGGTACAGCGAGTGGCCCTTTTCGAGACTGACCTCCTCGACTTCCTCCAGTAGATGGCCTTTGTAGGGAAACCAATCAGCCCCGACCGCTCCTTAATATGCATAATCTTCGATACAACCCCGAAGGATGTACGTAATATGCAATGAATATCTAGGCGTACGGAGATAAAGCCGCAGGTGGACCTGTCGAAGAGGGGTGTCGACCAGAAGGTCCTGAGTTTAGTGTCAGGACATCAGGTATGGCTCCCGGAAGTAGACTAGTCCTGTTTCACGAACCACTAGTTTCAAATGAAGGTGCCAGTTCCGTCATAGGACCATGGTATTAGCCGCGTCGATGACCCAATGCTGACATCGAGCCGGAGGATGGGGCTTTCCAAAAGCGCGACAACCGACGTACCTTTCTGTGGGTTTGGTTGAAGCAGATGGATCTATGCAAGTGGTGAAGTGGAATGCCAGATCGTCAGTGCTCGATCCCACGTGGAAATTGGGACGGTCTTGCGACTAACCTCGCTGGGCTTCTGGAACCGTCCGTTTTCTTAATCACAGATTCAAGCATTACATCTCCAACGTGCACATAGTAATGTCGAAATGCAGAAGTTCTGACGAAACGGAACAGGGGCAGGAACTTACGGGCTCACATTACCTCCTTCTGGATTTGTTGCTCTCCCTGGTGGAGTCGTTGGATCCACATTCTCGCAATTGAGTCTATGCATACGGATAGTATCAGAATGCCAAGCATATATGGCATTGCTACCCGAGTTCTTGAGTCAGTATCACTTCATACGCTGTCAATTTTACACTCACCAATTCGGGTTGGTGCATCTTCAGAAGTGGGGAGAATATGTCATTATAGACGCCGAAGACTCGAGTCTAGATTGGCTAGTTACTAACTGAATCTTGCATTTCTTTCCGTTTGCCGTCGGGACTCGCACAAAGCCATATTCTGGCAAGTTCCTAGCACAATAGGAACTGTTTACATGAGATGACAGCTGACTTCCAACGGCATCAGCAGTTCTGTTGGGACTAGATTTTCCACCCAGTGTGCCCAAACACCCGGTGGGAAGCGTGTATATCATGCGTCAGTTGGCCTTCGCCCAAAAGTAGGATGGGCATAGGATGGACCCACCAGCCAGCCTCCTGACATAGGGTGTCCGAGCTCTCTGAGGATATTTTTGGGGTATTAATGAGGAGCACGTTATAGCAAGCTGTCCTTACTGACTTATTTCTTCTGGATTCTTTCTCAGCGGGGGTTCCCCTCGTGCTATCCGATTCTTCTTTTTTACACATTTGTCGGCGTGTAAGCCCACGTTATGTGCATCAAACTTAAAATCTCTTGAACTGTAGCGGAGCCGGGAGTGAGTAATGGTGTTATCTACTTTAAATCTTCCAAACTGACCAATCAGTACACCTGCCGGTAAGCGAGAGTAATCCGTCAAACCTGTTCAGTGTCAACACTTAGCTTGTCACTCTGCCACTCACATCACTCTTACTCTGTCGGGAAGGATGAGCTCGAAGCCGAAACTCTCGGCAACAGGCAGATGTCCGTAGCCGACCTGGTGCCTCGATTCGTAATTCCTCGCCACTTCCGCAGGACTATAGTCCAGTAGAAGCAGCGTAAAAACGCCCAGCAAGACTGTCAAGACTCGCTTCGAATCGACTGGGTACCCATAAATGCTCACCATTTGCCAACACCACAAACAGGCATTATCGACGTTGCAATGAACAAATGCAGAAAGTGGGCTTGGCTGATGTCGATGTGAAAGAGAAATAAGTAAAGAGACTAGAGGAGCAAACCGTGGATGGGTCTCTTTTTATAGCAATCCGCGCTGAATTTCTACCATCTCCCACGGCTTGCTGTGTCCTTGTCCTTGCTGTGTCCTTGTACACGCTAAGCCGCCACTTCGCCGTCTCGCCGGGGCGCCGCTTCGCCGACCTACCGCGATGTCGTACTATATACGGATGCATGGTACAGGCTCGATGCCTTTCCCCCGCGCTCGCAATCGATTTCTGTTCCACTGTACCTGCTGTGCCGCACGGACTCTCTTGTTCCATGCCTATCGCTAACATTCCGTTACTGCACCCAGCTACCGAGCCGAGTCGAGCTAGAGCCGGGTTGCTGCCGCTCGACTCGCTGCTGTTCCGTACGTTGTTTTGTGCGTGCTGTGCCGCTGATGGAATGCTCCGCGGACCATCAGTGGGGATACTGTCCATATAGCCGCAATCGGGTATGCGCGTTGTCCGTGTAAATCATGACTTTTCATGGTGAGACCTGCAACCAAAGGATGGCGTCCCTAGCAGATGTTCACGGTCGAGAGACAGAACAGTAGGCCTGCCACAGTACGCGTAAAAGCTAAGTCGTCGACTGTGACAGCTGCAACAATATCATGAAGGGCAGTCGGAGACACTCTATCAAGCGTATCGAGCAGCACAATCCAAGAGCAAGGGGGTCGGACCTCATATGAATCGCTAGCTGCAGCTACGTTTTGCAGGATTGATTCGAGACATGAATCTAGCCAGCCTACCATCTAGGAGGGTTCTTTCCCTGATCAGTATGCCCGCGCCTAGCCACTATTGGCAATCTCCAATATGTCGAAGATGGGAACAAGTTTAGAGGGATCGTCAGCTGAAGGGACTGTCAGGCCAGTGAGGGTGTAGACTTGAGGCAGGCCGGCAGGACTAGGAGAGCATGCAAGCAGCTCGAATCCGTGCAGGTAAAGGTCTGAGATGTGTGTTGTTGTAGCTACAGCACATATGATGGTGGTATCTGTTGCATCCGTTGTGCCACCAACTTGGCTGGCCATGCATGGCTTAAAGTGCCCAGCACGAATGCAGCAGCACAGCTCTGACAGCTCGAAGGCAGCACGGAGGTCGCCATGCTTTGCTTGCTGCTCTGCTGTTCACGGCGCTCGTGTCGTGTCCCGATGCTGCTGTCTTGCATAACGATATCCTGCGGACGCTGCCACGTGCCAGGCCTGGAGGGAAAGCACGGCTCCGAGTCGAGTCAGAAGTCCTTCCTCGATCCTGCTTCAGCACATCGCACCGCATGCAACGGCAGCAACTCGGAGAAGTCGACATGCAGATCAGACACATGCCGCAGATGTGCTCGCTTTCATCGGCATGTGTAACATATCCAGTGGCTGCATTGTTGCGGAAGCGAAATGGTCAATCGCATCAGGTATGCTGGCTGCGGCGAAGTCGAGCATCGAGAAAGCCTGTCCTCATAGGTCCACATAGCAGTGGCAGACTGGCAGCCTCGCAGGCTTTCGGCCCTAGGTCGTATGTCATGGAAGGTCCTCGCTGCCGTGAATATTGGCCGTCCTGTCCGTGCCCGCCTGGATACGGGCAGCCACGCAGGTCAGAACAGTCCAGTGCAATCTCTGAACAAGGGGATCGAAGGACACGCAGAGGCGTCCCAGAGGCATGCTGGTTATATTCACACGCTCAAACAGTACCACGGTACAATTGCTATCGATGGTGTAGAGAGCCGTCGCGCCAGACCTGCGCAGAGTGCTGAGATAACAGACAGCACGCAGGACAGACCCGCTCGAGACGCATCTCACAAAACGAGGCTGACTTCTTTCCACCTGAGGATCGTCACTAATAGCGCTGACATACGCTTCACAGGTGTCGTGGAACAGAATTGGGAGAACAGTCTCCAGCCCCATGGCATTCGTGCTCTGCCGAAACCGTCAACCATCCCGACGCTACGCTGCTGCAGTCCGCTCTTCGTGACATGGAACACCGTCCGGCCCATGGCTCGACGTGGCTGCGTGGATGCATCGGCAACTTCTCGCCCATGCCGCTGGCAACCGGGCTGCAGGAGTACGCACTCATATCCGCACTCAAGGACCGGCGGTTCTCCCCCATCGCGCTGTCGGAGCTCCCGCGATTGGAGTGCGGGTGAGTCGGCACGTGCCGCCATATGCGCCTCCGACCATACCATACTGACATACGAGCACATTGTCTGATGCTGCTCTGATGACCTTCCGTAGCGTCTCCCTCCTCACCGACTTCGAGGACGTCGATGATCCCTTCGACTGGGAGCTCGGCACCCACGGCATCCACATTCACTTTGACGACCCTACCCATCTGGCTCCAGCACCGACAGACTCGCCCGCCTCGATGTCATCGAGCGACAGCAGCAAGTCCAGCGAGCCAAGCGGTCTCCGAAACAAGCTGTCGAGCTTAACAAGCGCGGCGAAGAACAAAGCTGCAGTCAGAGGCCGAGCCCGAGTTTTGTCCGCTACCTACTTGCCTGATGTAACCACCGAGCAAAGCTGGAGCAAGGAGGAAACGCTGGATTCGGCAATGAGAAAGGCAGGCTACAAGTGAGTGAGGACTCGTGTCGTATTCCACAAAGCACTCGATCACTGGCTCATGCTTTTCTGCATCGGCCTCGTCCAGCGGCCGCATAACCGACGCAATACGGCGATCTATCCGGGTCACTCGGTATCAGAGCAGCACACAAACGTTAGACCATGCATCTTGGCAGAATGCTGAGCTGTAGTAGATGTGTTCTCACATGTGCTCTCAAGCAATGTAGCGTAATGGCGAAGTTGGACAAATCGCCATTCCTGATAGATCTCTGGACAATCGGCCACGGGTTCTTTGACCTGTTCGAATAATCGAGTTCTTCACCTAATTGACTGATACTTCTTAACTCTCACTTTGTAAGGCTGACTGTCGCTACAACCGTCGGGTTCGACTTCATTTTCAACTTGACATTCTACAGATGCAATATTTTCATATCCGAACAAGTGGTCTCTCAACGAATGCAAATTGACTTTGCACCTGCTGGCGACTGCGGTCGTAGCGAATGCCGGCCCACAAGGCAAGAACATATAGACCACCCTGGTGTGCGATGTTTAAAAAAAGTAAAGGATCATTGACGGGAAAGAAAATGAAAATGAGAAAAGAAACTGGAAAACAATGATCAAAGGCTATAAGAACATGAAGAAACGGGAACAGGAGAAGGGTCTATAGGTACAGGAAAGGTATTTTTTTCTAGAACAAAGAAGGTCAGAAGAAGGCGATCTTGGAATCTCTCGTTTGTTACCAACTTACTTTTATTCATTTATTTAAGGGCTCATGGGGTAGGTAAAGAGTAAAGGGGAGCAAAGGGGGGAAAAGGCGTCGCCCTGATGGCTGGCTACTTCTGACAAATGCTGACGGCTCTAAAATCGAGAGGACGATGCAGCCAGCCTACCATGCTTCCTCAGCAGTTTGTCAATGCATCTACATCATACGCGGCGACGATGGCCAGAACCACGGCCACGACCGCCCCGGCTAGTGACATGTATCATTTTAATATATTCTGGACATGGAATATGTCATGAAGCGCGGACTCACGTCGCAGCTGTAGTGGCAAAGGGGTCCGCCATGGGCAGTAAAGGGAATGAGCTGCGACTGGGCCAAAGTAGGAACGTCATACTTACAGCTGCCAAATATTACCGGAACACCTCTTCGGCGCGCGATAGCTCTAAACTCTTCACGCAATATAGGATCTCTCTCAATTTCTTCCAAGGTATCTGGAATAGTTAAGAGGTCAGCTTCAAGGCGCCGAGCAACCTGCCAGCCAGCCTCAGACGGACAGTTTCCAAGATTGGATTGGCTTCGTGTGGCTGAATTAGAACTACCAATGAGTCGGCATTTGAGGCAAATTGTGAGTTTTGCACATCGAATGCGGAACAAGCAGCCTGTACTTACTTTGTCCGGGTTGTTCCAGCAGGAGATGGCGTTCGCGGTCGTCCAGCAGGAGGCTCCTCTCGCGATGGTGCAGCAGGAGATGCCGTTCGCAATCGTCCAGCAGACGCCGCCTCTCCCGGCCGTCCCGCTGTTGCCGGTGGTGGGCTGTCTCGCTCTTTTGTTTGCGGCGGTCTTGCTTGTGATGGTCCTGGCCGTGTCTGCGACGATCTTGCTGACACAGGCGAGACAGCTTGCTTTCCGGCACTGGACGGAACACTGAGGGGTAGGCGAATACAACCACATGTCATCAGGATGTGCACACGTCAGGTCTGCCCGGCATTCGTTTCTCAAAACTCACGATGGTCCAGAACCTCGTACAGGGACTTCTGGTGGTTTATCCCAATCTATAACATAAGCGTCCGTGCTAAGTGTGCAGCTACATGCCCAATCAAGACGCACTTCGAATACTCACAGCCAATATTGACTTTGTTGTTCTGCGATATATCTCGACAGCTATTCTCTTGAGTTCGCCTGCATGTCCCGTCCGGCCCACCTCGATGCTGGTTCATGGAAAAAGCGGCTCGCAAAGCCTTCCCTTTGCTAAATAACGTCGATGGTTCAATTGCCTGATTCGCGCGTCACGTTGGTAGACAGACAGCAACCCTCACCACTTTTTGCAACTGCCGTTCCATCGGTAGGAAAGTCGACGGGAACGGACAGCATAAGTGTCTCATCGGCAAGCGCCACATTGTAGCGGAGAAACGGCTACTCACCGAACTTGACTCTTGGACCCCTCAAGCAATTCCCAGTCATTGGCATTTAGATTCTGCTCACACGCCATGCTTCTTCGATGGTTTGTCATCGCGTTTTTTGTGGAAATTATGGCCTGACTAGGCGCATGATAGATGAATACCGTCTCAATAGGCTATATATACGGTCACGTTTACACACGCTACCCACCAGCCTGAAGCTCCACAGACGATGCCTCCTGACGGACGCGCCTCCATGATCCGTTCGAATGTTGATAAGAAAGCGAAGGGGCTTACAGCAGGGACCTGTGAAGATACAGTGACCCGCTCTGTTGGTCTCGTTGTGGTACGGGAGAAAAGAGTGGACCTGACCTCGCGCTTTTATAGTGACGGAAAAGCGTCGAATCCTCCTATCTGCAGTTTTTGTATCCTCGTCTCGGCTGTGGCTTGTTGTTGCTGTGCTGCTGTGCCTATGGCGCAGTATGGCAATGCTGCCGCTGCACGTTAGCTCCTGGAATGTAGCCACCTAGCGGCAGAGCTCGGTGGGGCGAGATGAGGGCCAAGATAGGCTGGTAGATACACCACAGCTACCGAAACGAGCAGAAATATGTCAAGTCAGCGAGCATTGCCGATTGGTGCCGTGAATAGTCCTCCGTATACGCTCTCTATCGCATTTGCCGAGAGCTGTTCCGCTGTCCTTGCTGTGTTGTCGCCTCGCCATGCTTGTTGTTCCAGCCTGCTCGCTGCGCCCGTTGCTGGCCCTCCTGTATGCAGTTATCTGCTGTTCACACGCAACACTAGAATGGCAGCAGCTGTTCTACCAGCGAACCCGTGCATGGGTTGGATGATGTGAAAACGGTACAGTTGCAAAAGAAAGGGTACCCAGGAGTACAGACCATGAAGGCCAATTGTGGCTGCTCATGGATCAGTGACATGGAAGGGCAGGCTCTCGTCAGAATCCTGGACAACGCGCCATAGCGCTTGCCTTGCCGCTTCTGGATTTGCTACACATGGTGAATCGGTGATCTGAACCATGCAGAGTCAGCTGTCGAAAGCGAGCTCTGGTTTCGTACAGGATTTGTGAACGATAGGCAACTAGCAGGGAGGAGCAGATGTTCGTTCAAGCTTTGCATGTCTCCGCTCGCGCTGCTGGACCTTTCGCCTACATGGTAGCCTAGAAGAAGTTGGATCGGATCAGAAGAGGCTGCGCTTTCCCGCCGGTTCTACTCCCCCGGACAGCACCAAGCCCTTTGCACTCGAGATGCAGAGAAGCTAGCCTGCAAGCTAGACAGATGGAACAATCCCGCTCGTTTGGTCTGCGTCAGCTCATCACTGTGCAATTTGCAATTCCGGGTAGCGGGTAAAGCAAGATCGCAATCAACCAACAGCAGCAGCAACCCCGTATCAGAAGGCAGCAGTGCCTACCGGTCTGATATCCCAAATCCGTACTTCTCGTCCAACCACTTTAAGCTTATCCCACTGCTTTTAGCCTTGAAGCGGATCTTGAACGAGGCAGCCACGAAGAACCAAGGCGTAGCAGTCTTCCTGAGAAAGCGGCGAATTGAGGGGAACGGTGCAGCGAATTCTACGGCATGCTCAAGAGGAGCTTGACTGCATTGCTGAAGTCTCACACCTCGGACAGCCCATTGGCGAGCAGGTTAGGCGATTCCTGCAGGAACAAAAACACCTTCCCACCATCACAGGCACCTGACCTGGCTGGAGACAGGCAGGCTTGTAGCCGAGGAAGCATAGAATTGAAGCACGAAAGGACGTTCGGCCTACATTCCGGCTCAGCCGCTGCTTTTGGAACATCCGCCCCCAGTTCGCAAAGCGACCCCTCTACAAAGCGGTCAGGGCCGAGAAGGATGCGAACATATACTTCAACAGGTAATGGACAATCCAGCTCGTCCAAAAGCACGAGCAGGGCACCCATTACTACTGCACGCATCAGCAAGTCGTCCTCCCAGCGCCGTTTCGGTTGGAAATTCTATGTTCTCCTTCTATTCGCCCTATTCATTGTAGGGACATTTACAGTGTTAAGGACGGTAGTACATTTCTTTGGAGTCAACGAAGGCGATGTGATCTCTGTGGAAGAAGTACAGGCATACAAGAACGTCGAGGCGTTGCCATACAATGCAGAGCTCACACCCAGCCAGGCAACAGAGGAAGAGATGCAGCTGGGTTTGAAAAGAGAAAAGATTCCCCGCATCATACATCAGACATGGAAGAGCGATATCCTCCCTGAGAAATGGGATATTATTCGGAAGGATTGTATGGCTATGTTGCCTGGCTTCGACTTCAGACTCTGGACAGATGCAGGGTCTAGGGAGTTCATCGCCACGGAATACCCGTCCTTCCTGCCCACATGGGATTCTTATCGTGGGTATCTTTGATTTGTGTTGCGTCTTGTTGCACATGCTAATGGCCTAATATGTAGCTTACACCATCCAACGTGCCGATGCTATTCGATACTTCGTACTTCACAAATACGGAGGCATATACATGGACCTCGACATCGGGTGCAGAGCACATCCTGGACCTCTTCTTCATTTCGAAAGCATTCTACCTATCACAAAACCAGTTGGCGTATCTAATGATCTGATGTTCTCCGCGCCCAAAACACCATTCATGGACCTTGTCATCAACTCACTAGAAACCTTCAACCATCAATGGCTTTACATGCCTTACCCTACCGTTATGTTCTCGACTGGACCAATGTTCATCAGCGCTATCTACTCGATGTGGTGTCGCATCCTTCAAAAGGGAGTTGGCATCGATCCTGCACAGAATCATCTGTATCAGCGTGTCCGGATACTACCGAAGAGCCTGTATGGCAAGAATATTTCGCCGGATGACGCACCTCTTTCGTTCTACTTCCACTATTATGGCTCATCGTGGCATGCAGGGGACGCTGGCTTCATCGGCTTTGTACGTGTATGCGCTGTGCGATTTATGATAATCAGCTAACGGGCCGAGATGTGGTAAAAACAGCTCGGAAAGTATGGTTATCGCATACTCCTGCTTGGGAGTACTGTAGTCTTCCTTGGCTTTTGTTACCTTCTTTGGAGCAAACGTCGACAAATTCTCCGCTCTCCCCGATATCGAAAAGTCTCACTGGATCCCTTCGAAGACTTAGCGGTTTCTCCGCCAATTGCGAACGATTCGTACAAGCAGCATCTTCAGATTGAGAATGATCCAGCCCCATCATCTATCAAATCCAAGTTATACAGTCTTACCCATCTATTTAACAAGAGCTGTGAAGAATCAGTCAGCAAAGGAAGCTACGTTCCCCTTACAACGTTGGCACCGTCACAACAGATACGTCAAAGATCAAACACAGGGAACTCAGATTCTATGCAGTACGACCCAGGTTCTCCTGTTTCTACTGCTACCACTTCCAGGCTTCCAGCTAGCCCGGATACGCCGCCACCTCGCCGGAAGCCTCGCGTGAACCCTATGGCTAATCGACCTCATTCGCGGCAGCGCTCGCGCGATATAGAGCGAGGATCTCCGATATATCGGCCATCGAATGCTGCTGCAGCGCCTGCTGAGCAGGAAACTTCATGGATATGGCCTGATTCAGCGACGGGAGATGGCGAAGGCAGCGCTGGATTCCCTGCGGGCTCATCAAGTCCGAACAATATAACGCAAAGTCAAGCAAGCGTGTTCTCTGAGCCAGAAGGATTGACTCCTCCGCCGGCTGCGCGGGACCTGCCTGCAATGTATGTTACGGGTCCAAGTGGGCAAATTTCAGCAGATGATTTATGGGACCGGACAGAGTATCCCGGCATCAGCAAGCGGCCCGTCAACGTCAGACGGCAGACCGACAACAGCCGATCTACACCTCCAAGTGGAACATCCACTTCAATCGTAGGAAGACCACGTTCGTCTTCCTATCAGCGGCCTCCTATGAAGTCTACTTCCTCGCAAAATGGTAGTGACACAGGGAATCCGTTTAACGGTAGATCGGCTCGTAACAACACACGCAGGGCGAGCCCACCCTCTCAGGATGCGACAACTTCCCTTACACAAAGCGAGGCGTTATCACGGAATAGAACGTCCTCGAATGCGACAAACATTACAGATGGAGAAGTTTCAGCCTCTGAGCTATTGGACACTCTGGGTGATTTGGAACCAGTTTCTAGTGCTGGCAGTAGTAACCTCAATAACAATGGTACAAGTTCAGCTACAACTCGGACCGGGGTCACGACACCCGGGGAGAGAGCGAAAGACGCTCAGATGCAAGCAATGCGGAAAAGATCTCTCTCCAGCGAGGGGGAAAGATTTCTGCGGTAGAGATGAAGGCAAAGGCTTGCGGGCTCCACAGATTGATAGACATTCAAAAGTACCGTCTACAATCTTGCCTAGGTCAGATGTGCCATACGTAGCGAATGGTTTGTAAGCAATTCCTGCCACAATAAATAGTTGTTTATAACACGTAGGCGTAATGCCGCGACATAATGTAATTGTATGTATATTAGTTAGTGCATCTAGTGCATAAGAGCGGGTCAACCACAGAGGCATGTCGCAATTATCATATCCGACGTCGAGCAAATAAGGTGACACGACCCGCATGGACATGCGTGAATCTGAATAGGTTCGATATACTTTGCGTATTGACTGTATTTCTACAATGGAAAATGTGTAAGATCTCTAACTGAGATTCTGAAACTCCTATGATACTGTAGTAGTAGACATGATTTGTGCCCTTGTTTGGTACGGGGACCGAGTGATGGAACAGCTGAATAGTGCTAATTGATTATGCATCATGACATACTGTTTACGAAAGATCTAAAATGTCCGTCTTCCATTGAGAGAAAGCAAGAGTAGATACAAGAAGAACTTTTTTTTTCCCGTTCTCCGTCTACCAGTCCTTCTTCTGTAGCTGACCTCGGACAGCACCGGCAACATATTTGGCAGTGTGTACGTCAGCGAAGAATCCGGATGGGTTGGCTTCAATTTCCTTTAGGCTGAATCCAGTACCGGTATCCTCTGCAAGAACGACAGGTGTTGTCAGGAAAGATTATACATAACGAATGACAAGTCGATACACTGAGACACTCACCTCCGTTAGGACCCTTGAGGCCAGTGGTGAAGGGTCCCTGCATGCATCCGAATGATGTGCGTTTCCAGTCATCGCCTGTTGGGTTGGGGAATGCAAGTCGAGGAGGGCCGGCTGATCCAGCTGGGGCTTCGTGAATGTGGGTGGCGGTGCGAGCTGGGCTCTGGTATTCGCCGGTAACTCCGACGAGACTGAGTGGGTAAGGGTATGGTCAGTCGAACTGTGCTTGGGAGAAGGTCCATGCTGATCCCCTTGACGATGGTAGAGACAGACGGCTTTCACTCACGTGATGTTGTAGCAGATTACCTCTTGCTTCGAATTGATACCGAAGTTGTAGTAACCGACAGCACCTGGCTGACCTGGGACGGAGGCGCCAGCGTTGCTGATGCTGTGATAGGAAGCAGAAGTTATGAGATGGAGAACGAAGATTTGACGTTGCGCAGGCGACAGCCTACTTACATGGTATCAGGGGTAGCCTTGGCATGGAAAGTTGATGTGAATTCGAAGGGGAAAGCATTCAAGCTCTCATGCTTCTTTCCATCATCCCACTTCTTTGTGTCTTTGCCGTGGTCGTTCTCATAGTGCTTGTTGTCCTCCTTGTAATGCTTGTCATTGGCGGGCATGGCAGCGGCAGAAGCGAGCATACCAGCGAGTGCGAGTCCGACGAATGATGCCTTCATATTGTATGTGTGTGGCGTTGTCTAAATGTAAGGGAGGAGGCAGATGCGAATGTATGGGGATGTGGACGTGTGAAGCAGAGAAGAAAGCCGAAAGATATCTGAGCTCCCTTTTATGGTCAGCCAAGTCAGTCAACAGAAGGGGGTGACAGCGCTTCTCCCAAATGATACGAGTATGGGACAGGTCCACCCCCATTGGGATCATGATTGCCAAGCTATGTTGCGATGAAGCCAATCAGACCCGAAAGAGGAAGATGAAATGCTTGGAAGAGAACGGGTAAGGCCTTGGTGTTAATCGGTACAGTAGCAGCGCCTACTGCCCGCTGGTCATCATCATGCGCGGTTAGGCGAGAACAGGGATCTCTTGATCAGACCCGATGCCACTTTCTCGGTCATGCGGTCCCACCTTGCAACGGTGGTGTGCATCGGCAGTTTTAGTAGGTGAGCAAGGCAATTCCCAGCGCACAGAAGTAATTGGGTTTGCGATCCAGTAATTAAAGCGAGCAAGTCTTTCGCAGTCCTGAATTAGCAACCAGATGTCCATTCACGATCTGATTCCAGCACGATCCTGGGAGGAGCCAATCGGCTCGGCGTGAGAGCTGCCCGACGGGAGACCAGCACGGAGCCCTTGGCGTACGTATCTGGACTAGCATCGACGCGGCAGCAGCTGCAGGGCTTTCTGTCTGTTCTTGTCCCACGTCATGCAACCACATGTCTAGGCAGTCCGGACATGAAGTGCGTCTTGCCATGCACGGCGTGCTGCTGTCGACTGCGCCACAAGACATCGGCCGGAGCCCCAGTCCGTCTGGGTAGCAGCACTGGGGAGCTCCATGCAGCAGGAGGGCAGCAGCGACTCGAAGCTCTCACTTTGCTGTTTGTGCCTCATCGTTAGCCTCTGAAGTGTTAACACCTGCTCATTGTTACTAACTACCTAGTCTTCCAGCAGCACGGTGTACTTACCGATGAAGCAGGTCTCACGTAGGCTCAATATCGAAGGCTACTCATGATGCTTGCTTGGCAAGGACGGGCCCACTGCTACATATCTGGAGTAATGATGGAGTGTCATGACGGTTGCACCCGGTCCATGCATCATGCATATGGCTTCAGGCAAGCAACAAGTGTCGCATGCGACATATCGCAGATGCATGGTGGTGGCGGCCTGATCGGCCATCACACGCCTGTCTTGTGGAGCCGCACTCTCTTCATTCTCGACAAACCAGACTTGTACATTCTGCTGCATCTTCTGGCTGGCGGTCAGGCAAAGCTTGCTCATCTCGCTCGAACAGCCTTTTGTCTGGTGACGCATGTCCACATGCCCGGGACGCACAGCAAGATGCACCGCTCGAGGTTGAACAGGCGCCTAGTAACAGCTGATCTGCAGGTGCAGTAGGGTACTGCAGACTTTGATGCGCCTTGAACTCGTTCATCATCATCCGCCGTTAGGCCACCCTGCCTCGTCTCTAATCGGCTCCCTCTTCCTTTCACCTTTCCGTCGTCCCGTCACCCTGCAGAGTCTGTCTAGCTCTGCTACTTGGAAGCGGTGCTGCATTGTGTGATACGGCTCCTCTTACAACTCTCTGCGGACGATTTTGCTCGAGCGCCTCTAGGGGCTTGGCGGAGATCGCATACAGCACGACAAGCCTGCACACTTACCTGTTGATGAGGCGTGCATTCGTTATTGCACTTCTGAGCTGTTTACTGGTCGTCGACCGAGCTGAAAGTACACAACAACGAGTCACAAGGGCAAAAGGCAGATTGTATAGTCGTGGCTTGTCGGTAGCCAGAAATGAACCTGGAAAGCGTGCGATTACCGGGGATGGAGTTATGGCCGTCTCCACGCGAGCTAAACTCGCCAGGCGAACGGAGAACGCAATCAGAGGATTTGCCGGTGATGCTGCTGGTGATGGGGATGCCAGACCACCTTTCTCTATCTCCACCAGGCTTCCAGTCGGACTCAAGAGGACGGCACTCCCCGCTCGAGCGATGGCAGCAGCACCCTTTACTACAGCAACCACGGTCACTGAGACGGTCCTACCTTCTGCACGCAAGGCATCCTGGTCGAAGGAACATGCATCCGCTCCTGGAGCAAGCGAGGCTAGTTCGTTGGTCGCATCAAAGACAGCAACTTCGAGCGCGCCGTCGAGTGCAGGTACGACAACCCAGACGGCAAAGTTAGTGCATAACAAAGTGAACATGACCTTGGCGAATATGCCGTATGAGCAAGTCATGTGTAACAACAATACTGAAGTTCAAAGCGGATCAGTATTGAATGCTACTTGGTTGAGTAAAGGTAAATATACAAATACGGTTTATGTTCGATACGGTACAGACGGGTATTCAGCCTGGAATCTGCCAGTCGGTGGTAATCTGCCTCCTTTCTCCGGTTCCAAAATCAGAAAGAAACCTACCGCGGATGAATTCGATGATTCTGATGATTCTGATGACGAGACAAATGATCCAAACGCTACCTATAGAATGACATTTCAGACACAAGTCTTCTCCTATCAGAAAGGCATCAAATTGAGTATAGTCGTATTGGACAATGAGAAAGGTTTGCCTGTAGTCAATTATGAATCTCCTGAGATATTCATCAAAGCGCGGTGTGAAAGGAAAGAAGAGGAACATATTCCGGGTGATGTTAGGAAGAGCACAGGTTCTAGCCAAGATGAGGAGGATCTGCCGACGGATAATGACGAACAGAAAGAAACGCTAGAACCTGATGAGGTAGACTTCAGTTCGAATTTGGATGAAAGTGATGCAAAGGCTGCAGCTGCCAGAATAAATATGCTCCAGCCATCTTCAGGCTGTACTTTCGCCCGTACCGCTGCAAGCTCGGATCCTGACCTAAGTGGGAGTGACAGCGGAAGTGGGAATAGAAGATCTAGTCTCACTACGGTAAGAAGTCTCAATCAATATATAATTACTTTGCTTTTCTTGTTATATTCTTTCATCTTCTATGCAATGTGACTTGGTTTCTTGAGTGTTATCGTACCTGCTGAATGCCCAATGTGTATTACAGCGTTATATGCGATGTATACTTTGGTTGTATTTCGCAGGTGTTCTGCGCGGTGGCGTACGGCGAGCACGAGACTGAAGTTAGGCATGAGCGACAAGTTCGAACCCTGGTACCCAGCCAACTGACCCGACCATACCGTCTGCCGTCGTTCCATGTTGCGGCTCAGTTAGCACCCCGACACGCAGCAAGACCAGACTGTAGACCGATAGCTTGCCTCTCGTGAAGAAACTGCTTCGATCACGTCGAGCAAGTGGCATATAGGATAGAAAAGTACAGAAGCTGCCACACGTTCAAGGATAGCCGCTAGCTGACCTGCAAAGCTTGACAAGTACATCAAGCACCCATCATGGTCCGAAGCTATAGTCGCCATGGCCCGGTCGAGGCTTTCGGTATCATTGCCGGCAGTTCGTCAAATTCAATCTTTGATGGCAAAGTAGCTTATGTGCCAGCGTGCGAGGATGTTCTAGTTTGTAGGTGACAGTTCGTGCTTCATGGAGTTTAATATCTCGAAAAAGCTAACACACCAAACAAAAAACAAACTCCAGGGAACATGAAGAAAGGTGAAATGCTCGCCATGTGGCACGAGACAGGTTTCCGCTCTGCTGTGACTTGCATAACTCGATGCATTTCAAAACCCGACCTGTTCGCAGTAGGATATCAAGATGGCAGTATCAGAATATGGCAGACTGGGACGGTAGTCGTCACTTTCAACGGTCACAGAAAAGCCGTTACTGCCCTCTGTTTCGATAGGGAGGGCAATCGTCTAGCAAGTGGAAGTCAAGACACCGATATTATCCTATGGGATGTAGTTGCAGAGAACGGCATGTTCCGACTAAGAGGACATAGGGACCAGATTACAGCTCTGGACTTTGTAGCTTCTCCCGTAGAAGATGCGGTTGACGCAGAAGCTGCCGAGGCTAGCTCTAGTACCGCTCCTCCTGCTAGTACTGCTCATCAGAACCACCTCGTATCCACATCGAAGGATACATTACTCAAACTCTGGGATCTTCAGACTCAACACTGCACGTCAACAATCGTGGCTCACCGTACCCAAGTCTGGACTCTGGCGACTTTTGTTGATCCTTCAACTGCTAACGTGCTCGTAGTAACCGGTGGAGGTGAAGGCGAAGCCAAGGCATGGGTTATTGACGGTCAGGTTTTAGCTGGAAGTCGTTTAGAGAACGCTGTGGATGGCTCAAACGGACCTATCCGGGCTATCAGACCTCTGGTGGAAGGTCTCCTTCCTCTGTCGACACTCTCCCATTCTCAACGCATCGCACAAATACAGTACCATCCTAGCGAAAGGATCTTGGCTCTACAAACAACCGAAAAAACTATCGAGATACTGCGTCTAAGGTCTGAGGAGGAGATTCGGAAAAAGGTAGCCAGAAGGCGAAAACGTGAAAAGGAGAAGAGAGAAAAGAAGAAAAGTGCAGTGAATGGAGACACAAGCCTAACAGCAGCAGAAGAGACAGCTATAAAAGAGCCTACTTGGAAAGACCGCTTAGCCAGCTGGATCACCATTCGTACCAGCGGGAAAATCCGTTCTTTCGATTTTGGCATGGGTAACCGGAATCTGAAAGGCGAGGTTACCATAATGGCTGCCATGGCGAACAATGCGCTTGAAGTTTATCAATTGCCTCAGCAACCGAAGAAAACAAAGAAGGAAGAGGGCGACGAAACTGCAGAGGCCGTCCGTCTGTACGCTCTGGAACTACCGGGACATCGAACCGATATTCGCACGTTGTGCTTGTCCTCCGATGATGCTTTGCTCGCATCCGGCTCAAACGGCTCTGTGAAAATTTGGAACGTCAAGACAACCAAGTGCTTACGAACAATTGAATGTGGTTATGCGTTGTGCTCGGCTTTCCTGCCAGGTGATAGACATGTCATTGTCGGTACAAAGACTGGTGAACTCTACCTTTATGACGTGGGCAGCAGTACACTGCTGGAGGTGACAAAAGCGCACAACGCTGAGATATGGAGCTTATGCCTGAGACCAGACGGCAAAGGTTTAGTTACCGGAAGTGCGGACAAGGATGTCAAATTCTGGGATTTCGAGATCAAGGATGTCGTCCTGAATCCAGACGAAGAGGATGCGCCGAAAGCTGTGCGCAAGACATTGGGACTAGTTCATACTCGGACACTCAAGATGACGGATGACATTCTATCTGTCAAATACAGTCCAGATGGCCGTCTTCTGGCGGTTGCCTTGTTAGACTTTACTGTCAAGGTGTTCTACGCGGACAGCCTAAAGTTTTTCCTCTCGCTCTATGGTCATCGAGTGAGTGCTCGAGCGAGAGCATGCAGGATGCGACTCGAGGAAGCTGATGGGCCTGTTGTGTTGCACAGCTTCCGGTCTTGTCGATGGATATTTCGAGTGATTCCAAACTTATCATTACTTCTTCCGCCGATAAGAACGTAAAGATATGGGGTCTGGATTTCGGCGATTGCCATCGCTCGCTCTTCGCACACGACGATACTGTAACGCAAGTTCAGTTTGAAAAGGGCACTCATTATTTCTGGAGTGTAGGCAAGGATAAGCTGGTCAAATATTGGGACGGAGACAAGGTCAGTCTAGCACATGTGGCTAACCCATTGTTACGGCAATACTGACAAATCCGCATGTGGGCTAGTTCGAGTGCATCCAGAAACTGGAAGGGCACCATGGCGAGGTGTGGGCTGTAGCTGTCAGCAACAAAGGTACTTTCGTTGCGACAGCTGCACACGATAAGAGTATCAGGATTTGGGAGAAGCTCGACGATCCTGTAAGCGTGCACATTACCAAGAAGATCGGCATGCGTTGCTGACTAGATTATGGGTCTCCAGCTCTTCCTAGAGGAAGAACGCGAAAAGGAGCTTGAGGCGGCCTACGACGCTAATATCGAACGCGACAGGGAACGCGACGAGCTAAGAGCAATCAAAGAGGGTGATACCGGGCCCGAAGCCAGTTCAGTTACCAAATCGACTACAGAAACACTCATGGCTGGCGAGAAGATAGCCGAAGCTCTGGATATCTCCGAAGAGGACAGACTAGCGCTTGATGCATTTGACGAAACAAAGAAAGGCATGACTTCAGAGCAAGTTAAAAAGCTTGCTCCTCGACAACGCAATCCTATATTTTCGATCTATCCGACCGACACGGAGCCTGAAGTTCACGTATTGAGAGTAGTCCAGCGGATACCGCCGGCCTCTCTAAACGATGCTCTTCTAGTCTTGCCCTTTGCAAAGGTAGTCTCCATGCTCAAGCACCTGGACTACTGGGCGAAAAAGGTAGGTCCTTCCCCTTGTGGCCGTTTATAGGAGGTATGCAGCTGACAGCTGTGTCCCAATTTAGAAATTGAACGTCCCCCTCACATCTAGAATTCTGTTCTTCTTGCTGAAGATGCATTATACGCAAATAGTCGCAACTCGCTTGATGCGCACAACCATCTTGCAGTTGAGGGAGCATCTGGCTGACGCTCTTTCAAATCAAAAGGTAAAGTCAACTTACGACCATGTCTAGAACGAACTCGATTGACATTTCTTCTTGTGTTTACATCAGGAAACTATCGGGTATAATATGGCAGCTCTGCGCCAGATCAACCGACAACAGAAAACTAGCAAGATTAACGAGTTCTACGAGACCGAAGGTTTCGAAAACGCTGATCGTCTGCAGGCACATCTCGACGAGAGCACAAAGAAGCGTAAACGCGCGGTTGTCAAAGCTTAATCGCGCCAAGTCTGTCGGTACATAAACACACATTCTTGGGATAATTACATAAAAGCTTGACATTCGTGTGCGAGCGTGGCCATCGCAACTGGCTCACTTGTCGAAGTGTACACGTTATAGCTTATTTATTCGTTGTTGTGAACAGGAATTGCGGATTCTGAAACTCTCGAGGGAGGGGCTACGCGCTAAACCCTCGCACTTCTGTCTGCTGGCGTACTTCTTGTACAGAGTTTTTTGAGCTTCTTGACCTTCATAGCGCCTTCCAGACGCACTACGAGTATGGTGATTCCTTCAACAATTGACGTACCAGTACAGACTCGTCTATCTAACCTCTCTGGCGTCTAGCCTCCTCAATATAATCCTATCAGCAATCTCTTCTTCTCTTCCGCTGCGACTGTACCTCACCCATAATGCTGCACCGTCTGGTGCGAGCTATTCGGGCAACTCGATGCCGACGAGTAGATGCCTTTCGACTGGTGGTATGATGCTACCTTCAGGCTACCGAGCACGATACAGGCCTCCTGAACTGAGACCCTCCTGCACGCGACATTCCGCGTGCACAATGAGCGTTAGCGGTAATGTCGCCTTAGCGATGGAGGTCAGCTCGTTGGTCTTTCAAGGTTAGCCTTCGAGACAGCCAAGTAGGCCAGCCCCCCCGATGCCCGGGCGTGAAACATATGTTTTCTTGCTTATGATTAGAGACAACTAAAGCTTGGAAACAGTACGTCGCAGCCTGCCTCTGACGGAAGTGGCGTGTTCTACATCTGGCGCAGTCAGTCTGCTGCGATCATCCCCCAGGTTTTTGTGTTTATAGGTATCTATATGGTGTTCAGAGATGAAAGGGCTTGGGTTCATACTTGGTTTGTGAAGTCTGATCAAATTATGGCGGAAAAGCAAGAGTCAGCGGTGGACGATAGCATGAACGCTCAAGGAGGACGAAGCCACCAAAACTTACCGCTGCTTCATCGGCGAACCAGAATACCTCGCCTGGCGCTACGGGTCTCACTAACGATGCAGGTAGAGGTGGGTTGTGACCATCTAAAGCTTGACTTAGGATTTCCTTCTTTCCTTCACCGGTGATGACGAAAGCCGCTCTGTATGCGTGTGCTAGAACAGGGTAGGTGAGGGTAATACGCTTTGAAGGTGGTTTAGGAGAATCATCCAGCCATGCTATCCAACGGAGTTCTTCTTGCAATAGCGCATGGCCAGGGAAGAGCGAGCAGGTATGTCCGTCGGGGCCCATTCCTAGTAGGACAAGGTCAAATCGCGGGAAAGCGACTGCATTCTTGCCTGCGAATGAGGCAATGAGTTGCTGTTCGTAATCTCTATGATCGGGAAAGTGGGTATATGGTGTGTTCATAGAGCGATCGCGGTGCAGGAGACAGGATAATGAGGGAATGTAGGTGGAGGTACAAGCAGCAATCGTCAGTAAACGCAAGCGACGACGACAGCACCTGGGTAGGGCATGCTAAAGCTCCGCCAGTCAGCTGCAGCCTGAAAGCCGGATGCGGCCTCTCGAATTGGCGATAAGGATGCTGCAAGCAGGGCTGGTTGCGGCAAAGACGGGCATGCAGAGAAGCCGGGCGAGCCATCCGAACACTCACTCTGCGACCTCTTCGGGATCATCCAGCAGATCTGTGTTGATGGTGTGGATGTTCTCGCGGGGAATGGGCACCTTGGAGAAGAGCTTCTCGTTGTTGAGTCGGAAGTTGGAGTCTTCGTGGTCCAGAGGGACGAGACGCTCGTCTGCAAAGAAGACCTCCCTGTTGACGGCGGCATGGACGGATTATGTGATGTGTGCAGCATCAGCGCGTATTCCTTGTCCATCCTGCTATCCTGCACGCAAAGCCTCACCATTTGTTCCACTGGACCTTGTCGTTGTCGACGAGGTGCTTTGCCAGCGTGGCAGCAAGCGATCCGCCCGAGATGGCCAGCTTGAATGCACCTCGCTTCGCTACTGCATCGTTCTGCGCCGAGATGACAAAGTCTGCAAGGGCTACCGAGACCTCGTCTGCTGTCTTGAACTGGTAGAGCACAGGTGGGGTTGGGCTGAAACGGCCCGCAAGCAGGATCAGCTTGTTGCGCCCTCACGGCATATTCGCACTTCCATCGTGCATCTTGCGCTACTGCATGGCCTCCCAGACGGCACTCCACTGCACACGGCTCCACCATGCTTTTTCGCAGTGATATCACAAGCCTGCAGGTCGCTATGTGCAGGGTCCTGAGGGCGACTTACCTGTGGGCGTGCGGTGTGGCCATATTTCCGTTGATGTGTGTGTGTGTTGATATGTGTGCGTGCGTCTAACTTGGGTGTATGCTGGTCGTTGTATCGGTTGCAAGCTGTCAAGCGTCAAAGAGTGCTTTCTTTACACGCAGAGCCGATCAAGGCAGAATGGCGCTTTTCGTCGGACTGAACAGCCTGTTGTTCACGCTCACTTCAAAACTCTACGAGACCTACACAGCCTTTAGGATGGTGTCCACGCGATAATGCCACATTCGATGATACTGCCTGTGCGATTGCGGCTCGAAGGGGTAACCGCCACTCCGGCATGAACACTCAAACATGGCCAACAAAGCATACACACCGCAGGAACTTTATAGGACTCTGGCTCATATTCTGGATAGCATAGAACTGTATGGTATCCGCATCTCACGCCTGAAAGCATATGAGACTCGCTCACATATGCTCCTTTGCAGATCCGAAATAGCAATATCGCCATACATACTACCAGATGATGCTGGAGATCATTCTCCAAGCTCACATATACCGTCCTTGCGATCATCAGCCCATCACGAAACATCCTCGAAAACATCATCAATCCGGCCTTTCAGTCTCGTCGAAGGGGACAAGCTCGTTCTTCCGCAGAAGCCATTATATGCTGTCTTCGGCTATGCTGTCAAGGCACTTGCATGTTATTCGAAAGCTGAGATACAGACAGCAGTTCCACAACAGTCATCGCATGCGGTAGCGAAGGATGCAGGGAATACGGCAAAACGGGATGAAGCTTGGTTCCGAGAGGTAGATAGCCTCACCAAGTGTGTACTCCTGCAGAATCCAGAACACGCCAAAGCATTGAATTTGCGCAAGAAGCTTGTTCTTCATGATATCGAGCAACGCAGCACCCACAACCGTTCAAGCGAGGCCGTTCAGATGGAGCTAGATTTCTGCAGGTTGGTTCTCGGAATCGCGTCGAATGCTAAAATGGGCACACTCTGGCATCATCGGAGATGGCTATACAAGCTTAAAGATCATCTGCAAAAGCCAAATAGCGGTTCAGTCCACGATACTGCCTGTATACGAGGCTATCTGGCCGGTAAGAAGCTGCTTCGAGTCAACCCGGTGCAGCTCTGCGCATCCGAACTGCAGCAGGAACTGGAGCTCGTCAAAATGTGTGGCGAACGCTATCCTCGCAACTATCAAGCTTGGGCGTATCGGTATTGGCTCGTCAATGGGCAACTATCTTCGCGATCTCCCAGTCACTCATATAGCGATTGGCCATACGGGCGGTCTCTATCAGGCGGCTCGTGCATTCTCCACTCAGAATACGAAGCGATGGAATGTCATCTGGCCACTCATATAGGAGACCATACTGCAGTCGTGCATATGGTCGGGGTCCTGTCGCTAGCTGGTCAGATAGACCATGCTTGCTTGCACGTCGATCTGATACAGCGGTCTCGAGCCTTCGCGGCGGACTTCGTCAGGAGATATCCCCATAAAGAGACTCCTTGGCTTCTGCTACGGGGCGTGTTGTCCATACAAACGGCGGAGGAGGCGACAGCCGGACAGCAGGGAAGCAATGCAAGGAGTATATATGTTCAACAGGCTATGCTCACAGCGGAGACCCTGCGGAATGCCGGTACTACCAGGCAGGTGGGAAGCCACGATGAATGCAGTAAAGCGCACACAGGAGAGGATTGGGAGGTGCAGCAGACGAGGGCGGCTAGCAGGTACGCTGTTCGGATGCTGTTCTATCTTTCTTGTTTAGAGGGAAGGGTAGGGAGCGATGGGCTAGGCTCGGACGAGGCCAGAAGCATCCTCGAGCAGACGCAATGATTGCAGTATGAAGTAGCAGCATAGCATTGCTGAAATACAGGCATTCAGTATACATTCGTACCTCTACACAACTTTGCCACTTGTCGCTCCTCTGCCCGGAATGATCGGACTTGAGGTTTAGATCTAGATAACCCAAGTTCAGAGTGTCGACACGGGTGGAACGCAAGACCAGCCGCCCAGCAGCGCAGACAAGCGCAGAGGAGACGTCACGCGAACACTTGTCCGAGCGTGCTGCTTGCAGCGACGAGTCAGGCGGAAGCGCGCTGCTGCGCTGGGCCAATCACTCGGCCCGACGACTGCAGCAGGACACGCTCCAACTGCCTGCAAGCGCAGGAGCAATCTGATCTCGACCACGACGCGTGCGAGCTGTCGACAGCAGAACGGGCCTATTGTGCGACTCGCGCCGCCCTCTAGAAACCTGCCTGGACTCGCTAGCACAGCAAGCACCACGCCAAAAAAGGCGAATAATCAGCAATGGCTTCAGCTTCGTCCCCAGCTGGTATGGTAAACACAGGATATGCGCAGCAACAGCAGCATATGCAAGCCTTTCCTCAGCAACAGCAGCAGCAGCAGCAGCTGTCTCAGGCTGGACCGTCGTCTGCACCCTTCCCAGGCGTGCAGCCGATGAACGGAGCATCGCCAGCTGCAGGCAATCCTGCGGAACTGCAGCAGAGTCATGCAGCTCTCAACTCTGCATTACCGCCCAATTTCAGCCGCGAGCAGCTTACGCAGATGAGCATGGTGGGTTGTCAATCACTCAGAAAGATGCTCTCGTCAACTGCCCCACCATCCTTGCTTCTGTGTCAGAGAAGAAAGGAAAGGGATGCATCATGGACAGCAGCATTACTATTTTGTATTTGTATATAGGTCATACGTGATGCTGACGGTCTTTACCCTTCTCGTCCATGTTCAAACAGCGCATGGCTCAACTCCGGCAACAAGGCTTTACCGAGCAGACTTCGCACGAGCTAAGCAGCATCGCCCACACCTTCAATGCTATTCAGAGACAGATGGCCAAAATGAAGCAACTCCAACTACAACATCAACAACATGCATCCCAGCCACAACTTCAGCCTCAGCCACCGCAACCTGGTATGCCAGGCTTTCAAGACGTTTCTCACCAACGGCAAGGAGCGCCACACCCTGCAATGAATGGTATGCAACAACCTTCGTCGGCATCGTTGCAGCAACAGCCACCTATGCATCAGGCGCAAATGCCAATGTCCCAATCGCAGCAGCAGCCTGGTCCTCGTGAGCATCTAGGTTAACCCGATTATGCGCAGGTCTCGATTCTGACTTTATCGCTTTCATACCAGCTAATGGTATGGCCAATCAATCCGGCACTTCGATGAATGGAGCTATGCAGAACGGTCAGAGGGACGGTCGGCCATTAACGGGCAACCAAGGTCCTTCACAGAGTGCGGATGACACAAATGGCACTCTTCAGCAGGCAGGACAGGGAGGCGCAGATAACAATGCACCGCAGCATGCAGTGTTGACACCACAGCAAATGGCAGCATTCAAAGCTCAGGTGTTTGCTTTACGCTTCCTGCAGAACGGACGGTCTATACCAGCACCTGTTGCAGCTGTCATTTTCAGTAATGGTAGCCAAACAGCACCGTCTCCGTCTGCAGGGCCAGACTCTGCTGCTAGTCCAGGTGTAGCAGGGCCAAGTTCTGCCAAACTACTCCGGGCTTCTCCTGAGAAAATAGAGAGTCCAGCAGCTACCTTCCAGCCACTCAATGCCCCTCTTGTACCTACTCCCGACATCCCAAGAGAGCAACAGCAACCGCAGGTGCCGGCACCTCAGCCGCTGCAAGTACAGGACATGGAACCAGAGCTCGAGATTGAAGAGGTACCGGATACTATCATCGCTCCATACAACGCATATAAAAACCCGCGAGCTGTTCTCGCTGCTTTGCGCTTGGCTGCCCAGCAGCATCAGCAGGACGGAAATAGAACAGCGCCTACGCTACCTTCTCTCCTTCCTTACGGCTTGGATGCTTATACACTTCAGCAAGAGAGGAACAGATTCATCGAGGCTCGTATTGGTCAGAGAAGGAAGGAGTTGGAGAACCTGCCGTCTTTGCTTGGTGACGGCAGCGAGCACGTAGATGTGGACGCGCTAGAGCAGCTACCGGATGCAGACAAGAAGCAACTTTTAGCAAGCCAAAAACTCAAGGCCATAATCGAGCTTAAGAGCTTGAATCTGCTCCAAAGGCAGAGACAACTCCGGGAAGATGTCGTTCGGGGGCTAAACCAGGCAGTCTCCTTGAATCTTGTCGCGGATCGTACAGCTTATCGAGCACAACGAAAGATCACTCTGAAAGATGCCCGCATAGTTGATCAGCTTGAACGACAGCAAAAGATTGATCGCGAGAACAGAGCGAAGCAAAAGCATCTTGATCAACTGCTTGCTATTGCCAAGCATGGCCGCTCTCTGGAAGAAGCCCATCAAGCTCATCGACAAAGACATATCAGATTGGGTCGAAACATTATGCGATGGCACATTGAAGCTGAGAAAGAGGAACAAAAGCGTGTCGAGCGAATTAGTAAAGAACGTCTCAAAGCCCTTAGGAACAACGACGAGGAGGCATACCTCAAGCTCATCGACACTGCTAAAGATACGCGTATCACGCATCTGCTTAGGCAAACAGACTCCTTCCTCGATTCATTGGCTCAGGCCGTCGTGGCTCAGCAAGAATCTGCTTCGGATAAAGATCCTATGGCGGTTGACCAGCAGCGCGATGATGATATGGATCTCAAGGAGGAAGAGGGAGAAGCTCAGTTCGGTGCTGCACCTGTATTCCAGGAAGAAGCTGCGGAGAGCAACAAAGTCGATTATTACGGTGTTGCGCATCGGATCAAGGAGACCGTTTCCAAGCAGCCTACTATCCTTACTGGCGGTACGCTTAAGGAATATCAGATCAAGGGTTTGCAATGGATGATCAGCTTGTATAATAATCGCTTGAACGGTATTCTCGCAGACGAGATGGTAAGTTGCCCTGAGGGTACCGCCTGCGATCCAAAGCTTACTTCTTCTTACGATGCACGTCTGTAGGGTCTTGGAAAAACCATTCAGACCATCTCCCTCATTACTTACCTTATCGAGACCAAGAAACAAGCAGGTCCCTATCTCTGCATTGTCCCTCTATCGACCCTTCCCAACTGGATGTTGGAATTCGAAAAGTGGGCTCCGAGCGTCCGTGTAGTCACCTACAAGGGCTCGCCGCCAGTACGCAAAGCTATGCAAAATCAAATGAAGATGCAGCCTTTCCAGGTCTGTCTTACAACATACGAATACATTATTAAAGATCGACCTTTCCTCTGCCGGTACAAATGGGTTCACATGATTATTGACGAAGGTCACAGAATGAAGAATTCAAACTCGAAGTTATCACAGACTTTGACGCAATACTATAGCAGTCGATATCGTCTTATTCTCACTGGTACACCGCTACAAAACAATCTACCCGAACTCTGGGCTTTGCTCAATTTTGTCTTGCCGAAAGTGTTCAACTCGCAAAAATCGTTTGACGAGTGGTTCAACACACCGTTTGCCGGTACCGGAAGTCAGGACAAGATTGATCTGAACGAAGAAGAGGCACTCCTCATCATTCGTCGTTTGCATAAGGTTCTTCGACCTTTCCTACTTCGTCGTCTCAAGAAGGATGTAGAATCCGAATTGCCCGACAAAGTCGAGCGTCTCATTAGATGTAAAATGTCGGCGCTGCAGCTTAAGCTGTACAAACAGATGAAGGAGAATGGTATGCTTATCACGCATGCGGATGGTGGGAAATCAAGCGGGTCCAATAAAGCAGGCATGAAAGGTTTACAAAACACCATTATGCAGCTGCGAAAGATCTGTAACCATCCTTTCGTGTTCCAGCAAGTGGAAGACTTACTCAATCCCTACCATTTGACAAACGATCTCTTATTCCGGGTTGCTGGCAAGTTCGAACTGCTGGACAGAATCCTTCCAAAGCTGTTTGCAACAGGGCATCGTGTTCTTATGTTCTTCCAGATGACCGAGATTATGAGTGAGTCCCAGTCTTCCTGACAGCAGCACGAGTCCGATCGCTAAGCGATCTATATCTTGCCAACAGACATCATGGAAGATTATCTTCGATACAGGAGCACAACCTTCCTTCGTCTCGACGGTTCGACAAAGCCAGACGAGCGAGGCGAGATGTTAGCGCAATTCAATCATCCCCAGTCTAAGATTCCCATTTTCCTTCTATCTACTCGTGCTGGCGGTTTGGGTCTGAACTTACAAGTCGCAGACACGGTTATCATTTATGACTCTGATTGGAATCCTCACCAGGATCTTCAAGCGCAAGATCGTGCTCATCGTATTGGTCAAAAGAAGGAGGTCCGAATCTTCCGACTCGTTACCGAGAAGAGTGTTGAAGAGCAGATTCTGGAAAGAGCTAGGCAGAAGCTGGAGATTGACAAGAAAGTCATTCAGGGAGGTCGGTTTGACAACAAGTCCTCGGCTTCGGAACGTGAAGAGTTCCTTCGAGGATTGCTCGAGGCTAACGAGGACGAAGAAGACGATAGTGCCGATCTGGGCGATGACGAGCTTAACGAGTTGCTGTCGCGCTCAGAGGAAGAAGTAGAGATTTTCACCCAGATGGACGTGCAAAGACGCCAGCAAGAGGAGCAAGAATGGATTCGACAGGGTAACCAAGGGCCTCTTAGAGAGCGGCTCATCACCGATGCAGAGTTGCCTGAGGTCTACCATATGGAACACGATTTCGCACCTATCGTGGACGAAATTCTGGATCAACCGAGAAAGAAGAATGTCATTCATTATGATGATGGCCTCACGGAAGAGCAGTGGACTCAGGCCATTGAGGATAACGTCGATCTCAAAGACGTTATCGACAAAAATCGCAAGACAAGATTCAGCAATAGCTATAGCATGCTAGATGACGATGGCTTCTCTACATCAGATCCGAGAACTCGCGGTAACAGCACCAACGGTGATTTTGACGAGTCTGAAGCCGGGTCACCGGGTCCATCAGGGCCAAGTAAGAAACGGAAGAGGCTAGGTCTGAATGGGAGCAGAGCGGCTTCGATTGACACTGCTTCTACGAGTGGCGACATTGGCGGTAAAGCACCTTTGGCTGCGAAGCGACGGAAGACAGGCAAGGCGGCAGCGGTCGATGATCCAGACTTGCAGAAGCTCAAGCAGACGATGGAAAGCATTTTCGAGACTATCGAAGACGTAGACAACGAGGAGGAAGGCCATCAATGTTGTGGCTTATTCTACAAGCTACCTTCGAAGAAGGACTATCCAGAGTATTGTAAGCCCTGCTTGGCCTAAGATAAACCCTTCATGAGGTCACTCGTTGAGCACATTCCCTTGCTTTGCAGATATAATGATACCGCGACCAATCTGCATGAACGAAATAAAAAAGAAGATAGACAAGTACCAATGTAGGCTTGCCCGTATGGACTGCTCCTAGTGGATGCGCGACTGACGTACTTTCCCAATGCGCTTGTAGATAACACGTTGGACGACTTCATCGCGGACTTTAAACTCATGTTCAACAATGCCAAAATATTCAACGACGATGCCTCAATTGTCTACAAGGATACTCTGACCATGGAAAAGGCATTTGACGCTAAAGTAGCTGAAGTCACCGGTCAGAACGGTTTCCTCGCCCCACCACAGCCATCTGCCATGCAAACTCAACTACCATCTCAAGCTCCATATGGCTATCAGCAACAGCAAACCTACCCAATGCAGCTGTACCAGCCGCCTTCGAGAGTCAATGCCATCATCAACTCGGACGATGATGAAGACGATGATGATGAGGACGATTAGACAAAAGAGCATAGTGTGGCGTCCCATTATCAGTTCGATATCTTGGTAAAGGAGCGACGGGCTTTCTAAACATGTTCGCTAGGGGTACGCGCGTAGTTTCGGTGTGGTTGTCTAGAATTGCAGTATCTTGGTTTTTTTATGTATCGGTGTATGGGCAGCTTTTTGGATGTTATGCAATCTTACCTGCTCTCCCCAAGGCATGACTAGTTTCTCAGCTAAGAGTGCATCTGAAAGCTTCCGGTAACCCCCACGTAATATCTACGTAGACATTGTAGTGGCCAGCCTGTACATGTACATGCTTCGGCACGCGCGAACGTGACCGGCGAGGGAACTTGTACAGCCAGCTTTCTTGAGTACCAAATTCCACTGCAGCAAAACATGAGCGAGGGGTGGTCGCTTACAGAGTCCGACCCTGCTATTGTGAGTCGTGGTAGCACATATAGACCGCTGTGCCTGCTGACGCGGAGCCCATGTTTCGGCGATGATGCAGTTTACAGCGCTCTTGTCGGAACTCGGCGTCAAAGGTCTCGAAGTCAGCGAGCTCTACTCTCTCGACTCATCGTTGCTGTCGTCACTACAGCCTATCTATGCTCTGATCTTTCTGTTCAAATATGTTGACAACTCCGAATCGCCAAGCTCTGGCGCTGGTGCCGCAACTGGCACACCAAAGGAAGATACAGACTTCTACTTTGCGCATCAGGTCATTAACAATGCATGTGCAACAATGGCCATTCTGAACGTAAGCGGACTGTACACACATATTCTGCATTCCAAGCGAAAGCTCAACCACGTCGTCATCTATGGTAACCACCCTTTTAACATACAGGCAACCCTCAATATACCTGCATCGTCTACCGAAGGCGGCGAGAACGTTCAGCTGGGACCCGAGTTGGAAACATTGAAAAGCTTCAGTTTAGCGCTAGACCCCACGAGCCGAGGGTGGGCAGTCAGCAACTCTGAAAAAATAAGAGAAGGTAAGTTGAACACCAGGCGGGAAACAATGTTGGTTTCTGACCTTGCGAGCCTTCCACACTACAGCGCACAACAGCTTCGCCAGATCAGATCCCTTCGAACACACGCGAGATCCAGACGATGAGCGGGAGAAGGAGGATGCTTACCATTTCATTGCATATATCCCTATTGAAGGTCAATTATACGAGCTTGATGGATTGAAGCAAAAGCCAGTATCGCATGGTCCTCTGTCCAAAGACGCTCCTTGGACCGATGCGGCCAAGACAGTCATCGAACAGCGGATTGCAAGTTATGGCGGTAGCGAGATCAACTTCAACTTGATGGCTATATGTGCAGATCAAGTGGCTATGATTCAGAGACAAATCGAAGCAGCCAAATCTGTACAAGGCAGCGCTGCAAGTGGGGATACGGCTACAAACCTCGCTCAAGATACCCAACATGAGCTGTATGACCTGCAGCTGCGGTTGCAGGAAGAGCTTGCAAAGCGAGAGCGCTGGACAGTAAGCAATGCGCCCTGTGAACCGATCTCCATTGTCACTGTATAGATCAGCTGACTACGACTTCCACTAGTTCGAAAATACATTACGGCGGCATAATCATCTTGGTTTGGTTCATGGCTTGCTTGTGGCGATGGCTAGAGAAGGCAAACTTAGTGAGGCGATAGAGGAGTCTAGAAAGGCCATGAAAGAAAGGCAAGAGAAAGCTAGAGAGAGAGCGAAGCTGGCAGGCCAACCCTAGAACCATGACAATCATACTTCCACTTCAAGCAATGCTGTACAAGCAACCTTACTGACCGTGCTCCTGGAACCAGTTGACTTGCACGTACAGGAACCGACAGCGCCTCCGAGGGCCAACTGACATCATAGGGACTAGGGCGAGAGGAACCAAATGCAGTCTCGTTTGCTGCTGCTTGTCATCATCAATTACACCCGCGATGAGCGCGGGGTTATAACTTGTGCGGTGTGTGCCAGAGGGACCAGGATTCGCGAACCTTACAAGTCCAACGGCTTCTAGCCGGAAGAGCCGAATGGTTCATGTGCGACAATGAGCTTGATGAAGGGGAAGTTGCCGAAAACCGCCAGTTTCGTGCAAGACCAACTTCAACAATTGGATCCTACTATCCGCCAGATATTGTTGATGCGGCGTTTCCAGATGACCACCTCATTGGATTGATGCAGGCACACTTGTTTTATTGAAATCTGGGGTGCAAGTTACAGCACGAAGGCAGGCGGACATTACCTCCGGCAATGGTCGACTGCCCTTTCTTCGGATCACATGCAGTGAAGCTGACAAAGGCGTGTACACCCCAAGAAGCTAAATGAGAGGGGTTATTTGCCCAGTGAAACAGGAAAGGGAAGTCAGGTTTAACAAGCTTTCTTATGGTGTTCTACTTCATTGCTCTCATGCCAACATCTTCTAGACTGAAGGCAATTGTTACAAGCTCAATACATTCCTACCAGCCTTTCCAGAGAAGCAAACCACAAACAATGACTGGCAAGCCCCTTGTACTGTTACTGGCCATTTCTCTGCTCGCTCGATACGCAGGTATGCTGGCCGTGAATGAATGTTAGCGTTACTTACAGCATACTTTCAGCCGGATTTGCGAAGTGTGACCCTTCGACTATAACGTGTGTCACTTGGTATGTGCACACTAATCCGAAGATGATTGTAAGCACTCCCCCTCCATTGACTAACCAACGGTCCTGACTGGATGGGGTACATAACAGGAAGCCTGCAAAGCTCTCGGAGAAGAGCTTGCGACTGATAGAGCGAAAGAACGGTGGGAGTGGTGGGGGGCTAAGGGTGACAATCAGTACATCGACTCCAAGAAAGCCGGTCCAAACTGCAAGCTCCATGGGGTGACCGCGCGAAGTGAGTTTCTATCGCCGAGGTGAAGGACGAAGGGCGCTTGAGTGGCCAGAGCAAGTCGGATGACCCTTTCAGTTGAGCCCTATACAGTTGGTCACGCAACAGGAGCCGACTTATCAAAAGTGGTTCAAGATCTCCTCGCTGCTTATCCTCATGATGGAACATGCTACCGGAGATGGTGCGATGTCAAGAATGAGAAAGGCGGTCAAATTAGCTTTTCTTTGGTGCCTCGGTCGCAGACGAGTGCCACGTGAAAGGTGCCACCAATGATCTAGCGAGCATACTGGCCATGTGCTCTTTGATCTATGCGGCTTTAAATTAGCAAATACCCCTTCGGCCTTGTTTACGGAATGTAGGTTTTTTCACGCAATGCAACAGTTTTGACGTGATTTCGGAGTGATACCGGTCCCGGCTACATGCAATAAAACCACAACACGTGTTATCTGCGAGCGCGACTTCTACCCCCCGTGGACTCTCATTAGATGTTCCTCATCAGACGAGATCAACATGCAAGAACAAGCTTGCGCACACGCGCACCTTTTCTGACTGGACCGTGTCCCGAAGCTTTCTCTTTAACTATTATACCATCTGACATGCCGAATATTCTCGGAACTATATACCATCAAGGTAGCTTGCCAGAATAACCTAATCCAATCTGTTTTCGACCTGCTGCTAACACAGATTGGTGTGTCTCGACATGTAGCTAGTGCCGGTGTCACAGCGTACACTGCTCTCGGCCGGATCAAGGTCGGAATTTGTCCAGGAACACATAGGCTGTGGCCTATTTCCCTGCGGACGACAACCCCTGTTCCTATCGGGTCGACTGCACTGGCGCAGAGACAAAGGCGTGGCACAAACAATGGTGACTAAGGGGAGAAAGCAGCCCCTCCCCCGCTTCCGCAGGTCATTCCAAGGATTGATTAGGCACCTCTGCTATACGTCTTTCAACTCCACAACGTATATACATCAACGTCCACGAGGCCGCTCAAACTAAAGCTACTTCTTCAAGACAAGCAACTTACAAACAATGGCTTTCAAGCCGTCCGCTGTTCTGCTGGGCGCTATGCTGCTGGCTCAGACTATAGGTATGCTTAGGCTAGCACAGAAATATCCCTGCGCTTGCTGACAACGTCTCTTCAGCTGGCTCTGCGAAGTGCATACCTGAGTCTATCGGTTGTCACAAGTTGCATGCAGTCCCCATACCGGCGATAATTGTAATTCAGATTTGGCTGCGATGAGCCTACCCCGAGTCCTAAACAACCGCTTTGTCTCACAGGAAGCCTGCAAATCTCTCGGTGAAGAGATTGCTGACAATCCGAATGGACCATATGATTGGTCTGGTGCACCCTCTGATCACAAAGTAATCAGACCCACCAATAACGCTGATTGCCAGCTTTCTGCATGGTCTGTTCAGAGTAAGCGCACCCGTGTCGTCGAGCCTGATGGGCCTGTCAGAGGGAATCGCAACCAAAACTGACGACCTACAAAGACGGTCACGCTATGGCTAGTCACGCAAGAGGGTCAGATTTGTCACAGGTAGTCAAAGACCTCCTAGCAGCCTACCCCCGCGATGGGGAATGCAACTTCCGTATGTGCAACATGGACACTGGACAGAGCGGCCTACTAGGCTTTTCCTTGTCGGCTCGGTTGCCAGAAGGTACTGCTCCCCCTAAGTGATACTAAGCCAGTCATCAGTCAAATGTATCTCGCCTCGTCTCGTTGTGTTGCTCGGTCGTCCATACATACGAACATTTCGTTGCTACTCCATACCCTCAGCCGCTGCCTCTGGATGTATGCTTCTCAAAGGGACGCAGAGCAGCTTCCATCCACTCAACATGTATTCCTCCTGGTTCAACGTGAATAGCTATGTCTCGCTTGGAAGGCATTTCAGTTACCTGATGCATCTCAGAACTGATGACAGACCGTTTGCCACTGAGGAGTGACTGTTTTTCCCAGGTGGCCTGGTCTTGCTCGTCTTTCCCTTCCACCCAGGAGATATCCTATCAAGCCAAGAAGATTCGTTTCGGGTCTATCCCTCAGTCTCAAGTCGCTCGTGTTGCTGTCATCTCTGCCACGTACATCTGTGCATGAAGACTGTCGTCCTGCCTACCTGTACCACCTGCATATTGAAGCATATTGAAGGCATATCATTCAACAGCACTTCGCCCGAAGGGAGATGCCTCTGTGAATTGACAATGTTACCGGTTTCTGTTATCGGTCACGCTTGGCATATCCATGCCACAAATGTCGCTTGGGCGATATATCACATCGGCACACTGGCATCGGACGGCGCATATACAGGGCCGGATCTGGTCGGGGTCCAGACATCTCGAGCAGCGAGATCTCAGCCGACCGGACTGCGAGATATGCAGGCCACACTGATCCCTATCGACCTTCCCGATCAGTCGTGCTTCCGGACGATAGCCTAGAGAGACGGACCGTCTCCTTCCGCACGCGGCCCCTACAATCCTCAAGTCGGATCAGACGCAGTCGTTTGGAAAAAGGCATATGGAAGATCTGCCCGCCAGAGGATATATCCTACCGTGCTTTGCTTAGCACAACACATTATACCAACCCGAGGGAGACACAACCCGAAGCAGACACATAACATTGTTTCACGACACATTCCTTTTGGGCCGAGCTTTGCAGGTCCCACACATTCCTTTTTGGGATTTCGAGCATTCAATAGAATACTGATAATGGTAAGGCTTGCAAGTCTGCCAATAGTCGCAGCCCTGCTTTTTCGAAGCATAGGTATGTTTCGCTAAATCGGACAGTTTCGGCGACCACCGCTCACAAGTAGCTCATCAGCCGCCTATTCCTTGTGCATGGAGGAAACCGTCACTTGTGTAACCTTCAAAATATCAATCGGTCCCAAGATGGTGGTAAGCAATCTTTCATTTCGGATTAGAAGTTCTAATTCTGACTTGGTGTTACTCCTCGCACTAGGATGCGTGTGCAGCCTTGGCAAAGGAGCTTGAAACCGCTCGATCCGAGGAAGTATGGAGCTGGTCCGACCAAGCAAATGAGGGCCACAAAATCAATCCTACAAAGGCTGGCGTAAACTGTCAACTCTACGCACAGAACTTCGCAAGTAAGCTGTGTTGTGGTTATCGGGTAACCCTACCAGATCAGATCCTGCCGCGGAAAGCTGACAGTAGTTCCAGATAAAGAAATAGCCGCAACGGCCAGTTCCACGAAGGGCCATATGCTAGCCAAGGTCATTCGCGATCTGATCGACGCTGTTGGAAGTCGCCTAGACTACTGGAGATGATGGTAGAGATAAGCGGAGAGATAGTTGGAGAGATAATGGTAGAGATAGTCCTAGAGATAGCCGTAGTCAGCTGATAGACGATAGCATAGCCACAGAGATGCTCCTGCACGGCAGACAGAATTTTCCCCGTGTATAAATAG